>CM034149.1:652036296-652571533 GCA_019776745.2 Taxus chinensis
TCAAGAAAATAGTATTGATCTATCTGGATGACATTATGGTGTTTTCTAAAAATGTGGCAGACCACCTTTTCCACCTAAGGCAGGTGTTTCGAAGATGTAGGAGTTTTTGTGGTATCATTGAACCCTAAAAATGCATATTCTTGGCCCGTGAGGGTAGGCTTCTAGGCCATATTTTCTTAAAGGAAGGATTGGCAATTGACCCAGAGAGAGTTGAAGAAATAAGAGCATTGTCATTGCCAAGCCACAAGAAAGCTCTTCAAAGCTTCTTGGGAAAAATCAATTTTGTCCGCAGGTTTGTGCCAAACTTTTTTGCCCTTATTAAGCCAATAACATTGATGTTGAAGAAGAGCTTAGCATTTAGGTGGACAGCTGAAGGAAAGGCAAGCTTTGAGGCCATCAAAGAAGCTATATCACAAGCCCCAACTCTCGTGAATCCAAATTTCTCTAAAGACTTCATATTGTATGCCTTTGGTGGTAGTGACACAATTTTTGCAATCTTAGTTCAGCAAAACAAAGAAGGTACAGAACAGCCAATTGTTTTCTTCAGTCAAGGTCTAGAAGACTATGAAGTGAGATACTCCTTCATCGAAAAGCAACTCCTGGCAGTAATCAGAGGATTAAATAAGTTTAAGCATTTGGTTTCAAATAAAAAAAATCCAATTGTTGGTCTCCCATGTGGGAGTTAAATAATTCCTTCTCAGCAAGGATCTGAATGAAAAACATGTAGGATGGATGACTCATGTCATGGAATATGACATTGAAATCAAGGTCACTAAGCTGGTCCATGGGAAGGGGTTGTGTGAACAACTAGCCTCATGTCAACAAGACAAATCAAACAGTGAAAAGGAGGTTGTTTTTGTTCTACAGGATAATCAAGAGGAAGGAAATAATGATGTACCAACTCCTTGTTGGACTCGAAGACATGGTGCACTTCCTTCAAATAGGATTGTGTCCTCATGGGATGAGTAAAGCAAAAAGGAGACATTTTAGACTACAGGCCATCTCATATGTTCTTATTGATGGTGTCTTGTTAAAAAGAGACATCAATGGCATTCTGTTGAGATGCATTAAGATAGATCAGGTTGAGAGAGTGTTACAAGAATTCCATGTTGAAGTAGTTGGAGGCCATTTTTCTCCAAGGGTGATAGCACTCAAGATCATGAAGGTGGGTTATTATTGGCCCAGAGTGTTTAGTGATTGTTATGCATGGATCAAAAAGTGTAAGAATTGCACATTCTTCAAAGGCAAAGAAAATTTAGCAACACTTCCATTGCACCCAATTTTAGTCGACCAACCTTTCATGTAATGGGCATCGGACTTCATTGGATTCATCAATCCAAATTCGATCCAAGGCCACAAATGGATTCTGACAACAACAAACTATTAAACCAAGTGGACCAAGGCAATGGCACTCAAGGAAGCTAATGAATCTAGTATACTAGATTTCTATGAAGGGATAGTGACCAAATTTGGAGTGTCAGCCACCATTATATCAGACAATGCATTAGCATTCATAGGTTCCAAGATCACAAGATGGGCTGTTAAGAACGGGACTTACTTGAGAACTTCATCAAACTTTTACCCTCAAGGTAATGGCCAAGCTGAGTCCACAAACAAGAACTTGCTAAATATTAGCAGAAGAACTCTTGATGAAAATCAGAGAACCTGGCACACAAAGCTCAAATCAGCCTTATAAGCTAATAGGATAACACCCAAGAGATCTACAGGTAGCTCTCCATTCAAACTTGTCTATGGGAAAGAGGCAGTGTTTCCTATATAACTTGAGTTGCCATCATTGGAGCCCGTGAAGCAGCTAGAGATGGAGGCTAGGTATGCGGAGCTGATAGAATTGGAAAAAACCAAAGAGCATGCACTCCAAGCAATAGAGAAGGATCAGGCCTCAATCAAGAGATGCTTTGACAAGAAGGCAAAAACAAGGACCTTCCAGGAAGGAGACCTAGTTTTTGAAATGGGATACAGATCGGGAAAAACTAAGAAGGCATTCCAAGTTTGATGCCATTTGGAGTGGCCCCTACATGGTCACAAGATGTAAAAGTAGCAATAATTTCCAATTGTCTACATTGGATGGTAAGGAATTGTAGATTCCAATAAATGGAATCTATCTTAAACATTGCTACTAGAAGGAAGGTTATCACCTTGTATATATTAGTTAATTTCTTTTCCTCTAAGTGCTTGCGCACATTGTCTTGTTGTAGTTTAGGTTGCTTTTCTCCTAAGTGATTTACATGCTCTACATATTCTATTTGGAGTATGTATGATTTCAAATTTTGTATATAGTTGTGGTGTTGTTTTGTTGCTCTTATGTAGTCCATTCGGAGAGACAGATGAAGCCCCGGGTCAAAACAATTTTCTACTCTCATAAACCTTCATTTCAAGATTTCTTATGAAAATCAAGAGTGCAAATAGCCAGGCTCGTGAATCAGAGGTAGAATTAGTATCAGGCCATTGTTTTCAACTCCATGCCCAATGATTATGACAAGGAAATTGGTCTTTTCATCTAGCAGATACCCCTGTGAGTTGCCAAATTGTTATCCATATTTCACCCTCTGGGAAAATATTAGATCAACCATGACCCCACATAGAAAGAACCTGAGAAAAATCATTTAGATCTTGTAAATAGGTCGAAGGTAGACTCAACAATGGAATAGTAGGGTCAAAAAAGAAGGGGCAGTGCCGTAGAGGAACCAGGAGCAAGAAGGGGAAAAATGGTGAAGTTTTGAAGTTTTTCGGGCTTGAAACCATTCAGGAAAAAGTCCAAAATTGGCTAAGTATAAAGTGCAAGCAGAGGTCACAAAGTGTCAACTTAGTGCATCTCCAAGAGTTAGTCCAATGGAGGAGACCCAAATGAGCGCGAGCTCTCCACATGGCACAGAGTCCAAAAGGATAAAAGGGACCGTTGAAAATTCCACAGACGGGCGGAGAGTGCCAAGTTTCTGAACGGCGCTAATTCAAGGATCGACTTGAGAGAGGGTTTCCAAATGAGTGCTAAACTGTCGCATGTCCTAGGTCAAGAAATATGACCCCTCCGAGTAAAGGAGTTAACCAAAATATATAAATTAGGCAGGCATCAGAGGAAGCGCCACATGGCAAGCCTAAACTAGTAGCACTAAAGTTAGTTTTTTGCCCCTTGTTGTTCCAAAGGTGTAAAAGTTACAAAATGGGCCACAACTCCGTCCAAAGGAAAAATTCATCATTTGAGCCCGAGTCAAGTTAAAAGCAGGAATTCAGAGGAAAAGGTGAAAATTTTCCTTTTGTTAAAAGACACAGAGATAAAAATTGAAGCGCATCTCCCCAACCAACAAAAGGGTGCCACATGTTTGCACGGAGCGTCAAGGCTGCAGGATTTTTTTTGAGTTTTACATTTTTTGTGGAAGGAAAAGGGGGGAAAAAGATAAATCACAGACCCGCAAACCTAATTTTTACCTAATCTGGCTACCACATGCCCCGTATTAAAAAGGAGATTCATTTTTCAAATTATTTTCCCGCCCATTTGTATGGACCCGATACAAACTTTGAAGGGGCATATCTTTCGACTCAAGGCTCAAAATATTGTAAATCTTACACCGTTGGAAGCATCTTGATGTCCTCTATGCCATGGAAAGATAAAAAATCATTTTTTCAGGCCCTAGTAGGTGAAAAATGGAGAAACATATTTGGACCTTTAATGCAGGATCTTCTTGCCTTAACAACTAGATCAGATTCGATATGCTCTGCCACTTCTTCCTCCATCGAGGCACTGAATAAGGATTTGATGCAGTCAAGACAGATTTGGAAACAGATTTTATGAGAGACATTAAATAGTGGTGGTTGATCTTGGAGTTTTTTTCTCACTTATTTCTTTTTCTCCCATCTATATCGAATCTATAAATACAGGGCTCGGGACTCGTTGTAAAGGGTTGGACATTTTTTAATTTTGCAGGCTCCCCTTTCCTTCTAGCAAAGGAATTCATGGAGTTCAGGCCTTCCATTAAAATTGTAGTAAGTTCTTGCCTATTGGCTGTTTTGTAATGCATAATATCAATCTACAGAGCAATAAAATACATTTGTGATTGATGCTAGATCATTTTTTTCTCTTCTTCTCGCATCTGGTCTTTCATTATAAATCTAGTTATTTGTGCTTTATTATTGTATGTATTTTGTTGGTTTTTGTCTATCAACAAAACTAATGTTCATAATTCCTTCAGTGCATCACCTTGTAGTTTAGTCATTTCCTATTTCTTATATACCTTTTTATGCTTGTCTCCTTGGAAAATTTTAGATTAGGTATAGAGATAGATCCTCTGCAAGTTCTCATGTATGCACCTAAACAGAGGAATAGGAACTAGCCTTTAATCTAGAGAGCTATTCCATTTGCAAGGTCCCCACACCTTGGGGAAAGTTCAATGTTATGCAAATCACACCAAATGACTCTGCCTTAGAAAAGTAGATCTATATAACTCATTTGGGGGTGCTATGATTTTGCACTAACAATTACTTCGCTAAATGGGTGGAAGTTATAACTCTCACTTATGTTACTGTTACCCAAAATGTGCCCCCTACTCATTTTCTAGCTAACTCCTTTCATCTTTCCTTCTCTTGTGCGCTCAGACATAAAATTTTGCTTTTCAGGCACTCAAAATCTTTTGGAAATGGCACCATTGGATAGATCTCTCTCTCAGCTTTTCCAGAAAGGTAAAGTTATCCTCCTAACTCCTCATATTTTTCAAGTTATGGCTCGGCAAAGTTTTGTGGGAAATTTTCCCTTAGGAGGCCCGCGGCCAATCAAAACGTGACATGTGTCATAAGGAATCAGAAAGTGGAGCGCGGGGGTAAAATTGGAAATTTGGCTAAGTGTTGGCCAAAATTTCAAAGAAGGAAATTTTCGCCCATTTTCCTGCCGCCTAATCACAATGCGGACACGTGTCCAAGGAGGTCCACACCAGCGGAGCAGGGGGAAGAATTAGAATTTTTGGCAAAATGTTTTGCCAAAAGTCCAAAGGGTGAGTTTTGGCCCGCTACCCCCACCAATGAATGGAATCTTGCCACGTTTCCTGATCAAGTGGAGCGCAGGGAATATTTGGGAAATTTTCCCAAGGAGGAAATAGAGGAAAATTTAGAAGAGCAAGCCCGCCCCCTTATTGCGAGCCAATGGAATCTCGCCACGTGTCCAGGTAGGGCAAAAAATTCAGAGCAAGCTTGCGAGGAAATTTTGAGGGTCAACCCGCACCCAATGGGGTTTTGACACGTGTCCAAGCCAAAAAAATTGAAGCAACCCACGGAAAATTTAGGAGAGACAGGCCCGAGCAAATCACATCTCACCACGTGTCTTCACCTCAATGGCCCGGTGGGAAAATTTTGAAAAAAATTCCAAAGGCAAAAATGAAGTAAAATGGAGTAGGAAGGGCCCGCGACCAATTAAAATGTGCCACGTGGCACCTGAACCAGTGGGGCATGGGGAATTTTTTGAAAATTTTCCAAATGACCAAAAAGGTAAAAATTCAAATTTTTTGCCCGCCAATTCGATTTTAGCCTATTTTTGCCCTAAATTTTCAAATCGCCATATCTTTCGATCCAGAGCTCAGATTTTTGTGTTCTTTATATCAATGGAAATATGGTGAAATTATCTACATGATTCTAGGGTCAATTTTGCATTTTGGTTCAGTTTGGAGAGAGAAAATCAAGAAACGTCTCTGGCACGTGTTAATGGCCAGAAATGACGTTTTAACAACCAGTTTTAATGCAAAATGGGTCGCATTCTTCTTCAGCTTGGCCAAAAATATCAGGGCATGGGTCTGTAAGGACACCCATGATGCACATGCTATTTTAATGCATCTTCATTCAATGGGGAATGGCTCCCACATTTTTTTGCAAGTATCAGACCTTCTTCATGATTGTAACAGGTTTCTGCCTCTTTGATGTTGCAAATGCAAGGATTTTGACAGTGAAAATGACAGTGCAGACTCTGTGATTAATTTTCAATCCTTTGTTTTGTATTGTCTTGCTTCATTTCAGACCTCTAATTACACCTTATTAGCCTATAGTATGATGTTTCATGTTGCATTTCATGAAATTGTGTCAATTTGCTATGAACAAGAAGTGTTCACCTCACTCCTTTGGTGTATCACCTATTAGTTTAGTTTCAATTTTTGCACTTTCTATCTTTGTCTCCTTGGAATTTAGAGTAGGATTAGGATTCAAACCTCTGCAATTATGCAAATAACAGATCTGATCAGAGGAGTTTGAGGAACCAGCCTCTAATCTGGAGATTCCTCTCTCATTTTACAAGTCCCACACTTGGAGAGAGGTTTCAATGTTGTGCAATCACACTGGATGCCTGAAACATCAACTTAGAAACCTGATTTGCATCCAGGGGTGCTGCTGATTTGCAAAAACAGTTTTGGCACGCCCGGTGGGACCTTAGAGGTCTCATTTTCATTGCAGCAAAGTTGATGTGCATCTGCTACAATTTTCTTGCTTAAAAGAGCTATAAATTGCACATCTGGCGACTCCAAGGGGAAGAATCAGCTGGTTTTAGCAGTGCAGACCTGAAAACTCATGAGAAGAATCACTACACAAGGTCAAGAGCTAGAGAAGAAGAGGTGTTGTTTGAATATCTGCAGTTATCTCCAAGAAGAAGGCAAAGAGGAAGAAGGATTCAAAGGTCTCCATCTCCACCAAACAGAACTCTCTCAACTCCTCCACCTGGTAGGCCTTTCATTCAGTCAACAAGGGTTCTAAGACCAATTAGAATGGCACAAAACAACCCCTATGTCAATTTCACTGGCAGCAGCCCACTTGCTCTCAATGCACAAAATCCAATTCCAATTGCAGCCTTGAAGAACATTCCATACTTCACTGGAGAGAATCAGACTACTCCTGGTGATCATGTTAAAGACATTGCCAACCTTTGTGCAATTCATGAAATCAATGAGATGCAAGTTGCTGTCAAATTGTTGGCATCTTCATTCAAGGGGAAGGCTTTGCAATGGTTTAGAAGCCTTGCCTCAGGTTCTATTCAAAATTGGAACCAGCTATGTGTAGCACTTCATGAGCAATTTGGAGAGAAGGGAGACAACTTGTCTCTTTTGGAGCAGCTGACAACCATCAAGAGAGCTCCCAATGAGCAGCTGACTGATTTCAACTTCAGATTTCAAAGGACTTGGGAGAGAATTCCAGTGGCAGTCAAGCCAACAGCAGAAGGTGCTTTTCTTTACTATCTCAAAGCTCTAAATTCTGATATTTCTATGTTGATTCAGTCCATGGGAGGCATAACTATCCCTATGGCTTATAGCATTGCCATTAGGGCTGAAAATTGTTTGATCCAAGCTGGAAAACTAGCCCCTAGACCTCCCATGCCATTGTTTCCAAGTTTAGAGAGCCCAAACACTAATCAAGCACCTAATTTGGCTCCTTCTCCCACTCCTAGAAATCAGAGTTCAAATGAAGCTTCTACTTCATCTCCAAGTGCCCCAAATGAGCTTCAAGAAGTCATGAAGCAATTGCAAAATTTAGGTAATGAGCTGGTTACTCTCAAGAGGCAACAAGCCCAAAGTTTTAGACCTTCCTTCCAGCCTCAAGCTCAGCCTAACAGGCAGCCATATCAACCTCATAGACCACCCAATCCAGCTGCAAATCTAAATCAAGCAAGGCCTCCTGCCAACAGACCATTTCAGCCCTATAATCCAAATGCTATATTTGCCTCTAAGGCATTGGTGCCAACACAAAACAACGTTGCTCAGGAGTATGATTGGTGTTTTCCATGCAATGAACCTCACAACCAATCTATGTGCTTCAACGGTGCCTTGAATCAAGCATTAATGGTGACAACTACTGGTGTGGAGGGTGAGGGCAGTCAAGGAAACAACCAACAACAAGAAACATTCCAGCAGCAATCAGCTCCAAATGACACCACACTTGTGAACTGGCAGGCAGAGGATTTTTGTGGCATAAATCAAATAGTCTCTCAAGGTGTTGCAGCCAACACAAGGTCAAAAAGAAGGAATTTGGGTGAAGAACAGCCATTAGCTCCAACCAATCCACAACCTTTTATGGCTCCACAAATGGTTGGCAAACAAAATCCAGTTGTAAATGCACAAGGGCAGCCAAGAACAGCTCCTAGACCAACTCAAATACCAGTTGTTGCTGCCCACATGCAAGGGATGAATATGCAAACCAAGGGACAGCAAAGAGATCCTTCATCACCATTTAGTATCATTGATCAGATGAAGAAGACAAATGTAAATATATCAATGTGGGAATCCCTATCTATCCCAGGCCAGAGAGATTTGCTACAAGCTGCCATGAAGGACTGGCCAACTTCGAATCAGCAAGTCCAAATGCAAGAGAAGGTGCTCACAAATGCTGCCCAGCCTGAAGGGAATCATGGAGGACAGCAAGGTAAAATGTTGAAGCCCCCTCCTTTTTATGTCTCATTAATCATTGGAAACCAATTGGTGCACAATTGCATGATTGATTCCGGGGCAAGTAGCTCAGTGATGCCCAAGCAAATAGCTGATCAGCTAGGACTTCAATATGAAACCATATCCAAAGGGGTAGTGCAGTTGGATGGGACAGCAGTAACAACAGTTGGGGTGATTAGAAACTTGAGTCTTACCTTGCATGCATGTCCAAATGTTGTTGTTTTACAAGATGTATCAGTTATAGACCTTCCACCACTCTTTTGCCCTATGTTTGTCAAGAGATTTCACAGCCAAGATTGGAGGATATTTGTCTGCTAATTGGTCACACATGCTGTTCAGAACGAGGTATGGAACCAAAACTACAATCAGGTCTGAACCTATTGCAAACTTCCACATTGAGCCCTACACTCCAAGTCAGATCAATGCCAATTGTTTGGCATTTGATCAAGAAGATCACCCAAGCACTGATGAAGCTGACACCAAGGTTGGAAGCATCCCGGATCTAACTCTTGATGAATGGGCAAACAAGGTGCATGCTTTTGATCCTTATCAAGAAGTAGAAGAATCTGAGCTAGGGGTCTATTGCATACATCAAGAAGATCAGCCCATTCCTAGCATCACCAAGCCAAACCACAAGGATGACAATGAGGTATGGCAGCTATTTTTTGATGGATCAAGGAGTAGACAAGGTGCAGGAGGTGGAGCTATGCTTATTTCACCTCAAGGAGTAAAGTACTATTCAGCTTTTAGATTTCAGTTTGCATGCTCCAATAACACTGCTGAATATGAAGCCTTGGTGCAAGGGATGCATTGGGCAATAAAGAGAGGAATAAAGAACTTGCAAGTCTTTGGTGACAGTGAATTTGATTGTAAACCAAGTTAAGGGGCAGCATGCTGTCAAGAATAATCTACTCAAGTGCTACAAGAACAGGGTGTGGGACCTCATTGAAGATTTTGAGGGCTTTAGCATAAAATCTATTCCTAGAAAAGAAAACCAAGCTGCTGACAGGCTTGCAGCAGTTGGGGCAGCCTTTGATATTGTGGAAAGCATTCAAAAGGACAAGGTACAGCCAAACATCCATGTGATTGTAAGGCCTTCAGTGCCAGATAACAATGTAAGTTGGCAAGTGTTTGAGAATGACCAGCAAATCATCCATTTCTTACAAGAAGAAGCTGAGTTCTCAGCTAAAAATCAGGAAAAATTGGAACAGCAGTATGGTGACCAAGTGGTACAGCTGAGAACTAACAAGCTGCCCAAGGGACTTATCACTTTGGAGTCCATTTTCAATCCCAATGATCAGTTTAGGAAAGAGAAAGAAAACATTCAGGTCAAGAGAGAAGATTCAGTATCCATCTTGGTGGAAGAGAACAAACCATTGCAAATTGGAAAGATGACAACTGAACAAGAAAGGTATGAGTTCATACAGCTGTGTCAAGAGTTCCCTGATGTGTTTGCTTGGAGCTACGAAGATTTGAAAGGTTTCAATCCCAAGTTAGCTCAGCACACCATTGAGTTGGATCCAAATACTAAGCCCATCAGGCAGAAACAAAGGCCAGTCAATCCACACATGGAACCTCTCATGAGGAAGGAATTGAACAAGTTGATTGAGTCAAGAATCATATTCCCAATCAAGCATTCTAGTTGGGTTGCCAACTTAGTTCCAGTCAGAAAGAAGAGTGGAGAGATCAGATTGTGTGTTGACTTCAGAGATTTGAATAGAGCATCTCTTAAGGACCATTACCCACTCCCTTCTATGGAGCAAATTTTACAAGTTGTGGCTGGCTCCGAGAGGTTTTCATTGCTTGATGGCTACTCAGGGCTACAATCAGATTATGGTGAAGGAAGAAGATCAGTTCAAGACAGCCTTCACAACCAAATGGGGAACTTATGCATACAGGAAAATGCCATTTGGGCTGTCCAACACTGGAGCTACCTTCCAAAGAGCAATGGACATGGCGTTCAAAGGTTTGATTAACAATGTGGTGCTGATATACCTTGATGATATCACTGTTTTTTCAAAGAATGCAGTAGACCACCTCTCTCATTTGAGACAAGTCTTCCAAAGGTGCAGGAGATTTGGAGTGTCTTTGAATCCTAAGAAGTGTATCTTCCTAGCACATGAAGGAAAGCTCCTTGGCCATATTGTCTCCAAAGAAGGATTAGCAATTGATCTAGAGAGGGTTGAAGCCATAAGAGCACTACCATTGCCAAGCCACAAGAAGGCCCTTCAGAGTTTCTTGGGGAGAATAAACTTCAGGTTCGGAGGTTTGTCCCAGATTTTGCAGCCCTTGTCAAACATATCACCAAAATGTTAAAGAAAAGCATGGCTTTCAAGTGGACAGCAGAAGGCAAGGAGATTTTTGAAGCAATCAAAGAAGCCATCTCCCAAGCACCAACTCTCATCAACCCAGATTTCTCCAAGGATTTCATCCTCTATGCATTTGGAGGTAATGATACTATTTCTACCATTTTGGTACAGCAGAACAAGGACAATGATGAGCAGCCAATTGCTTTCTTCAGCCAAAGCCTAGATGACTATGAGGTGAGATATTCTTTTATTGAGAAGCATGTACTTGCAGTAATCAGAAGCTTGAAGAAATTCAAGCATCTAGTCTCAAACAACAAGGTTCAGTTGTTGGTCTCTCATGCGGGAGTAAAGGACTTCCTCCTCAACAAGGATTTGAATGAGAAAAGGGCAGGTTGGATCACTCGTGTCATGGAGTATGACATTGAGATCAAGGTCACCAAGCTGGTAAGAGGAAAAGGATTGTGTGAGCAACTGATTCTAGGCAAGCAAAAAGGAGTATGCAATAAAGAAGAGGCTGTTTTGACAGTTCAAGACAGCCATGTGCAAGGTAGCACCCAAGGAGAAAATAATGGTGTCCCCACTCCTTGCTGGACCCAAGGTATAATGCACTTCCTAAGCACAGGCCTATGCCCTCCAGAGATGAACAAGACCCAAAGAAGACACTTCAGATTGCAGGTTGTCCCATATGCCATAGTAGACGGTGTTTTGTTCAAGAAAGATGTGAATGGAGTGTTGCTGAGATGCATTAGCACAAATCAGATTCATAGGGTGTTGGAAGAGTTCCATGGTGGACCAGCTGGTGGTCATTTTGCACCAAGAGTGACAGCTCTAAAAATCATGAAGGCTGGTTATTATTGGCCCAAGATTTTCAGTGATTGCTTTGCGTGGATCAAAAGGTGCAAGAATTGTGCATTCTTCACAGGTAAAGAGAGGCTTGTTGCCCTTCCATTGCATCCAATTTCAGTTGACCAGCCATTCATGCAATGGGGTTTGGACTTCATTGGAGTCATTAATCCCAATTCAAGCCAAGGGCATAAGTGGATTTTGACAGCCACAGACTACTTCACCAAGTGGACTGAAGCAGTAGCACTCAAGGAAGCAAATGAGTCTAGCATCTTAGACTTCTATGAGGGGATAGTAACCAGATTTGGCATACCTGCTACAATAATCTCAGATAATGCATTAGCATTCATTGGATCCAAGGTGACTGAGTGGGCTGTCAAGAACGGGATCTACCTAAGTACTTCATCAAACTACTACCCTCAGGGTAATGGCCAGGCTGAATCTACAAACAAGAACTTGTTGAGGATCATTAGGAGGACTCTTGATGAGAATCAGAGGTCTTGGCATACCAAACTGAAATCAGCCTTATGGGCTGATAGGATAACTCCCAAGAGATCCACAGGTAACTCTCCATTCAGGCTTGTTTATGGAAGAGAGGCAATCTTGCCCATGTCACTTGAGTTGCCAACATTGGAACTCATGAAGCAGTTAGAGTTGTTAGAGTTTGGGCCCATGGAGGTGAGATATGCAGAGTTGATGGAGCTCCAAGAGATCAGAGATCAGGCATCCCAAGCAATGGAGAAGGATCAAGCTTTGATAAAGAAGACCTTTGATAGGAAGGCCAAGAGTAGATCTTTCCAAGTTGGAGATCTAGTGTTAAAATGGGATGCAGATAGAGAAAAACTGGGAAGGCATTCAAAATTTGATGCCATTTGGAGTGGCCCATACATGGTCACAAAGTGTAAGGACAACAATGCCTTCCAATTGTCTTCATTGGATGGCGAAGAACTGCAGATTCCAGTCAATGGAATCTATCTAAAGCATTGCTACTGAAGGGAAATTCTCCACCTTGTAAATATTAGCTTAGGTTTTCATTCCTCCAAGTGCTTGTGCACATTGTTTTGTTGTAGGTTGTTTTTCTTTCCCTAAGTGCTTTGGCACATGCTTGATGTCCCTAGGAGATGTTTTGCAGTCCTTGCTTCCATCAGGTGATATTCCATCTTCCTCCTTGCAACATTCTAAGTCAGTTGGGGTTCCAAACAGAAAATTTGATGACTCCATGCCCAATGGGCTGCTTCAGGCAACTGGTATCTTCATCTAGCAGGCAGATGACCCCTCTGAGTCGCCAAAATTGTTACCCAAAATGTGCCCCCTACTCATTTTCTGGCTAACTCCTTTCATCTTTCCTTCTCTTGTGCCTCAGACTAATTTTTTATTTTCAGGGCACTCAAATCTTTCTAAAAAATGGCACCATTGGATAGAGCTCTCTCTCAGCTTTCCAGAAAGGTAAAGTTTTCCTCCTAACTCCTTATATTTTTCAAGTTATGGCTCGGCGGAGTTTTTGTGGGAAATTTTCCCCTAGAAGGCCTGCAGCCAATGATATGTTGCCACGTGTCCAGGAAGTGGCGGGGGTCGGAGGAGAACTTGGTTTTTTGCCAAGTGTTTTGGTCAAAAGGTTTCAAAGGTAAAAATTCTTCCCGCGGGGGCCTGCCGACGAATCAGGAGCTGCCACGTGTCCCAGGGAAAAAATTTTGGGAAAATTGGCTAAGTGTTGGCGCAAGGAAATTTTGAAGAGATGGCCCCGCGGCCAATCAAAACGTGACACGTGTCATAAGGAATCAGAAAGTGGAGCGCGGGGGTAAAATTGGAAATTTGGCTAAGTGTTGGCCAAAATTTCAAAGAAGGAAATTTTTGCCCATTTTCCCGCCGCCTAATCACAATGCGACACGTGTCCAAGGAGGTCCACACCAGCGGAGCAGGGGGGAAGAATTAGAATTTTTGGCAAAATGTTTTGTCCGAAAGTCCAAAGGGTGAGTTTTGGCCCATCTACCCCCCACCAACGAATGGAATCTTGCCATCTGTCCCGGCTGAGCAGAGTGCGGGGAAATATTTGGGAAATTTTCCCAAGGAGGAAATAGAGGAAAATTTAGAAGGGAAAGCCCCGCCCCCTTATTGCGAGCCAATGGAATCTCGCCACGTGTCCAGGTAGGGCAAAAAATTCAGAGCAAGCCCGCGAGGAAATTTTGGAGGGTCAAACCCTCACCCAATGGGGTTTTGACACGTGTCCAGGCCAAAAAATTTGAAGCAACCCGCGGAAAATTCAGGAGAGACAGGCCCGAGCCAATCACATCTCGCCACGTGTCTTCACCTCATCGGCCTGGCGGGGAAATTTTGAAAAAAATTCCAAAGGCAAAAATGAAGTAAAATGGAGCAGGAAGGGCCCGCGACCAATTAAAACGTGCCACATGGCACCTGAAGTGGTGGGGCATGGGGAATTTTTTGAAAAATTTTCCAAATGACCAAACGGGTAAAAATTCAAACTTTTTGCCCGCCGATCCGATTTTGGCCTGTTTTTGCCCTAAATTTTCAAATCACCATATCTTTCGATCCAGAGCTCAGATTTTCACGTTCTTTATATCAATGGAAAGCTAGTGAAATTATCTACATGATTCTAGGGTCAATTTTGCATTTTGGTTCAGTTTGGAGAGATAAAATCAAGAAACGTCTCTAGCACGTGGTAATGGCCAGAAATGACGTTTCAACAACCAGTTTTAATGCAAAATGGGTCGCATTCTTCTTCAGCATGGCCAAAAATGTCAGGGCATGGGTCTGTAAGGACACCCATGCTATTTTAATGCATCTTCATTTAATGGGGAATGGCTCCCATGTTTTTTACACATTTTCTCTCTCCTGGGCTCGACCCATGCATTGTAAAAGCCAGATTTGGCTCATTTTTTTAGGGTTGAACATTTTTTTTGGATAGCAAGCTTCTTCTTTCACCTTCAACAAGTGATTTTTGCAAGTATCAGACCTTCTTCATGATTGTAACAGGTTTCTGCCTCTTTGATGTTGCAAATGCAAGGATTTTGACAGTGAAAATGACAGTGCAGACTCTGTGATCAATTTTCAGTCCTTTGTTTGTATTGTCTTGCTTCATTTCAGACCTCTAATTGCATCTTATCAGCCTATGTATGATGTTTCATGTTGCATTTCATGAAATTGTGTCAATTTGCATGAACAAGAAGTGTTCACCACTCCTTTGGTGTATCACCTATTAGTTTAGTTTCAATTTTTGCACTTTCTATCTCTGTCTCCTTGGAATTTAGAGTAGGATTAGGATTCAAACCTCTGCAATTGTGCAAATAACAGATCTGATCAGAGGAGTTTGAGGAACCAGCCTCTAATCTGGAGATTCCTCTCTCATTTTACAAGTCCCACACTTGGAGAGAGGTTTCAATGTTGTGCAATCACACTGGATGCCTAAAACATCAACTTAGAAACCTGATTTACATCCAGGGGTGCTGCTGATTTGGAACAACAGTTACCGGTAGCTAAATATCGAAATTCATTTTTAATAATCTCATCTGTCAATTTGGCATTCCATCCACTCTAGTTGTAGATAATGGAAAATCATTTAAAAACCAAGATTTAAAGAACCTAGCCAATCGTTTTTCACATAAAAATTAAGTGGTCCACTCCCTACTACCCTCAGGGTAACGGTCAAGTGGAAGCAACCAATAAGACCTTAAAATCAATCATGGAAAATATTTTCAACACCCATGGATGTAATTGGCATACTCAAATTTACCCCACTCTTTGGGCTTACTGTACATCTTACCGCACACCTACCGGAGCCACCCCATTTTTCGTTATTTATGGTTGTGAAGCCATTTTAACTATTGAGATAGAACTCCCATCCTTGAGGATCTCCCTCAAAGATGTAATTAATGAGGATGAATACCGACAGTCACGGCTTTAAGAGATTGAGCTGCTCAATTAAAAATGACTTAATGCTCTCAATCATCTTCAATTCTATTAAAACCGACTGCAACGTAGTTATCATAAAAAGGTAAGACCCAGAGAATTTGAAATTGGTGACCTCATTTTAAAATAAAATCAAAATAATACCACTAAAGAGCGAGAAAAACAAGGAAAATTTGAGCCTAATTGGTTAGGACCCTATGTAATTACAACTAAATTTGGCTCTGGAGCCTATAAGTTGGCCACTGAAGATGGTCACGATCTTGATGAACCAACGAATGCAAATCATTTAAATAAATTTTATCCTTAAGATGTTCACTATTCTGGGAAACAACAACATGTACATTCTTCCTTTTGTCTTTCTTATCTCTGAATAATTTAAATTTATTCATTTCCATTGGCAGATTTTTTTTTTATCGAAACCACATCTTCATATTTATCATCATGAGACAAGTGCTAATATAGATCCTATTAATTTTTTTAGTATCACAGTTCTTATAATATCTCCCATTTTCAGTCACTTTCACTTATGGTCATACCTAGAAGCTTACTGATGGTAATATATTCCCTTCAAAGACATTCTCTCTTTCATAACAAAGATCTAAACTTTTTTACCCAGTTCGTTTGGTCATCCATCTCAGTCTTTGGTGTTGAACCCTCGCGTCCTACTAGTCATGTGGGGCTGAGATTGGGGGCAGACGTTCCTTCCCAAATACAAAGCACTATTGTAAAATTCCACCAAGTCAATAACTTATGAATAATTCATTGTTAAATCTTTTGTCCTTCATAGTCTTTGGTGTTGAACCCACACTTCTTACTGGTAGTGTGATACCGGGAATAGAGGAAGGTGCCCTTACTCGTCTACGTCTTATCTTCGGTGATAAATCCTTGCCTCTTACAAGTGGCATGGGGCAAAGCATCGAGGGTCATTCTCATAAAAGCATAAAAATATTGCAAAACATTAAAAAAAAAACTAAAAAAATGATAATAAAAAAACAAGTCAAAAAGGGAATTCACTCGCCTATGTTTTGCCTTTGGTGATGAGCCCTTGCTTCTCACTAGTAGCATGGGGCAAGGCATAGGGATTCATTTCAAAAATATAAAATCTTACAGTACTTACAATTATAGAATCCCCAAAGAAGTAATTTAGATGCCTAAGTGAAGAGAGAATTATCCCTTCACCTCATATCTTACCAATCAGTAGGCCACGTAACTATCTAAGTCTAATACGTGACTCATAAAGTGAAAACCATTTTTGAAACTGGTTTAGTAACATTATGAAGAATTGAGTCACAATTTCCCAAAGGGAATGTTGTTAGCATTTGTCTCTATACTCATTATCTACCTCTTGCGTCCTTCTTGATTCTCGGTGATGAGCCCAGGCATCTTACTAGTTATGTGGAGTCAAGAATGGAGTTGGAGTTCTTTTCATCATATCATCACCACCATATCCTGCCAATGGAATCTGAATTTTTGTTATTCCGAGCATGAGTTACCACAAGGAACACAGTACATGTTGATAATATCTTGGTTTATCACCTTTCAAAAATAACTATGCACTTTGGTCCATAAATTGCCAATAACAATGTAAAAATCTAAAAACATTAGAAACAATCATCAAAAATCCAAAAACATTAGAAAAAAATTTCCAAAAATCCAAAAAACATTAGAAAAAAAAATCGTCAAAAATCCAAAAACATTTGAAAATCATCAAAACAACCAAAAAAATTAGAAACAATCATCAAAAATTCAAAAAAAACATTAGAAACACTCGTCAAAAAATCTAGAAAACTCCAAAAAAACATTGGAAAATCTATATATATATATATATATATATATATATATATATATATATATATATAATAAACAAAAAAAAAATTGTAAACTCCACAAAATTACAAAAACTCTAAAATAACCTTTGAACTATTATCCTCCAATGAATGATCCAATCTCCTTATGACTACCAAATTCAAATGATCTCTTCGCGTGAATTCTCGCTTGGGGCAACTTTGGATTTCATTATTTCCTTGTTTAAGGACAATGACCCAATACTTTACTATGTCCTCGTACCCCTACTTGGTGGCACATCCGATCAATCATCACTACGGAACATGTTAGGGACATGTTTATTGGTTCTTGTGTTACATTATTAGTTATAAATTATTAATTGCTTTCTTGTATCTTGATATATTACAGGGGCATCTTGATTCTATGTATCCTAGTGTTCTCTTTAATATTATTATGTTATTTGATTGCATATCATACTAGGGCATCATACTTTCTTGATGGCCTCTGTCTATTCTCTCTTCCATTTTACATATCGTACTGGGGCATCAAACATTTTTTATGGCCTCTGTCTATGTTATCACGCATATTACAGTCTAGTCATTCTGATCTTTTATATCACGATGCATCCTATTGTGTGTAATATTAAAATTAAGATGTTTTTCATCATGTGAGTATCTTCCTGCATGATCAACATCTTACTTTGCACCCCATCCATTCACCCATACTAATACATTCCCTAGTTTGAGAATCCTACTTGATCACCGTTGCAGTTTTTGAATCCTACTTGAAGATTTTTCTCAAGTAGCATTCACTATCCAACAGCTCCTTCTTCCCCACCATGATCACCAAGTATTTTATCCATTCATTCTCATTTTTACTCCTCCTCCCCATATTACCCTTCTCACCATTCATGTCCCCTCTCACCCATTTGCATTCTTTCCTTACACTCTTCTACTTCCCGTTTGACAATCTTACTTAATAACCCCTTCTATATGGAATCCTCGGTGGAAGTTTACCCTCTCCCTAAGATCTTCCCACTGTAGAAGCTTCTTCACCACATCCCCTCTCATCAAAAAACAAATGCAGACCACACACATCTTCCCATTCCACATCTTTTGCTTTTCATTCTCACATCATTACTCTCACCACACAGGCATACCAATTAAGGATTCCCCTCACATTCTCTATCTTCCACTACATATATTCCTTCATCCATTCATGTTACACTCCTTTGTTTCCTTTATTCCTTATTATCACCTCATCTCGTATCCTCTTCTGCTCAGGCATACATCACTCACTCTTTTCTCATTCTTCCCCAAATCCATCTTCTGCTTGGTCATCCTACTTACACACTCTCGTAGTATGGAAAATTCACTTGAGGGTTCCCCTTCAGTCCATTTTGTCATACCCTATTCCCACCAACTCTATCATCATTCTTATTCTTCTTCAGCTTGGCAATCTTACTTAACCATTTCGGCTGCATGGCAATCTTACTTAATACTTCCTCTTAAGGATGATCTACCCTATGGCCTTCCCCCATCCCATCATATTCCCCCTATTTTATTTCTCCCGCCTCTCATCACGATAATCTTCTTCAACCAACCATTCCACCCATGTACCCAATACAATTTTTTCTTTCTCCTTGTATATCATCCATGTTGGTTAAGTGATCTTACAAAACCAATCCAATAGCATGACATGTCATCTTACACTTTCTCATCACTCTACATTCTCCCATCCATATTTTCTCTTCATTCCCCATCATCACATCTATTTACCACGACTATCACCATCCTCTGCTTGGCAATATTACTTAACCACTCACCCAGCATGGCGATCTCACTTAAGGGTCCCTCTTAAGGATGATTTGTCTTCGTGCCTTTCCCCATCACTACACACCCTTCATCCATCACTTTTTCTTGGAATTCCCCATTATCAAATCCTTTCACCTCATTTTCCATTCTCACAAACACCACTTATCGCTTTTCCACTTTTCATCTCCAGTTTCTTTCATTTGGAAATCTTACTTAACCACTTCCATCACATGACAGTCTTACGTCAGGGTCCTCCCTACGCTAAACTCGTCATTGTGAACTTTTCCCTCACCTCATTCTTCATTCACTTTTTTGATCTCTTCTTCCACAAGGTCTCTACTACCAACCACATTTTCCTCCTACCATTATCATTTTTCCACCTATCATCTTACAACATACATTTAATCTCTTCCACATACAATCACGTTCTTTTCCCCCATTTTCCCCTTCTTGATCCATCATCCTTCATATTGTTTCTTCCCATTCTTTTCTTGTCTTGTTTCTTCATCCTCACCTCTTTCGTTCTCATCTCCACATCCTCTCCTTGCTTTCACCTAGTCCCAACTATTCCCTCCCATTTTCTTTACTCTTTCCACTTCATCTTCTCAAATCCTCCCACATTTCTATCCACACACGTGTTCGCCATTATTGTTAACATTCCTCTATCATTCTTTCATCATCATCTTCAATCCTCATTCTGCACGACCTCGTTCACTCCCTTGGACCTTCTAGAGTTTCCCTTCATTCCTTCCATCCTCTAAGCCTACCACTCATTGTTAGTGGGCTTTCCCTAACGTCCCTTCGTCGACGTTACCCTTTCCAATCCTTATTACCTTTCTCATTTTCTTCATTTTTTATCTCACCCTTCCTCATCACTCATTGTTAGTGGACTTTCCCTAACGTCCCCTCATTGGCATTGCCTCATCTATCCCCCATTCTCTTTTCTCTCTTATTCTTTTCCCCCAATCCCACCCTTTCTTGTTGCTTCTTACCCATCTCTCCATCTTCCCTTCACCTTCTTCAATATTTTTATTGTCTTCATCATACATCCTTTGTCTCTTTTCTCGTAATCCTAGTATCCTCATTTCATGCATCTAAGCCTCTTTTCCAATCTATTTCATTCCTTCCCTCTTTCTTCTCTTTGCATTCCTCATATTGTTTACTTTCCACTTATTATTCCCTTTTTGTATTCCCTTCCTTCTACATCATTTTCTCTGTTATCCTCTTCTCTCTCCCACCCTTCGTCTTATTTCCCTTCCCTTGTATCGTCTTCTTCCCCTTTTTCCATCACGTCTCCTCCTTACTTCCCCATCGAAAACCTGGCTCTTCAGTGTTTCCCTGTCTTTTTTATCATACCTCCATCCACATGCATCTCCATATGGTTTTTCCATATTCTTTGTCTTGGTCTTCTTCGCAATGACACGGTTCCTTCAATCTTTTCCCTGTATTCACTCTATCTTCCTTACCTATCCCCTCATTTTCACGTTTCTTCTGACCACTTCTCCTTTTCTCTACCACCCCTGCCTTTTCATTCATTATGTATCTATTTCTCTTATTTTCTCTACTCTTTTTCACACTTTCCTCACCCCTCATAGTTTCTTTTTTTTCTCTGTTCTACTTCTTCATTCATCCTCTTTCAATTTTCATCGATTTCACACCCTACTCCCACCCCGTCTTCTCCTTCTTATTTATCCTTTCTCGTTTCCTATTTTTCTCAACTCTATCATTTCTTTCACTTTCATGCATCCCTCTTTATTATCTTTGTTTTTTCCTTCATTTTGCACATCTCTCTATTTCATCCCTTCACCCTCTACTCTGTCATTTTCCTATTTTTCTTTGTTTGTCCTTCATCATTCCCTTCTTCCCCTATCATCCCTCTCTCTTATTTCTACATCTTTCATTCCTTTTTTTTCCCTCCCCTATCTCCCTTACTCTTCTCATAATCAACCCACAATCCTATCCATTCCCTTTTCTCTTTCCCAAACACCCTCACACCTAGCATTCAAGGTCGATTAAATCCTTTCTCCATTTACATCGTGTGGTCATTCCAGTCTCTTCCACTCCATTTTTGTCATATTCTCCATAGAATTCATCTCTCCTCTTTTTGAGAGCTCTGTCATATATTTCATTCTCGTCAGTCCTCTCGAGGGGGCATCATCACATCTATCCATAATCACATCTTCTCATGACATTTTTGTCTTGGAGGATACCATGACATTCGTCACTCACCACCTTCTATTCCCCCCAACAAACATTCACTCTAATTTTTTCTTAAGAAAAGTAGATTGAATTCTTCCCCCATCTCGTCTACTTTCTTTGAAAGGACACTACTTTCATAGTACCCTTCCAAAGAGGGGAAAATGTAGACACCCCAATTTCACATTTATCCTAAATCAATTAATTCCCCTACCTCATTTCCCACAAAAATAAACTTCGAATTAATTAGATATAATTTGATTAATTATCCATTTTAAATCCAAAAAATAACCCAATCCTCACCACATGTCATTATTCTCCAGGTTTTTCTACTATTGAATTAAAAATTCAAAATCAAATCCTCACCCACTTTTGTGGACCCCACTCACCTAAAATCCTCCACTTATGAATTAAAAATCTAAAATCAAATCCTCACCCATTCTTCGTGGTCCCTACTCACCTAATCTTGCCCACATTTTCAAACCATGATTACTTAACTTAATCTAAGTTAATCACCCCCCCAGGCTATAAATACAACCTTACCCCTCCCCTCTAAACACATGGAGAATAATCTTGAATTCCCTATCTAAGTTCTTGCATCCTTTGAGTAAAGAACATCCTTCTGCCTCGTCCAAATGCCCAAATAGCCTCATTCTAAGCAACCCAAATCCATAATATTTTTTCCCATCTGGTGCAAACTAAGTGGATTGTTGTTGCAGGAAGGCCTTGCTCTATCTCAAAGAAAAGCACCTACATATCACTCAATCGGGGCTCAATCCAAGTTTCCTATCCCATTCTGAGGTTTTCTACGGAACGCGAAGGAGGAGGTATGATTATTGGTATTTTACTTCCTTGTTAGTAGTGAATTTTTTTTGGCTTACAATTATACCTCACATGATCAATCTTGCAGGCATCTCATCAACAATGTTTCCTACTTGTCAAGATGTCTACATGAGTGCATTCTTCAAGGTGTGTATAGCCTAGGTATATCCTTATCCAATATTTTCACATTAATTTTCAATCTTTTATCAAATCATCTACTTCACAACCTAGAAGGAACAACATTGACTATATCCTCTCTACGACCTACAAGGAACCCTGCATATACATCTAGAGATCAATCCTTCTCACTTCGCACTCTTTCACTCATAGATTAATATGAATCTCAAAATATTCCCCATCAATAATATTCTTCTAACATCACATAATTCTTTCGATCCCGGAGAAAGAATTATGTAATCATCGCTCCGTTGAATTGGATCATGTCCACCCAAGACTCGTATTGCAAGACTTATCAAAACTTTGGATTTCCTCCCTTGACTTGGACTCTTTCCACCCAGGTTTTTAAAAGGACTTATTGAATCTTTGGAGGTCTCTTGACTTGGATTTCATCACACAAGTCTCATATTTAATGACTCGGAACTTTAATAAACATGTACCTCTTTCTTTATGAGTCCATTTCAAATATTCATCAGTCAAAATTCAGAAAACTTAAAAAGAATAAAAATAGAATAAAACTCGGTATTCGCATTGTTTAAAAATCAGAAACAGAAAAGTGAGTACAAATAATGTTAAGCATTCCGGGCTAAAAGCATAGTATCTATTTCATGCCATTATCATATATTCACTTTCTTCAGCAATTACGTCACAGGTTAACATTTTCCCTTTAGGGAATTTTATGTCTCATCCTGGTTATCCAGCTTCTACCATTTCAGATCTGGACACCGCACAGTTTTTTCATCGAAGCTTATTGTTGGCAACTCATCAAGTCGAAATAACCTCTCTCTTTACTGGTTGGGTGCTCTAACTTCTTCTCGTGGTCCATGTATTAAGCACGGGCAAAGAGATCCATGGTGTTATACACTTGCCTCCTACTAGTCGAATGAGAAAGATACTTAGTGGTCTCATGTTCCTTCCCACCATGCACATGTGGTAAACATAAAGAATGGGTTTATTGAACCTAAGGCCCAGGAAAACACAAATGGCCAAGGGGCAAAGTCAAAAAATTAATACTCCTTTCAACCTTCACAATATTTGGTGATCCTCCCAGCCTGCATCACTAGTAGTATGAGACTAGTGAGAGCGGGGTATGGACATTCCTTACGAAGCTACATTTGGAAAACAATCAGTTTTGCCAAATGCCAAAAGCAGGTGCCTCTACCGATGCCATGTATGCAACATGTAGTGGAAGCATCCATGAGATAGCAGCAAACATCAACCAACAATGACTCAAAGCTTTATGGGGTCTTAACCAAGGTAGCTTACCATAAATGCAGGAAAGCACAAGACAGTTGTCTTATGTTAAAAAGAGTCCTTCTTCACCCTAGGAAACCAGACAGGTGTCCAAATGCAGTAGTTTTCCTTTTCTAGCCTATACGCAATTCAAGACAAAAAAATAAAAAATATGGAATCATCTTAGGAACAGGGTCGGTGAGAATAATCCATCGACTAGCACAATGAAATGGACTCTTTGTCAGATGTGGTCGTAGGTGTCTTTGGAGCCTTTTATGCAAAACGTCCAGGCATATGCCAAGCGTTACAAACTCACTATTACAACCTTGCCTTAAGGAGATTCTTGGCTCAAAGTGATGAGACCTCACATCTCCCTAGGGTATGTACAAAAGTGGCCAACAAAATCACATGACCTGCTCCAAAAACCCTATGCATTTTAGCATACTACATTTCAGCGAAAGATAATGGATATAGCCTCTCTAAAACAGGGTGAGAATATCCACACGCATGCAAGGAGAGGACCCTTCAATCAGATGCTATAGTTGTAAGGTGCCGAGGAAGAACATTTTAAAATAGAAGGCACAACAAAGAGAAAAATTCAAACAGTTTTCTCAAAAATACCAAAAACATGTAAAATTGTTCCAAAAAAAACAATATGAATTTTTCACCAAGCAAAACATAGCGGCCAACTAAAGATATGACCAAACTTTTAGGGACTAGATAATATAGTTCAAGCAATTTCAAAACTTGACGACGCTCATCATGTTGGTTCCAGGTCATCTTTAAATTATATATTTAAATTTCCCGTATTGTATAACAATGCATTACAGGAAATCATTTACCCTTTCGCAATATAACTTTGCTTGGGGCACAGTTGGATTTCACATTTTAAGCCAATACAGATCAAACTTCAATGGGATCCGAACAAGAGAATATTTTGGAGTATCTAAGTACATCACTCTACTCTTCGGTCCCAATCCAATCCTCTCCCATTCTAAGCTATCGCTCAGGGGCATTCAAATTTGTCTAGTTCTTCAATGTCGAACACATTTGGAGTTTCATTAGACGTCATTATTGCACAGTTGTGTTGTACTGTTGTGGTTTGTCAACATTGTGATGATGCTTTTGCTTCTTTTTGTTTATTGTTTTGTTGTACTTTGTTTACCTTTGTTGTAGACCAATTGCAGGAACATTTACTTCACATCTTAGATCACATATAACTTTGGTGTTGTACATTCCTGTTCATATTGGGTTTGTTTGTAATGCTTGTGTCGTGTCTTTTTGTCACTTGCACGTGTTGTGTTTTTCCTCCTGGTTTACTAAATAAGCCATGGAATGTTTTCCTTTTTACTGTGTATTTCACGTTTGTTTGGATTTCTTTGTATTTGTAATTCAAATTTTTCAAAAACTCAAAAAAATCCAAATATTTCAAAATCCAAAAAATCATATATTCAAAAATATAAAAAATTCAAAAATTACAAAATTTTCGAACAAACATTCACTTATCACATAAATCCTATAATTGGAAAACCTTTAAAGTGAATCTTTCAACATTTCAACACAATCTTGATAAAAAGACATACCTTTATCTACTACACTAGCGATCGTTCTGATCTTACAACTATCACTTTCTTCCCTTTGCATAATAGGCTAACTTCTGCTTGGGGCAAGTCACAAAATTATTTTTCCTTCACGATATAACTTCGCCTGGGGCAATTTCAACTCTAATCATTTGCACAATGGATCCAAGAAGAGTGTCATAAGGAGTCTCTTTACTTCACTCTTCTAGTATGATCCTATTCCCACTTGGGAGCATTTGCATCTACTTAATCATCATTGTGCCACGCATTAGGGGTATAGTTGTTTGTCTTCTTTTTTGAACTTTGTGTTGCATTGTTGATGTTTACTTTTTGGACCACTTGTAAGTAGTGTGATTACGTCTTGGTTTCTTTATAAACGTTGATGCCTGCACCTACTATGTATATTGGTTTTGTTTTCCTTTTTTGTCTTCTCTTTGTTGTGTGTTTGTTTGTTCACACGCATCTGGGTTACCCATCTTAATTCTTTCATAATCATGGTGATAACTCTATTGTGCAACAACAAAAAATAAGGTTGCTCTAAAATTATTTTCCAAATGGCGCTCATGCTACGAGCACAATCCTTCTCATCTTTGTTTCAATCCGTTGTCTTCTTCCTATCAAGCGGTCGTCCACCACCTTATTGCATCATCCACTTGCTTGAGGGGGCATTCCTCTACTATCCTACTTGTTGGGACATCCTAATGCTTCATTTGCTTTGTGCTTGTTACTCTGCATGCGTCTACTATCTTTAAATCACTATTACTTTGCAATAACACTTTAAAGAGGGGAAAATATAGACACCCCAAAATCACTCACTCTATTCCTAGTATTATCCAAGTTCGCTCCCTAGTGCATCCCTTTAAGACTAATTAATTAAATTGATTAGTCATATCACATTACACTCCTTTGGATTAATTAAATTAATCCTTAGTAGCCCTGTTAGCTAAGTTAATTATCATTTATTAATTAAATGATTAATTAATTAAGTGTGCACATTATAATAACCACTTTGGACCCCACTTGGACTCCACTTCCTCATCCCAATTAACTCCACATAGCACTCCACTTCACTAGTCCAGTCAACTGCACTTCTAGAATCCTAGAAAGGTGGGGGTGATTCAATTACACATGTACAACCACCTTTCCGGATGCAACTTTGCTAATTAAATCCCTTTACTGTCCTTAAATGGCGTTTAACCTCTCAGAATTTGCTACAATTTCCTCTGATGCTAAAAATAGCATGTGCATTCATACTATCTGTAACCAACTTCCAACCACTTCTACCTCTATAAAATATAGGATCATCATCTTACAAATCCTCTTCGATTATAACACAATTACTCTGTCAATTTGCATTCCAATATCTGCATATTAGAAGCTCCCAAAAAATTGTTCATATAATTGGTCAATCCCTATTTTGGAGGTCATTCAAGAGCACCCACAATCATTTTCTATCAAGGTTACACAGCTTCAAATCTCACACAACCTTACTTGAGGTTGCTTGTAAAGCTATAGGAGGTTTGCACATTGTTTTCTATCTCCATTTTTATTGTCATTTTCCATAGTCTCCAACCATTTAAACCAGAGAAAGACATTGATTTTAACTCTTGAGCTGGGAAATGTTGTGGGTTAGTATGGAAGAAATCATACAATCATTTTCTATCAAGGTTACACAGCTTCAAATCTCACACAACCTTACTTGAGGATTTGGAGAAAGATCTGATGCGGTGTTGAGTGATGCTTGTAAAGCTATAGGAGGTTTGCACATTGTTTTCTATCTCCATTTTTATTGTCATTTTCCATAGTCTCCAACCATTTAAACCAGAGAAAGACATTGATTTTAACTGTTGTGCAAGGCCGCAAACCACAAAAAAAATTAGCAAATTAGCAATCCATTAACCTGTCCCTGATTCATATCCGTGGACTACGTATGGGAAATGTTGTGGGTTAGTATGGAAGAAATCATACGCATATAGTATATTGATAGGTTAGGAAGTGAATGTTGTTGTTTCCCCCTTATGTGGAAGTTAGGAATGTGTCATTTCAATAAATGAAGGTTAAATATTGTTTGGAGACTACGATGTGTTGGGATTTCTATAAGTTTTTTTGTGCCTATGATTTGTGCAAGATAATGTAATAGTTAACTAATCATTCAATATTGTATGTTACTGGTGTTGTTTTTAGCATTGTTATTTGGATATGTGTTAAATTAAATTGATGCAAGTATCTATTTGGAACTATATGTTGAATATAAAATCAGAATAGAAGTATAAATATTATAGGATAAGATATTTTCTTCTGTATTTACCTTAAAAATTGGAAATTTTGCTTCTTGTATACTAAAATGATTTTCAGATTATAAGAAAGAATTTGAATTCAAAATGAATATGACAGAACTATTTTTATTTAACTACATAATCATAGAAAATAATTGTGAGTCAGTTAATACCCCAAATAAATAAGATAGGTGTACATATTCCAAGATAGAGAAATTAGGTAGTCATCCTTAGAAATAGATCGACATACTTGTAGTAGGATTGAATCGGTTGTACTAAGTGTTTGCCTTATTCTCTTAACATTGAGTTTCTTACTTGTTCTCTACTTCACATATTAAGCCTTAGGTTCTAAATTTGTGTGTGTGTGTGTGTGTGTGTGTATTCTATTTCATATATATACATGTATGCTCACATTTTCTAACACCTTTGATATATGCATAGAGTACATATAAGTGTATATAAATACTAAATTATATACATGTGTATATGTATATGTATATGTATATGTATATGTATATGTATATGTATATGTATATGTCTATGTATATGTATATGTATATTAACAAATAATAAGCTCTATAAGTTGTAAATAATTTGAGTTTCGTTTACCTCATGATAAAATATATAAATATAGATATTTGGTTGTATATGTGTGTGTATCACATAATATTTATCCTTGTTTTAAATAAAATGTAGCATATGGTTCAACCAGAATGGACTAACCAACTGCATATTTTTGCAATCACATATAGGTCAACCAACATGCATTTTGTGGGGGAGGGGATGGCATAGACATCTTGATTCCAATACTTTGTATGGGGATGGGACAACTATGTCATCCCTTACTCATATTCAAAGGGTAGGGGACGGCATGGCCACCCCATCCCCACCTATGGTATGGGTGAGGTGGCTATGTCACCTCTTTCTTATTTCTTTTACAATATACCAAGGGGTGGGGGTCAAACCCCACACCCAAACCCTTCCTATTTTATATAAACAATGAAAAACATAAACATACAAGTGCATTTTGGTATGTGTGTGTGTGTACATATATATACTTACAATTTATTTGTATGTATATACATACATATACAAAAATATTTGAATTTGAAAAGAGCTAACTAGCTAGAAAAGAAACAATAAATTAGATCCAATGGATAATATTTTTGAGATTGTTTCACCCATTTGGGTAACAAATATATTGATATAACACAAAAAATTAAACAAGAAGTTTGAGACAATAATTAAAATGAATTGGGAATTCTTTCAACACATTTGCGTGAGGGATATAAAAATCCCTTTTTTTATAAAACAAGTTAGAACTCCATGAGAGATCGGCTCTCCAAGCTCCCCTCCATTCCCTGTGTTCAAACCTACAAATAATGGGGAAATGGAGACCAAAGACAACCTTTAATAATTCCTCAAAGATAAATTAGGGAAACACTAGGGTCGCTCAAATCCAATGGCTTGTATCTATTAAATTCAATGGATAACTTTTAATCCCACATTTGGTCATTAGATGTGTAGCAAGCCCTTATAAGATTAAGTATTTAATCAAATTGTTTTTTTATTGTAAGACATAGCTAGGCATTTAAATGGGACCTTATATTTAATTAAGTAATTATGAAACTATGTGGATTATGGTTAAAATTCATTTGCTTTTTTATTTTTATTTCATAATAAGATTATATTGGTTTAAATTGAGGAATTAGGAAATGTAATTAAATAATTTCTAAATACCTAAAATGTTCTTAATCGCCATTTTATTAAATTGTTAAATTCTTGTATGTCCCTATGATACTATAAAATTAACCTGGCTTACATCCTTAATGTAAATGTTAACTCAATCAAATTATTAAATTGTCTTAAATATAATTTAAAACCTAGTGGTCACATAAGGGGAAAGTAGTTTGACTCAATATGAGTTATCAACTTTTCACCATCCACACCATTGTGTCACTCTTGTGGCCATTGTTTTGTGTTTATTTTTTTTAAAATGTGTCATGTTTTTAAATGGGTGTCACACCTAGTATAAAAGTACGGTCGCTACACCAAGAGATTTGGGTAGAGTAGTTCAAATTTAAGTGTCTTATTCATTTCTATAATAATCTAAAACTTGTTGTGATTTGTTCAAGACATCGCACATACTAGTTATGGTAGACCCCACACACATTGGACTTGTGGAACCATGTTATGAGAGAGGGGTGTGAGGTACAACAGAGAGGTGAGGATTAGAAGCTCCACCTAAGCATGTATATAGTGACATGGGGGTTATTTGAGGAGAGATTTTTATTGTGTTATGTCTTTAGGATTTGTGTGTAGCAATGTATTGAGGAGTTTCATGAGTTGAGGTAGTTGAGTATTGTTGTAAACATCACATCCCCATGATTTTATACGAAATCATGAGGCCCTCTAATATATTTTGTAAAATATTCAAGAACCATTTTTCCTTGTGATGAATAATTGTGTTACTTAGATGCAACTTTGTCGCATTGTTTTTTCAAAATTATATTTTTTGGACTAATAATGCCTTAACAAAACTATGGTTTTAAGTATGAAGTTGTAGGCTTTTAATTTACAAAAGAGATGGGATCTTTTGGTTATGCAATTCCGTAGACTATCACCACAATGTTACTCAAATTGTCAATGTTCATCCACAGTATTTCTTAAATACTATGATATTTTTGAAGCAACGTGGTGGCTATTTATTTTCTCATTACATACCTTAATGGATAATCTCACAGTTGTGACAAATTTTAGTAGTTTCCTACATGCATGGAGATTTCTTATTGGTTCATAGTTTACAAATTAAATTGACTTATGCTAAGGAATTAAATTACATGGATGTTTCTCATTTGTGTGCATTTCACATCGTTGCATCTTTCAAAGCATTATGTCCTAGATAAGGACTAGCATTGCAAATTTTGAAACAATGTGGAGACATCCCATTGGTTCGCAATTTAAATCTCCTAATAATAACTAAGAAATTATACTTGATGACTAACATTGACATATCTAAGGCAACATGAATCATTCTCATTAGCTCGCACCTCGCACTTGGGCATACTTGACAGAAAATATCTAAATAAATCAGTTAGGCCCGAAATGCGTACATACATGGAGCTTTCTTATTGGTTCTCCCTTCGCACTCTGACAAAATTCTTACAAGGGAGTTGGGATGTGAAGATATTAAATTTTACCACGTGGAAATAACATAATTTGAAGACACTAGAAAAATCTATTGGAATGTGAAAAAATAATGAAAACAAATAATTAAAGCCACGTTATCTATAAAGACATGAGTAGCTAAAATTCAATGTTAAAACAAATAAATGACTAAGAAAAATTTAATGTTGTAATGGTATATTGCCATTTTAGCATAGATTATCAAGATTCAAATAGGGTGAAAGGATTCCATAATCAAGCACCTTACATTCAAGCTATTACAAAGCATATGAAGTTCAAAATCAATAAATTACAAGATCAAATAGAGTATTGATATCTTTTAGATATTTAGAGATTTGAGTATCTATAGTTTTTCGGGTGTTGCTTAAGCTAGTTATTGATGGAGGCTCGTCTGCATACCTTTTTCTCAAAACAACTCTTTGGCGACATTTTTTTTGACAAATAGGTCATTAGAGAAAACCATTATACAACTCTGAAAAAGGAAGATGGAGAGACTATACTAATAAATGATGATGAACCAGACCAGGATAAAGCATAGTGTATGGCTAACTTAGTGGTTATTGTTATCCATATTTCACCCCCCCGGGAAATATATTGGATCAGCCACGCACCCTCTTCAAAAAAACCAGTGAAAACACGTTTAAATCTTGCAAACAAGTCACAGAAGGACTCAACAATGGAGTGGCGGGGCCTACAAAATCCTAAATGACCCTATACAAGAAGAAAGAGCAGAAACGACTCTGTCGAGCGGATCCGTGTCTTAAATCTATTTAATGGTTAACATGTGAGCACAGAAATAGAACAGCAGGATCATGGAAAGAGGATCAGTGTCACAGAGAAACCAAGAGCAAGGAAAAGAAGAAATGGTGAAGATCTGAAGTCTTCGGGCTCAAAATGGTTCAGAACGAGTCCAAAAATTGGCTAAGTATGGAGGAGGCAGCGGAGAGAGTCACGTGTCGGTGTGGTGCTTCTCCAAATTTGAATCCAAAAAGGGAGACTCAAACTTGTGCTAAACCTCCATGTAGCAAATGGTAAACAGAGGTCAAAAGGCAGACAAGGCGGGCCTCAAAATAGGCTAAGTATAGAAGTACTGGCAGGGACTATCACGTGTCCAAACAGCGCATCTCCAAGGGTGGATCCAAAAGCGGAGGCTCAAACAAGTGCCAATTCACCACGTAGCCCAGGGTCTGAAAAGATAAGGGAGAGGTCATTCAAAATTCCAAAGACTTATGGAGGATTCCAAGCGTTAACATGACGCTCCCTCAAAGGAAAATCTTGATCGAGCTTTCAAGTGAGCGCGGAGCCTCCACGTGTCCAGTTTCAAAAAGGGGGACAGAGTCGGGTTGAATAGTCAATGCATGGTGACAGGCCGGCGAACAATGCCAAGTGTCCAAATGACGCTAAATCAAGGGTCAAATAAACAGAGGGTTTCTAAATGAGTGCCAAACCGCCACGTGTCCCTGATCAAGAAATATGATCCTGCCGAGCAAAGGACTTAGCCAAAAAACATATAAATTAAGCAGGTCGGTGGAGGAAGCCACGTGTCAACCCCGCGCCATTCCAAGAGAAAAATACAGAGGCCGCCCTTACATAGGCATCGGCCCTCCACATGTCCCATATTAAAAGGGGGGCCCATTTTTCAAACTGGTTTTCCCACCCTTTCATATGGACCCGATACAAAATTTGAAGGGGAATATCTTTCGACTCAGGGCTCAAAATATTACAAATCTGACACCATTGGAAAGATCTCGGCCTCGTCTATGCCATGGAGATCTGAAACTTTAAGTTTGGGGAGGTTATGTGGGAGAAAAATTGAGAAATGTCTTCAGGGCCATTAATGTAGTATCTATTTTTGCCCCAACAACCAGATCAGATTCGATCTGCCCCGTCGTTTCCTCCTCCTTCGAGGCACTGAATAAGAATTTGATGCAGTCAAGACAAATTTGGGGGTAGATTTTATGTGAGGCATTAATAGCAGTGGTTGAGCTTGGAGCTTTTTCCCCCGCTTCTCTCTCTTTCTCCCCTCTATGTTGAACCTATAAAATCACGGTCAAGACTCATTGTAAAGGGTTAGACATTCTTTTGTTTTTACAGGCTCCCCTTTTCTTCTGGAAAAGGAATTCATGGAGTTCAAACCTTCCATTTAAATTTTAATACATTTCCTTCCTTCCTGCCATTTTTAATGCATTGTATCAATCTTCAGAGCAATAAAACACGTTTTTGATTGATTTTAGATTCTTTCTTGTCTCCTTTTCTCTCATCTGGTCTTTCATTATAAATTTGGTTATCTGTGCTTGATTATTGTATGTATTTTTTTGGTTTGTGTCTATCAGCAAAACTAATGGTCATCATTCCTTCGGTGCATCACCTTGTAGCTTAGTTTTGATTTCTTGTATTCCTTTTATCCATGTCTCCTTGGTAAAACTTAGATTAGGTTTAGGAATAGGTCCTCTGCAAGTTTCCACGTATGCACCTAAACAGAGGAATAGGAACCAACCTTTAATCTGGAGAGTGTTCCCATTTGTGAACTCCCACACTTTAGGGAAAACTCAATGTTATGTGAATCACACCAAATAAATATGCCTTAGAAAATCAGATCTGACGACTCATTTGGGGGTGTTGTGATTTTTCATTAATAGTTATTCGAAAAACTGGACTGGATATTGTAGCGGGAAAACTAGAGGTAATGTCATGCATTGATTTACTTTAGGGAAGAGTAGGTGTTTATGTAAGTTAAAAAAGTGGGATTATGATATCAAAAGCACGTAATGTAATTGGAAATATTACTGAGGATGCAATTTCTAGTTATTTTAATCTACCTCCATTAAATATTAAATTTGATCAAGAGATTGAAAAAATGGGGACAAGAATAAATTCATAGCAGTGCTTAAAGATTTTGCAAAAGACCAGACCCACTTCAAGTCCAACGTCTCCACAAACAATATGACTATTAGATCCTTCAGGTAACAGGTTAGAGTTAAAATGTATTTGATGAATAGGCTATTCAAAGCATTAGATATTGTACATTTCAATCAAACTCGGGTACCCTTTCTAACAATGATCATCAAAGATGAAAATATCCTTGCTTTGGTTGGGGTTTTATCTTACAACCTCTACAATAACCTTGTATAAATGAATAAGAAATGGAAATGGATTTTTATATGATGTTATACTTTTTGGATGGAGTATGTGTAATTCAGAAATTTCAAGGGGTTCCTAGTTGGACACCTCAACACTCACACATAGTTCCCTGGGTTTTCAGTAATCTGCAACATGCATAGTTATAGGAAAAGCATTGAGGTAATCTATAATCACTATTACTCAATGATTTTTAAATGTTATTTATGATACCCCAATGCCTAGAGTTAGTCAAAGAATAATCAACACATTGAGTCCTTTGGGATATTTCTGGTGCTATCCAAATTGTATCGTGATCAGAGTAGAGGGAATCCTCTCCATCCCATTCAGACTACCCAAGTTTTTTCTTGACAAACTAGATGAGCAAGAGATTGTCATATAAGTTTGTCCATGGTATCATTCATGTGGAAAAGGAATATAAGAAGAAGAAATCCACATATCATCCTCTTCCCATCCCGGTTGGCTCCATAATCCTAAATGATTGGCAAAAGGCCAAGAGAGTGGTAATGAACATAGGCCATCATTTCATTTGGAGTACCATACTTTAAGATTGTTTGATCCAGCAAGAAGAGTTTCCCAATTTCACAAAAACACCTTGGGTATGCACACTTTAAATTACATGCATCAAATACATAAGGATGGATTAGTTTACAAAGATGAGATAAATGACCAAGTTGTGGCCATCAACATGAGGAATTTCAAGGTCACTTATGCACCTATTCAGTGGCCTGTTAGAGTTGGTGGGATAGAGCTTAAACTAGGGCCAAGAAGCAGAAGAAGAATTAGAATAAGAAGACTCGGATGAACAAGGTGCAAATCCTAGGTATCTCAAGAAAAAAATTTGGAGTGCCTCCTACACTCAAGGAAAAGGGTGGTCCTTCTCATCCTAGAGTTTCTACAAGTGCACAAATCTCAAGTCCCGCCAACACACAAATGGCTAATCATACTCCAAGTTCCCCTCTAGTAAGTACAATGGAAAATAAAGTTTCTTCCCTTTATCCCAATTTTTATTTTCCTTCAACATTTTTTAGCTCTGTAGTTATGGCATCTTCTTCTATTCCATCTTCTTTAGGCCCTTCTGCAGAAAATATTATCATTTCTTCGACTTATTCTTCTGATGATGAGGTAGGTGATCATGGGACGTTATATACCATTAAATTACAAGTTCATCTTTCCTCCCCCTGTTTCAACTAGTCCTATTGTTTATACTTCTCTGGTTGTATCTATTTTGGCACAACTTTTCATTCCCCTGCCTATTAGTTCTATATCCATTTCTTCAAGTGTCTCACCTCATCCTTTTGCATTCCTCATGTCCTCATTTTCCCCCACCAATCGCAATTCATATTCCCTTGTCTTCTCCTCAAATCACTAAAGTGCCTCCTTCTCATCCAGTAGTATCCACTATACAATATAACAGGTAATAATTACATTGTCCCTACAACTATTGTTTCTACTCCTCGGTTCATTGTATTCTCTTTAGCTCCAACTTCATCTGTAGCACTATTAGAAGATCCTCCAAGGCCAAATTGAAGGAACCTATATCCTTATCTCTCTTTCTAGTCCCTTCCTCCAATTCTCCATCATCTAATTGGTTCATTCAATCCACCATTACTTCCTCCCATCACTCCTTATGTTTCTCATACTTTTCTACCATGAGTTCATGCCTATTCAATCCTTCCACTCCGTTCCTACATTCATATTTCCTCTTTCCTAACCCTCATGGTTATCAAGAGTTTCATGAGTCATCTTTTGGCCCCTCTAGAACCTATTCATCCTACCCTTCCTTGGACATCACAAACTTCACCATAAGTGGTGAGGTATTCTTCTGTTATGCCTTCCATAACTGTAGTTTCACTTGCTACTCCACGGGGAACATGGACTCCTCCTAGTGGACAACACACAATGATTTTGCAATGGCACAAATTGAAGATCCTAAGGTGGTTCTCAAATATGATTCTCCTATAGGAACTCTAAATAGGGTGACCAAGAGAAAATTGTCCCAAGGGATAACTCCTATATACATGGAGACTAAGAAGGGATATTTTGAGAATCTCCAAAAGGGCCCATACATGAGAAGAGGTCATGGACCCAGATCCCCAATCTATCATTGATGTTACTCATCAAATGAAAATTGATCTAGTCAAAATAATGCAAGTTGGGTTGGATGCTCTTAATGCCCAAAAGCAGTCTGATAATGCCAAAGAATAGCCAAGCCGCAATGTAGCAAATGGCCCTAAGGACTTTGTATGAGATTTTAGTAGCTATAAAAAATCATAAAGATATAGTAGATAGGGGTTTGCTTCAGGTACATGGCCAACATAAACGTATGACCAGAATGAGCTCCATGATGGATAAGTTATTGGTTATTATAAATAAAAGGATTTTACCTCAATGTGTTACACATTAAGAGCCAAGATTTAAATACAGGTAAAATTTACATGGGCCACATTTTGAAGGATTTGAGTGATTGGATGACTATAATGGGAGGACTATTAAATGAATTACAAGGATAAGGTAAAAGAAGGTTACTGAGATTCTAGTCTGAAGCTCATAAATTACTTCAATGTACCAACTGAATGGGAGGTTGATCCAAAATCTGAATGGGAGTTTGATTCAAAATCCTTTCTTTGAACATAATTGCAAGCATTCATTTCTACTCTAGTTGCTAATTTTGCACAAGTTGACATGCTGGGAAAACATCCAACTATGATGGCACTAGTCACCTCTATTGAATGGTAAAGTGGAGAAAGCTTCACTTCTAAGTGAATATACTAAATCTATTTACAAGAGTCCCAGTGATAATTCAAAAAGTGTCTGATTTAATGAGGCCACCTATTTTGGATTTTGTGTATATAGAAAATGAATTCAAAACATGTGTAGTTGAGCTCCAACAGAATCAGACATAGTCAACTCATCCAGCTACAAGTGGGAGATCCAAGTAAATCTTGGATAAAGTAGTTTCTTTACTATTTTTAGGATCTATTATTGTAAAAACATTCAATCTTAAAAATAGGAAACACAAACTTTCTTGCATGAAAGGATTTGTCTTTTATTTTTAGTACTCTCAAAGAACTATTTGTTCTATTTTTAAACTGGTTATTTATAATCCCCAAGTGGTGGCAGATTTTGTATAAATATATTAGTTGTATACCCTCTAAGAAGGAATAATTTTATGAAGAAATCACTTGGAAATTCTAAGGATTGTTCAGTGAGTGTTTTCTGCATATTTCTTGCTCAATTGTTTGGTAAATTGCTTAGATCAGTTATTTTGATTAATCATTGTATGGTTTGCTTTATCATGAAATTTGTAAGTGTGCAGTAGTTACTTGCATAATCATACAGTTCAATTAGTTTCATCTTAAATTAGCAAAGTGTTAATGTGCAAATGCAATTGGATATTTTGTTAATACATTGTATGATTGATTGGCTATGTGTTGTTTCATGATATTTAGTAGCATCAAATTGAATTGTGTAACAAGTTCAATTATTAACATGAATTGTTATTATTTCAAACTTCTCTATAAATGGATGTGTGTTAACAATCTTTTGCAGGAAACTACGAAGTAATAAGAGTTTTCTAACAAGTGTTTACTAGTAATAATCAATCCACAAACTTCTTTCCCTTGTCATTTTAAGCGTGTGCTAAGCTAGGATTAAGTTGATATAGGTATTTTTTTGAATCATGCAGTGGTAGCTTTGAGATATTAGACCTTTAGTGTTTCCAAACAATTCTAATTTCTTCCTTACCCTACATTACCCTTTTTTACAACTTTTTAGGCGAGCCCTATCAACATCAAAAATATATTTCGAGGAAGTACTACCAACAAAAGACAGGAAATTGTGAGTATAGTGAGAATATCCTAGTGTTAACAAGCTACATGTCTACTATTCCACCACTTAATTATCTATAAAACCACATACCCATAACTTATGCATTGATTCAACCCCCTCTGGGCTCTAAAATGAGTAAGCAACATAAAAATTCCTCATTTATTCATGTGGGTGTAACAAACCCTCATCAAGTATGAGATAAGGTTTATGGATTTATTGCAATATGTGGATTATATGTGCAATAAGAAGCTTTGTGTGCAGAGATTTATTCAAGCTCATAACCTCAATATAGCATGTGTAGTATGTAAGCATACTCCGCATATCCTAGAGGTCGTTGTGGACAAGTCTCATAATGTAGAAATAATAAGGGAAAAACCTAGCATGATAGGGATCATGTCTGCTCTAGGATATAGGTAATCTAGGATAGTCAATTATGAGGTGTGCCACCTCATCTTGGGATGGATTCCAACCTATGGCCTTAATTTCCCATCCATATCCACAACAGTATTAGCAATAGTGATATCCCCCTCATTAGGATGCCCAGAGAGGAAGAGGTTTGAGATGGAATGCCCCAAAGCATTATAGATATTAGAGGTCATAATGGTAATAGACAAGTTTTGTGATATCCCAAAAGTCATTCAAGGCAAGACCTATGGCTTCTTGTGGGTAGAGCTTACATAGGGCAAGTGCTCAGTAGGATCAGAGATACTAGGGGTGTTATATTTTTAGTAGCAGAGATCACTATTTTAGGTCATGCTCATAAAGAATCATTACAACAGAGAACGGTAATGACCCTATGTTAAAGACCATTGGTGATAAGGAAGAGCACACAAATTTCATGTAGTGGTTGACAACCACCAAGCAAAGCACCAAGGTACTATGGTTGAGTTAGGAAGTAGTATTCGAGTGTCATTATCCATCTTATTTTATTTAGGTTATTTGTATTATTTTATTTCCCTCAATCATGGATTGGTTTAGGTTGGTAGTATTTAGGCAATAGCATGGTTGGTATGTAGAGTTGACCACCAAGTCCAAGCTTGCAGTCAATTCTCCAGTGAGGGTATGTGATTGACTTAGGCATTTTTTCTACTTCAATTGACCTACATACTCTTCCCTTGGGATCTTATGAGATTATATTTGGGATGGATTTTCAATCATCTCATCAAACCAAGGTAGATTGTTATCACAAGATCATTGATTTTCATGATGATCTTGCTATAGAGGTGAAATTTTCAAGTGTTTAGATGTTGATTTCTCTTCGTACTATATTTGATATGTAGTTGAGGCGGTGTTTTCGATAGGTTTACCAAATGTTTTTCATAACAATTAGAAAACGATCAACATCTTGACCTTCATTAGATGGCCACCACATCCTTTGAGAGTGCAAATTTATTTCCCGTGGCTTTTCTTGGTTTACCCCCTCAAAGGGAGATTGATTTCAGTATGGATTTAGTTTCAATAGTTGATTCCATTTCTAGAGCACCATACAAGATGATGACTATTGATATATTTAAGCTCAAGATGCATCTTGACGGACATTTAGAAAAGGTCCTTGTCGAAATAAGTGTGTCACATTAGGGGTGCCTATCATCTTTGTTAAGAATAAGGATGGGTCCCTAAGATTATGCATCAATTATAGGTATTTGAATAAGTTAAGAGTGCAAAACAACAACCCCCTTCCCAAGATAAACGATCTATTTAACCAGATGGTAGGTGTTATAGTTTTTTAAAAATATCAATCTAAATTTTGGGTATCATCAATTGAGGATATTAGAGGTGGATATTCATAGAGAACCACATTTTGCATAAGGTGTGGTCATTATGAGTTCACCATGGTACATTTTTGTTTTACCAATGCCCCGACATTGTTTATGAGACTCGTGAATGGGGTTTTGTACCTTCTTAGACTGTTTTATGATAGTATTCCTTGATGACATCATTATTTCATACCACTTACTAGATAAGCATGAGGATCATCTATGATGTTTATTATAGTGTCTAAGAAAGCACCACCTTTACCAAAATCTAAAACATTGCTCATTCTTTTAGTCAAAGGTACATTAATCAGGTCACATTATTTCAGGACAGGGAATATTTATATATCCCTCAAAGATTCATGTTATTATGGAGTGTCTTACATCCACTAGTGTGTCTAAGTTGTGTAGCTTCATGGGATTGGTCATTTATTAACACGAATTTGTTCAGGATTTCTCCTGGATCATCCATCCCATCACTGACCTTCATCGTAAAGGGAATAAATTTGATTAGAGTGAGAAGTGTGAGAATGCATTCCACATACTCAAGGAGCATCTCACTTCCACTCCCATCCTTAAATTTTTAGACCCGTTAGGTTATTTCATAGCTTTTACAGATGCTTCCTTGTTTGGCGTTGAGGCAATTCTAATGTAGGAGGGTCGAGCGATTACTTACAAGTATGAGAAGCTCAAGGAATATGAAATTAGTTATCCCACACACAATATTGAGCTTGTAGTTGTGGTCCATGCCTCATTCAAATGGTGTCACTTTCTTCTTTTTCATCATTTTTTTATGCACGGATTGTTTAAGCCTTCAACACATATTCACATAGCCTAATCTCAATACTAGGAAATGGAATTGGATGGAACTCCTTTTCATGTACCATGTTTATTACGATCACATGAAGGGAAAGGAAAATATGGTTCTAGACACATTAAGTATCATACGGCATAAGCTAGCAATTATGATAGTGAGGGAAAAATTGAGGAGTAGGATCCTCAAGAGGCTCCCTAGAAATATGTTATACATAGTAGTGAGGAAGTAGTTACAGTCAGAAAGGGACCTTAAGGATAGGTGCACAAGATATACCTTGGAGGTCGATGGTATTTTTTGGTGCAAGGGATGTATTTATGTCCATTTAAGTAGGGATTTTTAGTGTTATTATTTAATAGGCCCGTCATGCACTTTATTTAGCCCTTCAAAGAGTAAAGAAGATGCATGTATAGTTGCAAAAATTGTTCTATTGGCCTAGTTTGAGGCATTATATTTTGGGTTTTGAATCCCATTATTTATATTGCCGAAGGGTAAAGGCTGAGCATCAGCACCTTATTGGTCTTCTCTACCCTCATGTTATTTTGGAGTGGAAATGGGATACCATTTCCATAGACTTCATTGTTGTATTTTTCACATCTTCCTATCGGCATGATGCCATCATGGTCATAATGGACCAAACTATCACATTTTCCACTTGTTATGATCACATATACTACAAGATTTGTGGCTAGAGTCTACGTGGATGAGATTGTTTGATTACATGGCATCTCCCGTAAGATCATTTGTGATTGAGATCCTTTCTATACTTTTAAGTTATAGACTACCCTTCAAGAGGCATTGGGAACTCATCATCTTCTTTACATCCTAAAGTCAAAGGACGGATAGACAGACAGAGAGGGTGAATCAAGTTTTAGAATACATGCTCTGCATGTATGTGATAGACCATAGTCCCACTATGAGGATTATTGTACTTGATAGAGTTTGCATACAACAACATCTACCACAGTTTCATTGACACGGTACCTTACAAGGCATTCTATGGAAGGGAGTGTAGAATTCTATTTAGTTGGGGCAAGATATATGATCAGTTAGTTGTTTAGATCTTGATGTTGTTGGATCTGTAGAACGCCTATACGAGGTGCAAGAGTGGATAAATTAGTATGTGGATGCCAAGAGGACCAACCATAGTTTTAAGCAGGGTACCAGGTTGTTTCTGAGATTAAAAACATGTAAAAACCCAATCCATTATGGAAATGGTTCTAATCTTACACCACAGTTCATTGTACCTTTTGAGCTTTTAGAGCAGATAGGACTAATTTCTTACCACCTAGGATTGACACCAAGCATGTCATGTGTTCACGACGTATTTCATGTGTCTTTTTTTGCAAGATAAATCCCAAACCCCTCTCCTCTATTGGACTATTCAACATTACAACTAGATGAGGACAAGAAATTGATGTTAACACTCATGCACATTATGGAGCACAAGAAATTGGGCCTTCGAGGTAGTGAGCTAGACCAAGTCATGGTATAATTGGACAAACACGTTGAGCATGAAGCCAATTGGGAGGACATAACATCTCTGATACTTAGGTATCATCACCTATTTCATTGAATTCAAGGAGTAAGTCGTTATTAAAGGGGGAGGATGTCATGCCCATTTTCACCTTATTCCTTTATACATTTTTATGTGGTTACTTTCAATATTTTGAGACTTTTATATCGTTGACATTGGATTTGTAAATACCACATTTGAAGTGGTTTATGTCCGTGTTATGATGGATATTATGATTTGAACCAGGATATGTTTTATCACTTGTATTGGATCATGATGATGTTGATTATGATATTGCTTAGCATTGTATTACTTATTATGCCTATTGCATTATTATAATTATGATAGATGATATTGGATGAATATTCATTGTTTAGTAGCCTTAATGATGATGATGATTATCACGTATGACATAACTTAGCATATGAAACAAATGTGTGTGATGGATATAATAACATAGATGATAATAATGAATATTGATTTTGATTGTGTTTCTTACGAGATAAATGTAATATGACATATGTTTGAATTGTGATATAATTACTCATGGATATTGTTATTTTAGGCATATATGACATTTGAGATGAGTGCAAGGGAAAATGGTATTTGACATACTTTGGGTGTCTACAAATAAGAGAGGCAAAGGACCAATCCATCAGGAAATCACTCATACCCACTAGGTCCTAGGATGTGTTGTGTGGTTGTGTTCCTAGAGTCCTTGGTGGTCTTTTCTTACTACTTGTGTACTTTGTAAAGTGGTCTAATGTTTAATTCAAAATAATTGTGAAAATGTGTCTTATTGTTACTATTTTGTCTTATATGTGCTTACTTTGTTTAGTGCCCTTCCAAATTTAGAAATTTAAATTCATGCTTAGAGGTAGATATAGAGTTGAGTTTGGGGAAATAAACCTATGTTTTCTCACCTCCAATGTTAGTCCTAGTCACTACCTATATGGTAAAATTCATTTTGGAGGCTTCTCACATACCTTGGGCTAAGAAAATGATCATGATTGGGAACTCTATGAAATGTGTCAATTAATTCTAGATTTATGGTTGCATGAAGTGTAGTGGGATGGGTGCATTAAAGGTCAAACCATCTTGGGTAAGTAAATTTTGGGTATGTGAATAATAATTTATTTTGTTTTTTTAATGGAGAATGATTTCTATCTTAGATTTGTGAATTTGCTTTAGGTTTGTAAATTTAGTTTGAATGTGAATGGGGTGATTATCTAGGAAGTTGAGTAGGTTTTCATGTGGTGGTTTTTTGTTTGGTGCTTGGTTTGGTTGGAGTTGTTTTTATGCTAATTTGTAATAGAGGTTAAGGGTTATGCAATTCTGAATTAGGGGTTGTTTAAGAAAAACTATGGATTGTGTGATGGAGCTTTGGAAAAGACTTGTTTCCTAGAATATTTGGTTAGTTTTGTGCTTCACTCTTGGACATAAACAACAAGAAATAGGTTTAGTTAGAAAAATCTCTTTTATTATTTTGTTGAACTTCTATTGCACTTGATATTTTTATTGTACTGAATTCTATGCTCTCTTGAGTTTTGCTAAAAAAATTAAGAGATAAATGTCAATGTTGTGATGTGTCATTATGGTTGTATTGTTTTTATGTAGGGGGAAGATGTGGGGATAGAGGTTATATTTTTGTGGAACATAAGAATGGAAATTACAATTGATATAAAAATGAAAAAATCAGATTGGAGAATGTACCTCGATATATTAATTCAATACATCATAGGAGGAGTGGATGTAGGGGATCATTAAGGTAATTTCTTGTTTCACCTTAAGGTAGTCCATAACCGGAACAGATGTAGGGATCCAAGGTTGTTTAGTTTCCCTAGGTATTTATCCCCTTTGGAAAACCTATTACAGATTTGTTGTGCGTGCGTGTGTGCGCGTACAGGTGTGTGTGCATGTGCATGTGCGTGTGCATGTGCGTGTGCGTGTGCGTGTAATTGTAAGTGTAAGTGTGCGTGTGCGTGTGCGTGTGTGTGTGCGTGTATTTTTTTTTAAAGAAATATAAGTTCTCGCTTTTGTTATCTTTTATCCAAGCAACCTATATGTAGTTAGTCAATGTTGAAAATATGGTATTTTCTTATGTGTAAACCTTTTTTTACCTTACCCTTTAAGCCTAAGATAGTTGCTTTTCTATTAGATTGGGGAATTCTATTGGTCAATCTGGAAGAAATCATACCCATACTAAGAATTTGTGAGGTGAATGTCATTGCATCTCCCTTGTGTGGAAGTTGGGAATGTGTCATTGCAAGAAATGAAGGGTGAAGGTTGCTTGGAGGCTATATTGTGTTGTCATTTCTGTAAATTGTGTTGTGCCTAAGTTGTGCAAGAAATTGTAAAAGTTAAAAAATCATTCAAGATTGTAATGTACTAATGTTATTATTGGCATTGTTGTCTGGATGTGTTATTTCCAATTGTTTCAAGTATATGTTTGGTACTATACACAGAATTTATAGAAGAATAGGAGTATGAAAATTGTAAGATAAGATATGTACTTTAGTATTTACCTTAGAAAGTAGAAAGTATGCATCTTGTATACTAAAATGATTTCTAGATTATAAGAAAGAATTTGACTTCGAAATGACTATGAAAGAATTATTTTTACTTAACTCCATAATCATAGAAAATAATTGTAACTAGGTTGATACCCCATGATGAATAAGATAGTTGTACATATTCCGAGATAAGAAATCAGTTAGTCATCCTTAGAAATAGATCAGGATACTTGCAATAGGATTAAATTGGTTATACTAAGTGTTGGTCTAGTTCTCTTCAAATTGAATGTGTTACCTACAGTTGTATGCATTCTCTACTTCACCATGTTAAGCCTTAGATTTTGAATTTGTGTGTGTGTGCAAATTTTATAACATGTTTGATATATATGCATAGAGTACATATAGGTGTATATAAATATTAAATTACATACATACATACATACATATAAACCAATAATAAGATCTATAAGTTGTGAATAATCTAATTCTGGTGAATTTTATATATATATATATATATATATATATATATATATATATATATATATATATATATATATATATATATATATATAATTGTTTTATTTTAAATTTGCTTTCATATGGCTCGACCAACATACACAAATCAACTATGTATTTTGTGAGGGAAGGGACGGTATGGCCGCCTCATGGCAGCCATGTCACCTCCTCTATATCGCTTTTACATGATATGAAGGGGTGGGGGATCGAACCTCACCACCAAAACCTTCTTATTTTATATAAAAGACAAATAAAAACAAATACATATACCTACATTTTGGTTAAAACATTTATATATCAGTATGCATATATATACACATACACAATGTATATGTATGTATACGTACATACATACAAGAATCTCTAAATTCGAACATAACTAACCAACAAGAAAAAAACAATAAATCAAATCCAATGGAAAAATTCATTAGAGATCATTTCACCCATTTAGGTAACAAATAAATTGAGATAACCTACAAATTTAAACAAGTTTGAGACAATGACTAAAATGCATTGCAAATTCTTTCAACCCATTCAGGCAAGGCATATAGAAATCCCTTTCAGAAGAAAAAAAACAAGTTAGAACTCTATGAGAGCTTTGGCTCTTCAACCTCCAACCTGCAAATGGCAAAATGGAGGCCAAAGAGGGTCTTTATTAATTTCTCAAATGACAACAATAGGGTTGGTCAAATCCAATGGCCTAAATTTGTTTGATCCAAAGGCTAGCTTTTAATCCTACTTTTGTTCATTAGATGTGTAGGAAGCCTTAATAGGCTTAATTATTTAATGAAGCCTTGTTTAATTTTTTTTAATTGGAAGACATAGTAAGGCATTTAAATGGGATCCTAGATTTAGTTAAATAATGATGGAACTTGTGTACATTATGATTTAAATTAAATTATTATTTTTTATTTTATTGTACAATAGGATTATAGACACTCAAATTTGGTAATTTGCACTTTGGTAACCCTTGATTTGATTATGCACTCTTGTTATGATAGATGTTACTTCTCCATTACCGCTTAACACTTTCTGAGGTCCATTGTTTATTGTTTACCTTGTTTATCCTTGCACATTGACATGTAAACAAACTCTAAGAATACAATGCACAGATTCTATGGAGAAACATTAGTTCACCAACTCCAAACTTCATTCAACATATTATATGCTCCTGTCCAGGACCGTCCAGCCTGGTTAGGGCCATACCATATGTTCCTAACCTCTTTGTATGGTCTTGGACCAACATGTCTTCCAACTAAACTTTCAAATTCAAATCCTTCATTGGGTCGTATACTTCATCTAGGTTAGCTTTTCTTAGAAAATCATCTATGAAACCCTATATAAGCAAGTAAACACTACCTCATTTCTTAACTCGGAACCCCTAAGGCGATACACTAGAGCACTCACTTCATACACTTGCAAAAGGCATCCAAAGCTCCCTAAATCTCGGAATTACATATTTACAATCATTAGGGAAACACCCACATCAGGTCTGAAGTTACAAACCAGGTCAAGGCAACTATATCTCTCACTTACAAGCATTCAACCATCCTTTCTCCAAGTGTTTTTAGCAAGAGCCAAGCCAAAGCAAGCACATTCAAAGCAATTGTCAAATTTGATCGATATATTTAGATATCACATGTTATGTGAAGAATCACATGCAGTTTGAGGCCTCTTCGAAGTAGTGCCCATGTCAGCGGTGCATGGCGGTGCCCACAACCCTTCTAATAATTGTTTTGCATGACTCTCCATCCATGTATGGGGTTTGAGATGATGTTCAATCACTCGGAGAGGTTAGTTGCATATGTGACAACTAGGGTTGGACAACAACGAACAAATCCAAGAAGGCGAGCAATCTAGAAAGTTGTAGGAGCAAACTTATAACATGTCCAAGACCGTATAAAAGGGGCTAGACCGTGCGGTACAGTCTTGGCCTAAGTGCAGTTTCAGTCTCAATCTAGTTTACAAGGGTTTCTCAAGTTCAATTCTTTCAGTTCCTTTGTTGCATAATTACAAATCTTTCCATAAATCAATTAAGTGCCTTTATACCTCTGTTTTGTGCTTCTAATTGTATATTAGGTTAAGTGGGATGTGCAAATTCTTCCTATCTGATTTGAATTGAAAATTTGAATTAGTTTTTATATTGTTGCATATTTATTAGATTTGTAAATCAACTCTAATATATCTCACACCTAATCAAATTGACCTAAAATTTAATGAAGGGTTAATGAGGGATTATATTGGTTATAATAGAGTAATTCGAAATCATAATTAAATAATTGTCAACTATCTAAACGGCTTTTATGACTAATTTATTAAATTTAAAAAAAAATATGATACCATAGTAGTATAAAATTAATTTGGCTTGAATCATTAATGTAAACGTCAACCGAATCAAATTATTAAACTGTTTTAAATCTAATTTAAAACCTAGCAATAGCGTGATGGCGTTGATTTAAAACAAGCTATCAACTTTTCCCCATTTGTGTTGTTGTGTTACTATTTTAGTTGTGATGTTTTTGTTATTAAAAAAATTGTGTCGTGTTTTTAAATGGTCATTACACAAGACAACAAAAACATGCATAATGTGGATCTATGACATGTTTGTGATACTTCGCTATAGTTTTACATGTTAACGATAGAAAAAAGATATTGTTATGACATCTATGACAAATATCCCTATTAATTCGAGGTAAAATTGATTTAAAATCATCTTAAAGTTGACTTAAAATGTGGGAAACATGTTCGTTGTTCCCTCATCTACAACGTAGTCTTGGCATCCCCTAACCAAAATCACATCCATCTTGTGTTGAAGCAAGATGATTTGCATCCCCCTTAGGAGTTCCATGTGTCAAATCTACCTCATGTTTGGGACTATCATCATTTGGGACAATGGGATCATCGCCCAAACATCTCTCTAAAGCCTCTATGGTGCAACACTACGTAAAAACCACCTCATCATCCTTGAAAGCATCCTCAAAAGCCACAACTAAAGGAGCCTACAAACTTGGACTTTGTGTCTTATCCTCATCTATGTAAAGTAAATGGACAATAATGGGAATATCATTGCACTATTATGCAATAGTAAAAACAATCACCTCTTCAAGGATGAAATCACTCATATTATCATTCAAATCAAATATATGGTGAACATATTATATTATGTCATCTTCTAACACATCATCACCGCTACCGGCAATTAAAGAAGATGAATCATCCACTATATAAATTTTCTCAACATCAACTTTGTTAATATATATAAACACAATATCGTCATTGGCCATATGATGAGAGTACATACATAATCCACAATGAATTCACACCTTGAAGTAGAGGCGTGAAAAGCTTTGCAAGTACAAGCATATTACTTTTACTATTACCATTTGACTTGCCTTGATGATCCTTGAAATCCTTGACCTCCTTATTGAGATACTACATCTTCAGATTGCAATTTCAACATGTTTTAGCTTGTAACTAAAGGTACGCTTCTCGTGCTTCTTCTCATTGCCTTTGTCACCATGTTTGAAATTGTCCTCTTGAGAACTCTTCTTGTTCCCGTCTCTATGGGCTCCATGGTCTTCTTTTGGATAAAAGACTATGTCTTGGCTTACACTAGGCTTTTGCTTTGCCTTTGCTCTATTAGATGATCATGTTTCTTCGAACCAACTGGCCCAACATCATGAGATTCTCTTGTTTAACAATTAATGAGGAGCCACAAAAGAGTCTTGTCTTCCTCCTCCATTACAAATCCTTGGGCTTAGATTGTGGAGAGAGAAAACATCATATAGCAACTTCAAGTGCTCAAAGATTATCTTATTGATCTCACTATTCTTTTTCTTATTCTCTTTCACACTCCTTCAAATGAAACAGAAATTCCTCCAAATGAGAAAGACAAACCTCGATCCTTTCAAATGTCAATGGATCAAGTATTGCAAGCTTCGAATTCAATTTCTAAATTTTCTACCTGTCAACTTTCCAAACTTGCTTAGGATATGATATCATATCCTTAGAACTCTAACAACTTGCTTAGGATATCATATCATATCCTCACAACTCCTACAATTCTTCAAATTAAAATAAAGTCACGTGCAATATGATTTAGAAAAATCCCAATCACCTAATAATCTCAATTATAAAATGTATCTCAATTCCCCTCAATGGAAGGGACTTTTCCATCCTCCCACAAGATTTGCTATAAACCCCTAGTCCTCAATGCAATCTCAATGGATGCTTATCATGCACGAAAGTTGTCCCGTCACCTTCAAGACACCTAGGACCTTCTCCGTCTTGAAAGCTGCTTAAAATTTTGTTTAAACCTAAAAATACAAATAAGAATGGTGCCACAATAAAAAAAACTCGAACAATGATATCCACCATTACCATAATGGGCTTAGATGAAGTTCATATGGCAATTTTATGGCAATTAAAGGTCAGTATTGAATCCCCCGGAAATACAAATTTAGAGTTCAAATTCACCAAAAAAAAAAAAAAAATCAAATTTGAAATTCAATAGAAAATCCTCTAATTGTGCCACTTGTCACTCCCATATCCGTTGAATGTACACCTATCTTATGCCAATTGTGATGCTCTACTAATGGGGCACTAGCGCTTATCACGAAGTGCTTTTTTGTTAAATCTATCTAAGGCAAAAATGGCATAAACAGTCAAAAAAATTGGCCTCCAATGCCACAATACCCTGAGATTTTCAAGAATATTAGGAATTTCATAAAATTTCTACCTAGTCATATGAAACCAATCAGATCATGCTATGTGGCACTACCAAGTCCCAAATCGCTAAATCAATTGCCAAGTCAAACTCCAAATCACCTTACCCACTGACACCAACAGGTGGCGTCCCATTGGTGTGAAGTATTTTAACTTGCCATGCTAAGTCTCACTGTTATTGGTACTCTTTTAGTTGGAGCCAAAGAAGGCATTTACACAAATAAAAGCATGTTCCTACCAAGACTAGATCTCCCAAAAGCCAACTTAAAGTTGTACGCCATGAACATGTCCCAAAATAGCTGAGTTGAAAAAATGTTGATAACGGAATTCTTGTATTATTTTGTATGACCATAGAATACCCAAGGATAATTAGTGGATAAAATTATTACTCAAGTTTTAATGGACAATAAATAAATTTAAACACCGCCAATGTGATCTATATGGTCTGATTGCATACTACAAGTTTTTAGCACGTAAGCTTTTAATACTTCTGTTAAAATTAGTGGATAAATGACACAGTTTTACTTGGAGCAATTATGGTGCAAGCTACAGTAGTTTCTCATGAAGCTGGCATTACCACCTAGTTAAGAATGTCGAAATTTGTACATTAACAGCATCCCACGTGATAAATTCACTGGTCATTTCTAGATGGAGTATTAACGCCTTTAGAAACTTGAGATGTATCTCCAAGAATTGAAATTCAATGCCAGAAAATTAGAAGGTGACTAAGCATTTATAAATGAAAATCCATCAGGTTGTTCATTTTCAATATGTTTAAGAAAAATGTTTTAATACTGCGAGCAATAGAAAGATTCTGTTGATTTATACAGGATCATAAGTAAATGTTTCTTACTATCAGTGTTATGTTCTGAATAAAGTAAATCACCTGGCCCACCTCAATTTCACAAGTCATTTGGTCAACCGTCATATAGTCCAAACAAACTCGAAAAGACCTGCAAACTATGATAGATAAACATGAATAACTTCCAAAGAAATAAAAAGCCTTTAACAGGAATCATTGGTGAAACTTTGAAAGATAATGCCCTATATCCTGATATCAGTGATTAATAACTGGAGTCAGAAAACTAGATCGATGTCTTTGAAACAATGGTTCAATCATCCTTGCTACTAATTTTAAAATATCTTTTACAAAGAAACTAATATATACCATAACTACAAGAAATAATTATTTCGGTCTCAAAATTTTGCTAGGCAACTGTACAACAAAACTTTCATTTTAGTAGACAATCAAAGGAGGTGGAATTTTAAGAAAGACCTTGTGCAAAAGCTCCATTTGACAAGATCCTTCGTTGGATTCAAAATCAAAATCCACATTACCACAGCACAAGACTCGCATGATTGATCAGGGGCACAAGGTAAAATAGGCTGTCTTCTGAAAACATTTTAACATGTCCAAAAGTAATTAACTTACAAACATTTACTGTTCATCTAAAACGGCCAGTACCACACAGTTCCAGACTCCAGATGTCATATGTAGCAGCACATCAGTGATTGTAGCACAATTTTGGGCAACGCGTATACAGAAGGGGTGTTGGCTTCTTGCAACATGCTAAGAAAGCAATATAGCCCACATTTTGTCAACCCCTAGTCAATGCAGAATACTTGGAAGCACGCTCATAACCAGGCTTGCTGAGGTGGCATCTCCTGAATCCTCACACTTCTAGGTTAAAATGGATTTGCATATATTTTTATGGTATCATCTGATTATATTTGGCACATTGGATCCCTTCAGAAGATTAGCAATATTACAAGGACCAATCTTACAAGAAAAAATCAGTGGTGTGCCTCCACAGTTTCACTACAATAATAGCTTCTGTTTACTGTCACATTGCGAGCTGTGTTCCAAGAGCTCAGCTAATACACTACGCATCTTTTCAAGGGAGACGGGTTTTAATAACACACGATCCATGCCAACTTTTAAACAGTTTTCTCTTGTTGCTCTGTCTGTACTTCCAGTTAAAGCTACAAGTAATGGCCGTTCATACCGAAGAGGAATCATTTCCTGAATATGAATGGCAACTGCATATCCATCCATGTCTGGCATGAATATATCTAGAAATAATACCTTGAAATTATGTCCAGCCTTTGATATAGCTTGTAAGCATTCACGACCTGAACTCGCCACTGTCACATCGCACCCTAATCGAGCAAGAAGGCCCCTCGTAACCATCCGGTTCACCCTGCACAATCAAACAAGAAATAGCTTTCACTATCATTCTACAATCCAGTGATAGCTAGGATGAAACAAACACAACATAACTCTACACTGTTCGAAGAAGCCACGAGTTTCACTCTTGCTTCCTAATAACATTTTAGTGAAATTTCATTCAACAGCCACAAGGGAACAGTCTAAATCAGGTCCTCGAACACATAGGAAGCACAGCCACTTTGATATCATATTTAAACATCCAGCCCATATAAAGCCTCCCATGTATTTCATGTCCGAAAAAACAGTCTCTTCAAAGGCCAGACATTTTACGTACAAACAGTTTCTAACTGTGTGCTAAATTACCATTGATTAACTGTGTGCTAAATTACCAATGAGGTTGCTAGGGATTTTATTGTGTCGGAGACATTACCAATTAGTTTCTTTAACCATAGAAGTAAAGCAGGATAAGCCAAGCATATAGTTTAAGTAAATTTTCAAGGACATGGAGGAGATATAGAGATTACTTGCCCATTATCATCTGTCACGAGGACTTTCAGCCCAGGAAAATCTGCATGGTTAGAATTTGATCGAATGGGAAATGCAATTTGATGGTCCAATTCATTTCGAGGGTCTGGAATCCCCAGCTTAACAATAAATATTGCAGTAGAGCCCTTGCCTAATCCTTCACTCTCAAGCCAAATATGACCCTCCATTAGATTTACAAACCTGTATTATGAATACAAGATAATAATAAGAACACAGTATCCATTCATAAATAAAATTCTAAATTCTCCTTGTGTGGAGTCTCAACTTGAGAAGACATTCTCTGCTTTCTAAAGAACCTATACCTCTTGCAAATGGGTAGTCCAAGACCAGTGCCACCATAATTTCTCACTGTCATCGCATCAGATTGCACATATTTATTGAAAAGATTTGGAATATCCTGGGGATTGATCCCCACGCCAGTGTCCTTCACCTGTGGATCCACACACATCACCAATACTGTGAACATAAAATTAAAAAGTTCAGTGTTAATTTCATCATCTCATGGGTCCAGAGTCTAAGAAGGAGCAATGATACAAACTTTCATAGTTCCTCAAACTGTGAGTGGCAGTACAAAGGTCTAGTTCCCACTATGCATTGAACATATTTATGCATCAATTTGAATAAATGAATCCATTGTAAAATCTCATAAATTAACTTCTGAACTTCCAAACACTAATTTACATATGCACTTGACATTCGTTTGGAACCTTATGCTAGGTTTATCCATTATGCTTCCACTTTTTCCATTTGGAGGAGGTTTCATTAGGTTTTTGAGGGTAGCATTCCCAGCACATAGCTTTTGTACACTGACATTTTTTTTAATCGTTAAAATCCAGCTTATAAAGATGGCATAAAATACCTGCACTCTTAGATAGAAATGGCAGTCGCTCTGCACTGGGTAGAAATCTGGAGAACGTGGGTCCCTCAGGGATTCTGGCCTCTCTAATAGTGCCATCACTGAAACACTACCTTCCTTAGAAAACTTAACAGCATTCCCTACCACATTCAATACAATTTGCATAAGACGTTTTTCGTCACCAACAGCATACCCTGGTAGGTCTGGGGCCAGCGTCATTGACACTGACAACTTCTTCACGGAAGTGATAGGCTTTACAAGATTATGAACCTGTCATACAGATCTAATCAGTACACCTGACAGTGATGCAAAATATTGTAATTTGCATGCCTCTACTTTCATTTAAAACCATTAGTTTCTTGTTACTTGTTTTCTAGGATGCGCGTGAAATGTGGCAAACTAAAGAAGTCCACAACATGTACCTCATGAAACAAAGCAGGAAGATTAAATTTCCGAATGTTGAGTTCCAGGCTCCCATCCTCAAGCCTAGAAAGATCTAAAACATCATTCATAAGTGTGGCAAGGAGATTACTACTCTTCAATATTGTCTCCACCATGGAACGTTGTTCTGGAGTCAATTCTGTCTCCTGAAGAAGTGAAGACAAGGCAATAATAGCATGCATTGGAGTACGCATCTCATGGTTCATTACAGCTAAGAAGTCATTGCGCGCACGAATAGCTGTTTCAGCCTCTCGGCGAGCCAGATCAAGTGCAACATTTTGCTCCAATAGTTGGTCACGTGCCTTCATGGATTCTTCCAGAATTGCAGCATGGGAGAGTGCCACCGCCACCTGTGAGAAAAGATTTTTAAATCACAGATTTGACGTCAGTAGACACTACATTGTACACCTGAAGATATGATTTGCATAAGAGCATTTAGGTCATGCTTTCAGCTATACAACTAAAACTCGAAATACAGCATTGGATGCTGAAAGCAAGTAGATGTGTAAAAATGGCGATAGATCTTTGGAAAATGTTCTAAAAGATAATAAGAAATATGCATTATTATAGTTTATTACCCTACACTGAAACTCGTAAAGAGCAAGAAAAATGAATGCAAACATATAACTAAGCTATGTTGCCAGGATATGGGTACGGGTATGGGTTTGATACACAGACACATCGATTTTAAAACAACCTTGGGTACGATACATCTTGGATATATATATATATATACTCATTTTACTCATTTTTTAGTCCATAAGAAATACAAAACTTGAAAACAATAGTACAATCAATGCTTAAAACATTCAATATACTTAATACTTTACATTTTCTATATTGTATTCCATTATGTTTCATCCATTTCCTTTGAGATTAATTTTGTGTTGCGATGGTGGCCATAACAGATGTATATGGGGAGCTCCTAAAGGACCTATTTAATGAGATTGACTCTAACCTGCCAATGATAACTAAAGAGGTCAATCTAAAGGTTGGTTCTTGCATTCATATCATCCAAAATCACCTTCTAATCCTCCTTAAGGATGCGGGAAGGAGTCAATGTTGTGCCTTGATAGTTTCTGGGAAAGGATGCTCTTTGAAACTTTAAGCTATGCAATTTGCGGTTCCAAATTTTTCTATGAGTATTGAAGATCACCTGAGATTTGATCTCATAAATAACTTGTACGGAGGCTCAGATATATGTCCAAATTTCTATGAATAGCTTCTTTCCTTCGCCAATTGCAATGATCCCAAATAATTAGCTCAACATTCTTGATATCCTTTGAATATTTTCTCTTCAATAAATTAGAGGGATTTTAAACAATCTCCAGGTTTCCTTGTGGTTGCCATGCCCTCTTACTCTAGTCCTCAATGAAACTGAAGTTTGTTAAACTCAAAATAAAATAAAATAAAACTTTTTTAGAGCCCCCCACTGCCCAACCCTGCGGGTACATCCAGGTATGCCAAAACGTATCCGGGATGTACCTAGTACGTACTTGAATGTACCCGGGATGTATCAGTACCGTACCCGGGACATATCCATACCGGATACGTATCCAGGGGGTACGGGAGGGTGGGGAGCAAACCCTGGTAACATAGGAACTAAGTTGTTTTTTCTATTTTGCACACAAAGTTCCATGTAGGAACAAACTATAAACATAATGCCCCACAAAACAGCTAATTAGGAAGAAACAACTGTATCTCGACACATACAGACAAACATTAAAGTGGAGCTCAAATACGTAACTATGGAATTCATAAGCATTGTTTAAGATAATGTAATTGACAAAATCATTCAATGCATATAATTATTAACAACTGGAAGGGAAATTTAACTAGCAATTGCAAGTGAGTTGCAAACTATGCCAGAGAGGATAACAATATTAAGTTTGTTGTTATAATTTGTGGTGAAATGTATGCTATCTTAAATTGTTTTATGTTTGTGTGATGGGGAAGAGTGAACAATGTACTACAACCACAACATCCGACAAAAACCACTTACTATTATGCCTTGATGGATGTCCATACCCTGCTGCAAATCTCTTATTTTGCCATGGCCCCGCAAGTATGCTAGTAAAGGTGAGCTGATCGGGTTGAATATCCATTTGTTGCATTTGGTGAAATAGGTGAAACAGTCTCAATGGCTCTTAAGGATGACTATGTCTTCTATAACCTGCAGTTATGATATTCCACGAAAAGATGTCACATTCCGTCATTTAATCAAACACTTGGCGTCCATCTACTAAAGCTCCCACGTTGGCATTTATTCTCGAGGCCTTTTCAACAACCCCATTTTGTGAATATCCTGAAATCATTGCATTCCATGAGATGACATCTCTCTAGGGCATTTTGTCAAACAATTCACATACCCCATACATGCTTCCACGTTTGAAATACATATCAAACAAGGCACCTGCAACTACAACATCCAACAAAAAACACTCCCTATTATGTCTCAATGGATGTCTGTTTGTTGCATTTGGTGAAATAGTTTCAATGGCTCCTACTAGGGATTTAGTCGAAAGGTTTGCATGACCACAACAGGACTGCCCATGACCTCCGACAGTGGTGGCTCGGGTTGGCCACTGGTGTGATAGAGCGGGCAGGTCATGGCTGCCAACAGCGTTGTTTCCAATAATTTGAGAGAGCGGGCAGGTCCGGAAATTACCCTATTCTAAATCTCCCATTATGGAAGAGGCTAGGAGGATGCTGACAAAGGTTGCGGCTTCTGGCTTTAAACCTGCCAGTTGCATTTGCCAGAAACGTTCCAATGCCTTTTCAACAGACCCATTTTGTGGATATCCTGGAATCAATACAGTCCATGATGCCACATTTCTTTCAGGCATTTAGTCAAACAGTTCACATACCAGGTGCATACCTCAACACTTTCCATAAATATCTTCCAGAGCACCTGCAACTACATCTGACAAAAGTCTCATCCGAAGGCATGTTCCAGAGTGACAAAATCCATTGTATACATATCCTGCAATCATGGCAGTCCATGAAACCACATCTGTTTAAGTCATTTTGTTGAACAGTTCACGTGCATTGTGTATACCTCCACATTTTGCATATATGTCTACTTCGGCACCGACCAACACATCTAAAAAAATTAGCTTTCCATTATGCTTTGATGGATGTCTGTGTGCTGTTCCAATTTTCCAGGCATTTAGTCAAACAGTCCACACACCCTGTGCATGCTTCCACATTTTGCAGCCATATCTCCCAGGGCACTTGCAAGTTGCAACTACAACATGTGCCAGAAGTCTCTTCTCCATAACGCTTGGGCCGATGTCCATGCCCTGTTTTGCAGCTCCATTTATCGCACAGGCTAGTAGCATGCTAGCAAAGGGAACCCAATGAGATTGGGGTTGCATTTGGGGAAACAATGTCAATGCTTGTTTAGATCTATTTGAGCAGAGTTTTGCAGTTGGGCAGCCTTTAAATTGTATTTCAATCATTGGTTTCAGAGGTAAAGCTGTAATGAAGTATTTACAACGACTTCCACAAGAAATACTTTGAGAGATCTTGATGAGAGGGTACCCTTGTAAATCCTGCCACAGACTCAAGGCTGTATACACAAGTTGGAAGGCAATGCAGGAATGTCCTCGTATTTATACAGACAAATTCAGCATTGGGATGTGTGACCAGTATATATGCTTACTTGAGAATGGGGGATTTGAAGATGGGTTTGTAGTATCTATGTATAATAATCTCCACGGGGTTTGGGATAGATTGCCCCCAATCCCCACTGGATTTGAAGGCTGCTACTTTTCCAAATGCATATGCATCAAACCAGTTCTGTTAGGTATGAATCAGCACAACAAGGTAGGTTGCAAACGTAAGAAGTTGGAAACAAGCAGCAGTGTTTTGGTCTATGATTTTGCCTCTTCTGAATGGCAAGAAGGAAGAGATATGCCTATGCCCGCAGTAGAAAGTTCTTGCTCAGCTTGGCCGGAAGGACTGATTTACATTGCTGGAGCAAGAAGTCAGACACACGACACCGACACAGACAATGATAACTATGCCAGAGAATAGGTGGCCAGAAAAGAGGTTGTCAGACGTGTTGCCAGAAACATAACGTTTTCCGACAATCGCATCTTCAGAGTTGGATGCCTCCAGCATAAATATGCATCTTAACAGAGATTCTTTGTCCATTGACTCATGAGTCCTAAATGACAAATATATATGATTTCCTTCTAGCTGGTACGATAATAGATGATATTGGCAGTATTGAAGTTAAAATATATACTTATTAATAAATTATGAATGAACTGAACTGCAGACACTACATTATTATTTGTATATTTTATAGATTGTTTGTATAGTTCTTTCATCAACCCCAAAAATATCAAATAAAATATAGAACATTCAATTATCCCCCAAAATAAAAATCAACATAAACATTTGAAAAATACATTTAATTATGGAGAACAGTGTATATTACAAAAGCATGCATCACCTAATAACATAATAGGATATTATATAATTTGCATACCCTGAGGCATAGAGTCAAAGGAATAGTCAAATGACAAACATAAAAGACGTGCCGTCTCTATATGCCATTCCAAGATTACACTTAGGGACCCACAATATTAATAATGGATGGAGAGCATGGGGAAGTCAAAGAAACAAAGAAGTTGTATTACAAAGCATGGATCAGCTGATAACATAATAGGATATTTTATAATTGTGCATACCCTAAGACATGAAAGAAAATAGTTAGGGTCAAAGGAATAGTCAAATAACAACATAAAAGATGTGGTCTCTATATGCTATTCCAAGATTACACTTAGGGACCCACAATATTAATAATAGATGGAGAGCATGGGGAAGTCAAAGAAACAAAGAAGTTATATTGTTGTCCAAAAAATTTAAGAGCAGTCAATTTTATTGGCATGCCAAATTATGCCCGGTATAGCACCCTTTAGAGCTTGATCCTGTAAGGAAACTGTGCCACACGCAAAAATTATATCAGCTATAAGTTATAATTATAAGTATCAGATAAACAACATGAAAGAACACACGACACAGTGGTAACTCTGTAACACAATTAGTAGCATATGAAGCATCTTATAGGCCATTTATGTTGGGGTGATTAATCATCTAAGAATGGTTGGTTTTGCAAAGTATTGTAAATATGTAAAGAAGATTGGAAAACAAAGGGTCATATATTACAGATCATTAGAAGTCCAAGATTGTAGCTTTAGAAGATCAAGAGACATTTGTATTGTATTTATTTTTTGGTTTCACATAATGCCTGTTTATGGGAATTGATGCATATTTTCCTGTGTGTTTGCCGCACTTTGTTTTCTCACACTTCTGAGCGTATAATTTCTAAGCTTCTGACATGAGGTATCAGAGACAACACCATTGCTAGGCCTATGAATTCATGAGTGTAAATTTTCTTGTTTAGAGAGTGTGAATGCTTCCTGCTGATTAAAACTGTTTTAAAGTTATTTGAAGACATTGTTCTGAACCAGCGAGTAGAGAATTTTTGTAAAGGTCTTTTGCAGATTGTGCCTGTGATTTGTTGATTGTAGATTCATTCATAGCCTTCGAGTCCTGAAAGACGAGGATATTAACTTAAGGCAACCATTAAATCAGACCAGAAGAAAACAATTGTGGAAGACACTAGGAATTTCCTTGCAGCATGAGAATATGTTAATGATAGAGGCCACACTCCTCCATGTTAGACGAACATGGAACAGGTTAGTTGCTACATAGGTATACAGTGAGAAATTGAACAATGAAGATGAGATTTTTTTTATGACCTTCTCTATATAGGCATGCATTGCAAATATGAAAATGCAACCATGAGAAGAGTGTGCAATATGTAACTACCTGCAAATCAGAGGGTAAACGCATGGACAGAGATGCACGTTGATTTTCAAAATTCGCGGTTTAATTTATATCTCCTTATGCTGTTCAAGGGATGGCCTTAAGTTGATCAAGTTTATCTCCCTGTTGATCAAGGACGTTAAGGACCCGAAATGTACAACGTTGAGATTTTCTCTGCAGAATATCTCTGTCAAAACTTCAGTCTTACATTTGAATTTTCCTCCATTCACTTCTAACAATATAATGCAACTCTTTCCATCTTGAAAGAGGGAATTTATATATCTTTCCATCTTGAAAGATGGACTGCAATACATTTTTTGGCACAAATGTAAATTATATTCTGTGGAAATACAATGTTTTGCTGTGAATTTTTGTCATTTTCTTGCCAAATTATTTCATTGACTGTACTTTTCTCTTATTTTTGGTCAAGTTAATTTCAGTTGTTCTTCCAAACCTGACTACCAGGCATAAAGGCGATCTTTCTTTGCTGGCCAAGAAAATCTCTAGTGCTTAGAAACTTTGAAATGAATCTCGCAGTACGGAGAGAGTTATCCAAAAATATTGTCATTATAACACGGTTCTCAATAAGTCTATAGCAGCATTATCTCACTCACCTGATAAATTCGAATAAGTTGGAAATTCAATGAACAGAAAAACCGATCGATGTTTGATACCTTTGCAAATTCAACAGTCAAACAAAATCATCTTTCTAACAAACTCTGAGTAACAAAGAAGAGAGTGAGGGAACAAAAAAACCAATAAGACAATATAAATCAACCTTGCTGAGAGAAACAAAAGATCAGAACATTAAAACAATGCCAAGAAAAGGTAAAAATGTCATCTGAAGGGAAAATCAAGCCTGCTCAGAGCAGAAATTAAACATCAGACAATGGTGGGATTGTTTACGGTATCTAAAGTAGAATGGTAAGAGGAAGTTTGCAGGAAATGTTGGGTCTATCTCTATTGCAAAGCAATATGATGAATTCGACTAAAAAATTATGCAATCGACACTGAAGCAATCCAATCACTTCGGTCTAATTTAAACTAAAAAAATTAAAAACAGAAACACATTAGCTAGATATTCGTTATTGTAAAATATTTGGGAGAGAACATTAAATTCCTTCCCTTAAAACCTTTAGATTCTTGGGTCTTAGACTTGGATCAAATGCTTGGTGAATTGGAACCAGATATAATGTGCATTAAACTGCAAACAAACATGAAAAACAAAGCACAGGAAGGCAAAAAACAAGTTACCAACACTGATCTAGAACAGGATTTCTGAAAATATATTTTTGTGAAGTCCTAAAAATCTATTTTTAGCAGCTTTTAGTATTTTGCATTTTTGGGGGTCTTCAGAGCATTTATAGGCTTCGAACTAGTACGAAGAAAGCCAAAGTGCTATAGTCATAGCGCTATTTTTCATGTTCGTTCCGTCATCTTTCCAACGGATCCTGCAGTTTGCAAAATGGTCAACAAGCTAGGAGATATGACCCCAACAAGTAACACTAAATAAAATAATAGTAATAATAGGATAGATTTCGGAATTTTTGACTTTTGACTTTTCGAATCCATCCCTAAGGTGGATACAAATGATCTCCATGTAGATGACTTTTTGATTCCCCTATGGAACCCTTCATATTCTACTTTTAGCAGATTTTTTCATATTCTCCATTGTATAGCTATAAAGCAGCTTGTTTTGAATAAAAGAGATAGATCTTCGGGTATACATCTCTCTTATGGAGTTTTTCAAATTTGTATTCATTTGGAATTGCAATAAATTTCAGTTTGTGTTTACAACTCTTTCATTGTGAATTGATTGTTATAACACATTAAGCACCAAGTTAGTGTGTTGTCCACCAGGTTGCACCTCAATCTAGATCAATGGTATCAGAGCTAGGTTCTTTCCACTCTTGCATGTCAGAATGCACGAGGTCATAATACCAGAAAACATGGTGTCTAGACTCAGGATCCTTCAGATTACCTTCCTTTTCATTTCAAATGAACTCAAGCAATGCAAGAGGAAATGGGAGATCCCTTCAAGAAATGCTTGATGAAGCCCTTGAGAAGCAGAGGAGGGAGATGATGGCACAGTTCATTGATGTCCTCTCTCGGGTCATCCCTGCAACTGGCCCCACCTCCGCAACTGCACCCGCATCAAGCAAAACCCTTTCGGGGGCTGACACCATTCAAGGTACAAGTAAATTTTGACATTCCATAGTTTGAAGGAAAAATTGATGTTGATGAATTGGATAAATGGCTCGACCAACTAGAATCATATTTCTTTGTCAATAATTTTCTGATGATGAAAAGATAACGTTTGCACTTTTGAAAGCATCTCTTCATGTCAAAAAATGGTGGGAATCATACTCCCTGCAAGAGGATGATAATGATTATGTAACAGTTGATACGAAACCCCAAAAACATACAGGGCGGTTTCGTAGAGGCCATCAAGAAGGAATATTATCCAGTGAAGACCTATGAGGACTAGTTCAAGAAATTGCACCAGTTGCATCAAGGTCGTGATCAGACAGTGCAAGAACTACACCAATGAGTTTCATATCCTATCTGACAAAAGTGGGTGCACGGGACACCGAGAAGCATTCATATTCTCAAATACTGCAGACAGGTTGTGATATTACATACAGGAAGAGATGGAGTTTGCAAGACATCTAATACTCTTGGGGAAGCCTAACGATATGCAATCAAGATTGAAGAAAGGTCCAAACATAGGGGAAATAAAGATACTTCATATTCCAAGAAAGGGAAAGTTGACACAAACAGCAAGGAAAGGATACACCACCACAAAAGACAGGATAAGTAGGCATGGAAAGAAAAGCCACGAAAAGACACAGGGATGTGGTGTGAGAAGCACAAGAGTAGGTACCATGACATGAAGGATTGTGAGTTATCAACAAAACTTTGCTAACTAGAGTCGTGGGAGCCAGATGGCAAGAGAAGCCTCCACAAAGAACCAAGGTACACATGAAGAAGAAGATTTGATTGTGGATGCAAGATCCATATACCATTTTGCCACTACACGAATAGTATCTCCACCAAAAGAGGATGCAAAACGACTATTCCACTCACAAATGTGGGTAATAGGGTATGGCTCTTCACTTTATTCTAGATAGTGGTAGTCAAAAGAATTTGATATCTAAAAACAATAAAGAGGCTAAATCTGGTAACAAATCCTCACCACAACCATACTCTGTTGGTTGGGTCAATCAAGGAAGATACATCCATGTGAATCGATAGTGTCTTGCCTTCCCTATTCAATCAAACCATTCAAAGATGTGGTGGTATGTGATGTTGCACCATTGGATGTTTGTGATGTACTACTTAAACAACCATACATGTGGGATCACCATGGTGTCTACGAGGCTAGGCCTAGGAGTGTCATCATCACTCTAGGTCGTAAGCACTACCGCATCCTAGAGGTAACCCCTGCTAAATCAGTGGCCCTAATCAGTGCAAAGCAGTGTTGGAGGTTGATTGCTCAAACTAGGACCTTTTTCCTACTCATGATCCGGCCTGAGGATAAGCAAAAGGTTGCAGCGACCACAAGAGCAATCCCACCAGGCCAAATTGTGCACAATTAGAAGCAGATGGATCAAGATGATACTTGAATATGCAGATGTATTCATACCACCAACAGGTTTGCCTTTGCATTGTCAGGTGAAGCATACAATTGACTTGGTCCCTGGAACACCACTCCCAAATGGGCCCCTATACAAGTGCTCAGTACTTGAGAATGAAGAGATCAAGCATCAAATTTAAGAGTTGATTCAGAAGGGGCACATTCGACCAAGTGTATCACCTTGTGGAAGCCTGATTGTTATTTCTTGACAAAAGAAAGATAGGACATGGCAGCTTTGTATTGACTATCAAGCCTTGAACAAAATCACAATGAAGAATTGATACCCACTTCCACAGATTGATGACTTCTTAGACCATCTTAGGGGAGCTAAGTTCTTCACAAAGATTGATCTGAAATCAAGGGTATCACCAAGTTCCCATCAATCTCGCAGATGTTTGGAAAACTGCATTCAAATCCAAGGAGGGACTTGTTCAAATGGTTGGTCATGCCTTTTGGGCTCACAAATGCACCTGCAACATTCATGAGGATGATGAATGATATCTTGCGACCATTCATTGATTCATTTGTGGTCGTGTACCTAGATGACATTCTTGTCTTTAGTAAGACATGGGAGGAGCATGTTCAACATGTCCAACAAGTTCTTCAAACCTTGTGTCAGCACAAGCTCTATGCCAACATAGAGAAGTGTTCCTTTGGCATGGAGAGTATCCAATACTTGGGATACATCATTAACAAGGATGGTGTGTATGTGGACCTAGAAAAGATCTAGGTCATCTGAGACTTGGCTGTACACCAAAGACCGTCACTGAAACTTCCGAAGTTTCTTGGGACTAGCCAACTTCTATCATAGTTTTGTACTTGGTTTTTCTCACATTACATGGCCTTTGAATTCAAGGAACACATGGAGGAAAAAAAGTTCATATGGACAAGAGGCACAATAGAAGGCATTTGCATGAATGAAGAAAGAGACTCTACTCTAGCACCAATTTTGGTATTGTCTAAATCTACAACAGTCATTTGAGATAGAAAAAGATGCTTCAAAATACATTCACTTGGAGCAATCCTCACCCAACATGGGCATCTGGTGGCATACCACAGTGAGACCTTCTCTGACACAGTGTGCAAGTACCGAAATATGATAAGGAAGTTGTACACCATTGTGCAAGCCTACAAACAATGAAAACACTACATTAATGGGAAAAGAAACTATCATACACACAAATCATAAGCCTTTGCAATTCATGCAGACCCAAGAGGAAGTTTACAGAATGATTGTCATAGAGGTGGTCCACTTATCTACAACAGTTTCCATCTCAACATCCTACAAAAAAATGGGAGTGACAACTAAGTTGTTGATTGTTTGAGGTGGCCCCTGATCACCTCTCTGACAAAAATCCTTGACTCATGTGGGCATGAGACATCAAAGTGGCCTCAAATGTATGAACATGAACCTGAGTTTTCTAACATATATCAAGGGGATGAGGGATGGAAAAAACATTCCAGACTATCATTTACAAGAAGGGGTTTTATGCCACATGGGACACCTCTGTGTTCCTGTAGGAGCATCAAAATTGATCTGGGAGGCTCACTCTAGTTGGGTTGCAGGTCACTTTGGAGTAGAGAAAACAGTGGTAGTCTTGCAAAAGTATTTCTACTAGCCAAAGCTTCATCATGATGTTACCAGATACATCTAGGTCCTACAGATCCTGTGTGATTGCCAAGCCAACCAATCAAAAGCAAGGCCTTTATACCCCTTTACTCAATTATAGGAACATCAGTGGGAGTCTGTCTCAATGGATTTCATGTCAGATATCTCCCTTCCATATGCATGGACATGACTGCATGTTTTTGTGGTGGTTGACAGGTTCTCAAAAATGGAAATCTTGGCACCTTGCAACGAAGACAATATCAGTAGAGGAGACTGCAAAGTTGTTCTTTGAGCACATGTTTGAATTCATTTTGGCCTTCCAAAAAGCATCATGTTAGATTTAGGGATTCCAAGTTTGTGGGGATATTTTGGTTTTCACTATGGTCCATGATGGACACAAAACTTAACAAGTCCATTTTACATTCCACCCTCAGATATTGATGGGAAAAAGTGGGTAGTCAAGCATATGATTGTGCATCTCCTTTGGATGTATCACTCCAAACATCCTACGCACATGGGATGAAAGTCTTTTATATGTCCAACATAGCTATAATCAAGCTCTTCATAGTTCCACAAGATATCCCATTTTAGGTATGTCTTGGATTCCAACTATTGGCTCACTGTTGATGTAGCATTGCCATTTATGTTGGATAAGAAGTAATCTTGTACATAAAAATGAAGTGGATAAGGCAACCAAATTTTTGGAATGAAATTGACACATCCAGTAACAAGTTCATGAGATCTTGGAACAAACCAGCCAGAAGTACAAGCAACATCATGATGCTCATGTGGTTCCTCATAAATTCCAAGTGGAGGATAAAGGTTTGAGCTACATCTCCAAAAAGAGTGACTCAAGGTCCATATAGGAAACACACACATCTATGATACGGGTCATACATAATAACCAAAAAAAATAGGTGAGAATGCATTTGAGCTCAATCTTCCACCCTACCTTGGGTTGCATCCAGTTTTCAATGTTGAGATACTCCGTACCCATACTTTCCTCCACTCTTTGACACATCAGACATTGGTGAATAGTTATGTAGTACAAAGTTGAACCTAGACTGTGTGACACCAATTAACTCTAATCAAATCATTGACAGGGTGGTCAAGGACATGAAGCATCAATAAATCACTCTACTGATGTAGTGAAGGTCAAGGGAAGATGGTACACCAAGGGAAGTGGTTCACTAAAGAGTCAACATTGAGAAATAATTTCCACACATGGTCAAAAATGTAAAATAAGAGCAATGGGGCCCATTGCTTCTCAAGTAGGAACGAATGATCCAGAAAGGAATTTCTGAAAATTCTATCTTTTGGAAAGTCCTGAAAATCATATTTTTAGCTAGTTTTTTGACAGCTTTTAGTATTTTTTATTTTTGGGGGTCTTTAGAGCATTTCTAGGTTTTGGTCTATACACCATTATAGCCAAATGTTATATGGTCCATGTACAATTTTTTGCAAGTTTAGATTCTATCATCTTTCAATAGGATCTTATGATTGGTAAAATGGGTCAACGAGCTAAGAGATATGACCCCCAACAAGGAAGCACTAAATAATAATAATAGTAATAATAGATAGATTTCGGATTTTTTTCATCTTCTATATTTTCGAATCCATCCCTTAAGGTGGATATGAATGGTCTCCAAGTAGAATGAGCTTTTTGGTTCCCATTTGGAACCCTTCATATTCTATTTTTAGCAACTTTTTCCAATTGTTCCATTGTATAGCTATAGAAATAGTTTGTTTTGAATAAGGAGAGAGATCTTCAGGCATACATCTCTCTTATAGAGTTTGCCATTTTTATATATTTGGAATTGCAATAAAATTAGTTTGCTTTTACATCTCTTTCTTTGTGAATTGATTGTTGTAACACATTAAGTGCCATTATTAGTGTGTTGTCCACCGAATTGCATCCTTAATCTCAGGATCAAACACAATTAGGGCTTGTGAAAAAGATTATACACATTGCTAACTGAGATAGCAGCTGGAAATAAGAGGAGAGCATATGCTAGGAGACCAAAGGCATTGTCAAACTTAGGGAGAGAGATCCGAGAGACATTTCAAATCTTCAATCATTAACAATTCATCTACCTCAAGCCCCTTCTAGGTTTGCTTCATATGCAGATTTTAAGATTTTAATTATTAATCGTGGAGAGCACAGAAAAGTTAGTATTTTAAAGTGAAAAGGAAGTTGCTCAATAGCAAATAAGTTTTTCCTAAACGCCATAGGTCAAGGGAGGTCAATATTAAGAAATCATCAGCCCCAAGGGCCATACTAGTGCAAATATTTGATTTAGGGTAAAGAATGGATTCAATGCCAATAGATTTCAATCATCAGAGAGCCCTTATGTTGGATCCTGTGCATATACCATATTAATTACAGAATTGTATTAATGTGCAAACACATGAAATTCCCAATAGACTGATGATAAATTGCGTGAATTCTTTCTTGAGAATGGTATTCCACTTTGTCACGCTAGAAACAATCTTATCTATTATAATAGGCCCCAATAAGGTATGCCGTTAATGGACCAATCTTATGTACGTTTGTTTTCCATGTCAATCTTGTACCCCAAGGGAACACAAGATCAACTGCAATTCTTGAGTAAGAACGGTTAAATGTATTATTAAATATCCATGGAGATCAAGCATACATGGATGACAATCGATATCTATTGTCATCGGAAAGGGGGACGAACGCCTGACATCCACGACAACTCCTAGCTTGGATCTGAAAATTATGCATTCTTTACCATGTGACTGCATAGGTCTTGAACCTTAGACCTCCTTTAAGCGTTGTTTGTTTGGTCTTGTCATCTTGAGTTTCACCCATCCTAATGCTATCTTTCCTATTCAAATACGGTTCCTAGGATTTTGGGGGGTACTTTTAGTGACGGTCCCATGTGTTATTTGTTCCATGCATTTCCCGTCTACGACACGAAAGTAGGACCTGGGTGCCACATATATGATGCTTGAGGCTCCTAGCTTGACATCTGAAATTATGTTCAATACATTGATAGGCATAATCTACAATGACAACTGGGGTTGGTTGTGGAGTGCAATAGGGTAGCTGTCAATAAAATTTACCAACCTTAAGTTTGATGCCAGTTGACAGTCAGTGCAGTTTTGACCTTAAATTTGATATTTGACTTTCATACATGTTTTTGTGAAGTTTTCTACTCTTTTTGAATGCTTGGGGGCTATCGAAAAATTGTGACATCTTGGGCATACAATTAAGTTTGGAGCCCATTTTTTTCCCCATAAATATTTTTTCGAGCCCGATTTGGGTACAACTAGATTGTGACTTTTTGTCACCAATGACCAGTCTATAGGAAATTTGTAGAGAAGGTAATGGAGTTGTTGTGCTGATAGGTATTCTCTAATGGTGGCTAGGGATGGTGGTGGGAGTTGTGACGTCCATGGATAAACAATTAAAGGTGACCTTAAATTTGAATCCATTTGACCATCACTTATAAGTCTCTTTTTGGCTGGTAGAAGTCAATCAAAAAATCATAATATCCTGAGCATACATTGGAGTTTGTAGACCTTTTTTGTCTTGGAAAGAGTTTTGTGAGCCCAACACATTGGTGCAACTAGATTGATGTCATTTATCCCCAGTCAGTAGGAAATTTTCAGAGAAGTTAAATGGAGTTGTTAATCAATATGCTATACAAACATTTCAAGATAAAAACCTTGGGATGGGTATCTAATGATGTTTTTCAAATACTCATGTATTTAAAATATCTATGCTAGTTAATTTGTGTGTTATGTGACAAATCCAAGATAGTTGCTTCAAAATTAATTTCTCCTTGCATTTTCATATGGATATATTTAAGATATTTGTAATAGTTTAGGTAGTTACACATGCATGTGGGTAGGAAAGTAGGAAGGATGGATGTTTATACCAATAAGCACAATTGTTAGACCCCTTGTGTGCATGCAATGAAGTATGAACAATGCATCATATGATATTAGGTAAGTTTGGTTGGGTGAAACAAGCTGTGACTAGTGCTAGGGAAGTGAAAATGTTTTATTTGCAACTATTGCACCTCATTGGCATTGTTTAGGATTTTTTTAATGCTCTTTTAAAACAAAATTGTATTTTTCTTATACATAGGGTTTACATTTACAACTTTATTGTTTACGTTTTTTTAATTTGTATTTGAACATGTTGTGGGTTAACATACTATGGCATCCAACTCTGTATAAAGGTCGGCATCAACAAGTCATAGTTGTCTCACTAGAAGTTGTAGTGTCGCTTCGAAGTATGTCATATGTACACTGTCCGAGGGGACTGTGATTTGCAAGTTTTGTTCAAAGAATGTTTCTAGAGGCATCAATCGCCTCAAGTACCACATCGTTGCGTTCCTAGTCACGACATCATGCCATGTCCCAATACTGCAGAAGAAGCAAAATGAGAGATGCGGGAAGAGCTTGTATTTTTGGATAAGAAGAAACTAAACAGGGAAAGGGTGTAGCAACCATTGCTCCCAAAATGACAATGGAAATGGAGATAAATATGGCAGCAATTGTGGGCTTTGATCATGGTCTGCAGATATGAGGCACATCCAATTCGAGCAAAGGCCAATCACAACTTTTTTGTACCTAGAAACATACATGGGGCACAACTTTCGCTACAAGGTACAAGGTAGAACAAGGAGGTGCACAATAAACCAAATAAGGTGTGTGCAAATTTCTAGAATTACGATCACCTTCCTTTCAACGTGGTGAAGAATCTATACTGGGAGTATTTGGTGATAGCATTTACAATTACAAGAAAAGAATACAAGGCACCCTCTCCAAGAGACTTAAGTGGGAGATTGCTCCAAAATGTAGTTGCATATGCAAAGTCAATTTATAAGAATACAAGAAACAATGGTGAAAGTTTGGATGCACCGTTCTTTCATCTGAGTGGATGGATGGAAGGAACCACACTCTCATCAATTTTATGGAAATTTTAAATGGTGACACGGTTTTCTTAACTCAATTGATGCCTTTAACATAGTAAAGAAGGAAAAATATTGACCCTGACGCTAGAGGAGGTTGTCTTAAAGGAAGGTATCGAGAATGTTAAGCAAATTGTCACTAACAATGCAATAGCATATGTGGTAGTTGGGAGATTGCTTCGAAATAGGCATCCATCACTCTTTTACGCCCCTTGTGTGGCCCACTGCTTTGACCTTTTGGAGAACATAAGGAAAATTGATTGGGTGATATCGATTGAAGAAGATACCATAAACATCACAAAATACATTTATAATCACCCTTGGCTTCTTGGCTTAATGAGAGATCACGTCAAGCGAAAAGAGCTAATACAAATGGGTGTCACAAAGTTTCCAACCAAATTCCTAATGTTGCAATGTATTTGTAGTTTGTTGACACCGTTGAAGCAGATGTTTGTGAGTCAAGCATGACTAGGCTTAACATATTCAAAGAAAGTTGATGGAGAGAGGACCGCAAAGCCATTTTTTTATCATACTGCAAAGAGAGTTACAAAGATCGTCAAGGTAGCTTCAAATTTCAATTTAAATTTCAAGTCCATTCCATAATTTCAAATATTTTCAAGTATTATTATTTGTTTTGATTGTAAGTTCGTGACTTTAATTTGTTTGTAGGTGTTGAAGCCTTTGGTGAGGGTTTTGCACTTGGTGGATAGTGAACAAAATCCAATGAGATACATTTATGAAGTTGTGGATAAGGCCAAAGAGGCCATCTAAGAATTACAAAGGGAATATGGACAAATTTGGTCCCATTTGGGAGTTAATAAAACAAAAGTGGAACAATCAACACCAAACCCCATTCAAGAAACAAGGTGTTACCTCAACCCCAAGTTTTTTCTTCTTTGATGGCTTCATAAATGTTAATGGGGAGATTATGGAGGGCCTCTCAACATGCATTGTGAGGATTACAATTAGTCTTAGACTCTTAGTCTTGGGGGAGGCTCTTTTCTTAGTCAGTACGTATCCAATGGAGATCCACCCAGACACCAAGTAATAAAAATTAGAGTCTACTTATATCTTCCAAGTTCCAAATTTACAAGCATTAATTGCTTACAAACTTTGGAATATCTTGTTTGTAGGTTGTTGGTGGGAAGATTGGGTAGAAATACCTAAATCTTCAAAAGCTAGCCCTCTAAATTTTATGTCAACCTTGTGAATGCAACTGGGTTTTGTTTAAGGCCATTCACACAAAAAAACACAATACGTTGACTCAATGACGTAGTTTTTGTGCAATACAATCTTCAGTTATGCACAAGAAAGGTGGAAGACACATCATAGGAGCCTATTAATTTTGATGAGATAGATCCCTACAGTGACTAGACTATACAAGAAGAGATCCCCATGTTCTGTTGGGAATATAGTGTTAGCATTCACATTACATGCGTGTGAGTATATATAGTTAGTATTAAATTTAATTGCATACGAGTGTGTGAATGGATGCATTTATTCTAATAACAACTCATAAGATAAATGGGGATTGTATGGATTTTGGAGTCATAAGATATGTGCCTTGACTCCATACTTCTAGGAGTCGAGGAGAATATATATGTAAACATTCGTATGATGAATAGAATCAATATGTTAGTGTGTAATTTATACCAAATATCACATTTGGCATCAAACTCATTAGAGTCCTTTGGGAGTAATTTAGTCTTGTTTAAGGTTTCCTTATGAGTATTAAGATAATTTGAAAATCTTAAGGTATCTCTTAGTGCAAGTTTATGATCTCATTCAATTTCGTGCATTTCCTCTCCAGTCCGCTATTCACCCATACTTTGCATCGCCATACTGCATTGGGCTTGCAGATCCGCGTGCGTGCTTAGCATTAGTGGATTGTGTTAGTCCTTATGTTGGAAATGTACAACCTTGCAGTAAATCTGCTATCATTATATTCCAAATTACCAATAATTGACGGCATCACGTATTCTACACACTAACATCTCAACAAACCCGTGTGCATTTCATGATATTCACATGCTCAAGCCTGCAGATGTGAACATGGAGGTCAATGGACTTGCCGTGACGTCTTAATGGAAGCTACGCCCTCCATGTTTGAATGATAGGACAATCTGACACATAGGCCCATGTATCTTTATTGTGAGCAGTCATTGTTAATCACATGCTTTCACTAATCCATTAGTGCATTGCCCAAGTGCTCCATGAGAAGTCTATCATCTCTTGCATAAATTTAAATCCCACACACTTATTGGAGATTTGTGCACCGCTCGTACATACAGCAGTCTTCCTGACGCTTTTGTCGTTCCACCACGTGAGCTCTATAACTTCCTAGACATTGTGGCAGTTTGTCTTCGTTCAGATCTCTAACGTCTTAGTGCATTAGATTTGTTTATTTTCATTGGCGAGAATGTATCTTCTCTGTCATACGTTCCTGTTGTCTTCGGCATCTACATTTATTGTATACCAACTAAGCTTTCATTCACCTGCAAGCTGGTGACTCAAGTTTACGTTGGTTGTCACTATCAACATCATCAAGTAAGCGAACTGATATTTTTATGGGGTGTTGTTTTTGGTCCAGGTATAATTTAGCAACATTAGAGTTGTTCTATTTTTCTTTCTATAGTTTGTTTAGTCTAGTCTTTAGACTATAGACTGTTGTATTATATATTTGGGTCGTTTCCATACATGGGAGGTCAAGACTCGGCTACTATTGATCGACAAGGATTTGTGGGATATTATCAGTGGAAAAACAAAACCAAGAGGTGCAGATGAAGCAATCACATGGGTTATCAAGGACCGAGCAACAAAAAATATTGGTCGAGGGTTATTTAATGCCTATTTGCATCATATAGACATATCCATGACATTAAGTTTCGTCTGCAAGACATTGAACAAGTTGTTTGGATCGCAAGTTGAGAACGCTACAGTGGATTTGAGGCATAAATTGTTCAAACTTGAGATAGAAGAAGGTGAGAACATGGTACAGCACATTAATAAGTTTTGTTCATTGATGAATCAATTAATTGGGATAAAAGTTAACATAAATAATGATAAGGTAAAAGTTATCCTAGTGAATGGCATGCCAACCAGTGATTCAAACATAGTTTTTACTCTACGTAGAATAAATCCTAGTCTGGAAGACTTGATTTCTTCTCTGATTGATGAAGAAAATAGGATAAAAAGAACTGATTCTGAGGAGGAAAACATTATGTTTGTTAGTATCAAATCCAAAACTCCCTTCAAGTTAAATAAACATGAGTCAACTTCCAAATCTTCAAAGAAAAGATATATCTGTTACTATTGTAAACAGCCTAGTCACATCACTATAATTTGTAAACAAAGAGCACAGGATCTACTTGGTGGAAAATTAAAGGAATATGGCCTTGATTGTTGATAAAAATAGAAAAGAGGAGAGTGGTTGGGAAGTAAATTCTCTCGATAATAGTGGTGAAGAATATGTGTTCTGAATGAATATAAATTGGAAGTCAAAAGCAATGGAGGAAGGAGGCAAAATAGCGACCCCAAGTTTGCCACTAACAAAAGGGGTTGAGTAATTGCAGTAGTGACACAATTTATTTATTTATTGTGTAATCCTATTGCATCAGTGAGAAGCCCAAGACTCGTTGAAAGTGAATAAGTGTGAGTGTAACAGTTCCTGTTTTCCTGGTTGATGTACCTAATTGTGAACTAATATGTACGCCTGAATGGAATAGAGGATGCACAGATGTGTGGGTCCATGTTTAGTTTTTGTGTTTCCATCCATGGACTAGGTTGATGTGTCCCCATCCGTGGAGTGGTTGATAGGTAGTCGATGAGTTCCCTCTACCATCATCTAGTCTTGTAACCACATGTTCAAATGTCCGTACTAAGGGGGGGAATGTTGAGAAAATAGTGTTAGTACTCACATTACATGTGTGTAAGTATATATACTTAGTGTTAGATTTAATTATATAAGTGTGTGAGTGGATACGTTTGTTGTAATAACAACTCATAATATAAATGAGCTGGATAAATTCTAGGTATCTTGGAGTCATAAGAGATAAGCCTCGACTCCATACTTGTACGAGTCAAGGAGACTATATATGTAAACATTCGTATGATGAATAGAATCAATTTATTTTTGTGTAATTCATGCCAAATATGAAATATCACATGTTCACAAAGGGTGAGTGGTTGCTTTCAAGAGGGAAACTTTGGAAGGTGTAGGTACAGAAGAAGTAGAAGAAATTGGATTAGATGACATCATTGTAGATGATGTTGAACATGAGGCAAAGAAGTCACTGCCATCTAGTACCAAGGTAGAGCCACAGTTGCAGCCTTCTAGGAGAAGCGAAGAGCCGCAGCCGAGTGCGAGGGCTACATTCACTAGAACCTCTCCCCAATTTTTCAGTAAAAAGGGGGAAAGGAAATTGTAAATTTATCAGAGTTATCAGCTGGCTGTGTATTCGCATGATGATCCAATTTTGTACTTTTTATATTCAAATCTAATAAAAAACATTTCCCCAATGTTTTACTGACTCATTTGATAAATTTCGTAACTGTATTTTGTATAAAATTTATGTTTTCTATTGCTGAGTCAAAAATTCTTTGATCTGCTGAGTACGAGTATGCGAACTATAGTTGAAATTGCCTTGTGACAGTGAAATGGACATCAAGTTTGAGGCTGGGCATTAATTGTTAACAATTTGTAGACATTACAGCCCGCCACCAGCACCACTAGCTACCATTGGGACGACAACTATCGGCTGAATAAAAAAAAGTAATCAAGAAAGAATAATAAAGTCTGGCCCATGTGACAATATCTGCAATCAGGCTGTCAGGATGCCATCAAATATAGATATAAATGTACAATACTTGTCTAAGTGTACTTGCAAAACCCTTGAAATCAACCAAACCATTAGTTTCCAAAATAATAAACAGTGGAGGAAATCCCTAACAGAGAAAATATTCAAATAAATAATAAGTGATTATAGACAGTTCTATAAGTGTTTCCAGCAACTATGACTAAATCTTGTGAGTACTTTATAGTATGCACAAGAGACCCTATCAACCTACTAGGCAAAGTAAATTATAGCTGATTAATATGGGTAGATGATATGGTCTATACTCTATGCAATGCATAATAAGTGGCATCTCATGTATTAAATAGGGGTGGTTCACGCAGCCACTGTATATTGTACTGGTGAGAACTATGTTACCAGAAAAGAGCACCTAAGAAATCAAAAAATGTGATTATAATATTATATCCAATTAGTATAATAAGCAGCAAAACATGTATGCCCTGTCAATGCACTTTATTGTGTTTCTTCTCACTAGATACATTTAAGATCTAAACATAAGACTCACTATCTGTGAAACTCAACCCTAAATCCACTTGATGTCATAATCCAACTTGGAGGAAAGACAAATTGTACAAGTAAAACCTACACGACATAATTCTGAAGTATGCAAGAAATATAAAATCAATGCAAACTTCAAAGATATGGAGGAACAAAATCAAGAAAGAAAGCACGTAAATAATTATGCTCAGTTACATCCAGCACTTGTCGCTTTTAAGAAACCGCGAATTGCATTATTGTGTAATTGAACAAACCAAAATGATCTGTTCTTATATTTGTTATTTTGGTTTTGAATGGCTACTAAGTTTTCAAAGCCATTAGTCATACATAGTTGACAGAAATTAAAGGATGATGAAAGTATGAAAGGAGTTGTGATAAATTCTGTCTGATCTTCTCAGCAACATTTCAGACATGGAACTGGAATACAAATCAGTACCCTGTGGCCTGCCTCCGGCAACCAAAAATAGTACACTACTTTTCTCTCTTCAATCAATATATTTATGTTTCTAATCTACAAGGTAGTTCCCCCTTCCCCCCCCCCCCCCCCCACCCCGCTCTCTCTATTTATATGGATAAACAAGAGGAAAGAATCAAACCAACCTGGTCTGCAACAACCTCAACAAGTTCCAATTCATGAGCATGCCACCTGCGGGCACTGTCTGAGGGCAGCATCAGGACCATCAGTGCATACCGTCTCTTTGAGGGCTCAGGCCAATCATTGATGTAAAAATTTGAGAGATGCAGAAGAGGAACACGGACTGCAACTACATCCCCAGTCATGTACTTTCCTGTCCGTGGCCGAATCATTGCTACAGGACTGTTTGGATTAATCACCATTGCTTGATTAGTACTGAATACTTGGTTAATTGTAGGGTGTTGAATGGGAACAGTATATGTCATATGATTTTGCTGGCGAAGAGTGTGGGATAGCTGAAGCTCCAAGCCAGTTCGAGTCGGCATCCACAAAGCACATTCCTCCAAAGCTAAAGTTCTCCCTAGTTCAACAAGAGTGGTGTTTAAAATAGTATGCCTGTCCAAGGTACTTCTGATTTCATGAGTAAGCATTCTCACATGCCTTCCAGTTTCTTCCTGGGTTCGTATAATACCCATCTCCCTGTCAAGTTCTGCAGCCTTGTTTTTCAAAAACAGCTCACGGGTCTTCACACTTAACAAATCTGGTATTATATGAACAAGCATGAGTGCTGTTGCACAGGATACAACAGCAGTGCATACTTTAGCTATAGTCATAACCACTGCTACTGTTTTTGAGTGCATACTAAATGTCCACAGATTGATCAGATGGGTCGCTCCACAAAGCACAATAAATGCACCAAATTGCACCAAAACCCATCTATAAGGAAAGACTGCTGATTTCTTCACGAAATAGATTAGCTCAAGTGGAATAGAAAAATACGCAAGTGCAATGAAGAAGTCAGATATGTACTGATATTTCATCAGCAGATCATCTGCTGACCAAGGTGGATCAATGCAGTTACACAACTCCATTTCAGTCTTACTTTAAAAACAAGTTGGACTTGCTTTCACATGCCTGTAACAGTAAAGGACAGAAAAGTACCAAATTTAGCCCAAAGATATACAAGATACAAGAACCACAAATAATATTATTTAATATTGAACATTTATCATTGGAAGCATTCCTTTAGTTCTTCTCTCCAAAAAAAAAGCCATCAATAGAAAAAATGCATAAAGGTTTCATAAAGAGCTAATAGCATAATGTATCAGGGTAGTGGCAAACGCAATAGATTGGGGGGTCATCTTGGTGTGATTTTGGTAACAAGTTAGACATGCTTTCATATGCATGTAACAAAAGAGAACACACCTCCGCCAATTTTAACCTAAAAAGACTAGAAGAAAAAAGACCACAAAACAAATTATTTCCAGTTGGACATTTATCATGGCAACAATTCCTTTAATTCTTTAAATCTTTTCAACAACAGGAATGCTATCAATAAAAAAACTGTTGAAAAATTCAATAACGAGCTAACAGCATCATGTATCAATATCGGTAAAGTGTCTGGTGCACAAGATAGAGGGGTTGTGGGTGAGGATCTGAGGTTATACTTAGATTAGGGCTTGGAACCTCAACAAAAGAAAACAAGTAAAGAGCAACCAGAAATGTGACATTACATCAGGACAGACTCTTGCATCTCAGAATCCATTCTTATCGTATCCTTATTTTTGAAGAAGTGCATCTCATGATAGAGCAAAGAATCTCAGTTACATCAGCTGAGCAACAAGGTTACATGGAAAATATCAACCTCTAAAGGAGAGAAAGGCTAACATCCGCGTCTTTGCCAAGACAAATGATCTCAGTATTTATTTTTAAAAAAGCAATATTTGTTTTAATATCCGTAGCCAAATCCAGCTTAAACCTCTTCAACTCTCCTAAGCTGAGCGGTGAACTGCCTGCATGAAAGGTTGCATTGCATCTTGTAGTCACCTTATCCTGAGGTGTATAGCTAGTGGTACAGACATCTTAAATACATCCATCTGAAAAATGCCGAGAGATGTCAATCTTAAGGCCCTTATTTTGGTATTTTCACATACCACACTGATTAAGTATTCCATTGCCTTCTTCACAAATTTCCCAGAACTGGTGACAAGTGGCACCAATCTAGCTGCATCACTGTGTTGGGCTTGAAAAACACTTTCCAGGAAACAGAAATGGGCTCCAAACTCCATTGTATGGCCAAGTTATTACGATTTTTTAATTGACTTATTCAAACAAAAAGGAAATACCTCTAAGTGAAATTCAAGGGGACATCAAATTTAAGGTTGAAATTGTCATGACAGTCAAATAGACGTCAAATTCAAGGTGTTAAATTAATTGCTAACAACTCACAAACATTACACTCCACAGCCACTGCCTACATGCTAAATGTGCACCATAAGCAATTGTAGCAGCCAAAGACATTGAAACAAGATGTTTTTCTCTGCAAGAATATATTAACCTCCTTTTGTAGTACCCTAAATTTGGACCAAAGACACTTGGCATTTATCCCAGCCTATTCCTATCTACACAATTAGTTGATTTATTCCTACACGGACATCACTCAAATCAGTACTCCATAGCCAGTAGGTCAGTCTTGTTACTCAACTTTAGCTCATCAAGAACATTCATGTTGTATACAGCACACATCTTCGGACTCCTAGCCACCTTTCTCCACTTTCAGATTAAGTGTTGATCTAAGCATGGGCAGAATCACCTGGCAAGAGCAGAAACAACCGACATTTCTAATCCTACATAATGTTTTTGTCCTAGACACTTCCAACAAATAATTTTTCAAATGCACAAGTTATCCACGTTGGCTTAGGGTCAATTGAGCAGGAGAACCATTCACACAAGTCAAATATAAAAGTACAATCACCCTACTCATTAGAAGTGCATCATCTCTCGTACCTTTTGGTTTTATAAGGGATCTCAGATACAAAGCACCCAAGAAAAGGACTATCATTGCCCTATTACTCCTTGAAGCACACCAGCAAGCTACTAAGTCTGGATACATCTCATGTTGTTGCCCTAGATCATTATCACATGCTACAACTTACACCAACGATCATTGCCAAGTTGTCGGAGGCCTTATTAGGATCTTACCAAAACATTGTTTATTGCACATTCACACACATTTACCAAGAGGGAGAACTATGTGAAGCTTGATCCCTATTTGGTGTATTGGTACATAGTGCAGCGCTCATCACACCACTGGGGGTGGGGGTGCGGTCAGACCAACCCAATTGGACTAACCCCTTTTCAGGTCTTCAAGCAAGGAGATAGCTAGGGTTTTGCATCAAGAAGAGGTCATATCCAGTTATAGAAGCACGATCACAAAAATTTAATTGCAGATCCAAAACCCAAAGACAAAGCTTTTAGGTGCCAGAACTTAGATCCAGATTAGAATAGGAGAGGGCAAAATCAGTCGCAGAGGGCAGGAATGCTCGGACATTTTCGCCCCATTCAGGAAAACCTACCCTGCGCTCAATTTTATCACTCCAAATTTTACAAGCACATTTACGACACTACACAACTCATTCCTCCAGATTCAGATCATTGTCACTTCGTCACAACCTATTTTGAATAAAGACATTCCTAGCCCTAACTTGTACTTTACTTTATCAACTTTCTAGAGCTTGTATTTATCTAAATTTGATCGGCACGTGTTTTCAGATCTATAGATTTACTGTATTTGTGTATTTCTAATTCCTAATTCATCTTTACACAATGTAGTTATCATAATTAGATTAAAACCCTAGTTTTGATATTACAACGTTATAACTTTATGAGACAAATGATTAATAGAGTAGACCAAGAGATACTCACATCTTCACACTAACAGAGACAGCAGGAACCAAAGAAATTGCTTAACAAGGTTACTTCAACAAGATAGTTGCATACTAAACAAGATTCCAGACCTTGTCCCCCAAGTAAGTGGTCAAATAAAATCATAATCTGCAGGTACATGGAAATGTACATATGAAAAACAGTTTACTACATTGTTTCAAAATACATAAACTTTCAATCTCCCAGTGAATGCCTACCACTAATCCAAAGGTGAACTATCAGAAGCCAGCTAAGAAGAAGAAGAGGACATGCCAAAGAACACGTGAACTACTAATAGTCAAATGATACGATTTACTCTTATCCACGAGGCACTAAACATATAAAACAAATGACAAAAAGTTGGAAGATTAGAAGTTGCACTGAGAAATTGGAGCTAGGGTTACAATATGTCATTTGTGCAAATCCTAGCTAGAACTGAAATCAGTTCTTACTTACAAATCATCATAAAATGATTAAAGACAATAATTGTCTATTTTAACCATGCTTATGGAATGCTTCTACAGAACTAATCTTGGTTACTAGTCACCCTAGTGACTTGAGAGAGTTCATTACCATGTGAAGCTGTTTTCTAAAATGTTTTGGGCTATTTGTAGTGATTGTCAATTAGGTATGGTTTTATATGTCATTATAGACAACTAAATTTGATAATTTATTACTGGATAATGTCAGTATTGGCTTAATCCCTAAATCGTGACTTGTGTACCTATTTTGAGCCTAGTTGTTATATCCTTAATCCTATTGCAAGACTTGCTCTCCTCATTGCATTGCTCAGTTACTTGGAAAAATGTTTGCATCAGTCAAAAGCAATCCATTAGTCATAATTGTCATCCACTGAACTTTGCAGCAGTGTATTCCACTCCTGTACCAAACTGTCCAATAGATTAGTCCAAGATTGGCAATTTTGTCCAGGGCCACCCAGCGGTCACTTTGTCAATTTGATATCTTTTATGGATGTGTACTTTTGTCATGGGTCAGCCTTAATGCAAAATTAAACCTACGAAACCCTATATAAGCAAGTCAAATGCACTCATTTACTCACCTGACACTTTCAAGAGCTCCTCAAGTAAATATCACTCAAGATACATACAAAAATCTCCTAAATTTCCCTAAAGCAGCAGCGAACATAAGGAGCAGCCCCCATATTGGTTTGAAGCAATCAAAACCACGTTCAAGAGTCAAGTTTTCCAAGCCAAGAGTCCTCAAAGCCAAATCCAGCACAAACAAGTCAAGCCATTATGAAGCATTATCAAGTCATCGGGTTATCAAATGTAATTGCATCCACACAAATATCACATCTCTAGGTGGAGAACTACATGCAGTTTCAAGTCTCGTTGGAGTAGTGCCAACATAGGCAATGTACGGATTGCACTTAACCCAAACACTAACCTTTTTGCAGGGGTTTCACCCATGGTCAAGGTTTTGGGTCATTTTAATTGATTATAGAGGGTTTTACATATTTGCAAGACCTAATATATTATAGTGAAACATATCTTAGTCATTAACAAGGACACAGAAAGTTGTAGAGCTCCACCATCATCCTAGGTAGAACCACCAATGAGGGACGAAATCGTTGAACGATTATGTTCGAAAGTAACAATTTTGTCCCAGTAGGATCTGCAGACCCAAAATCAGATATGGAGTATCCACAGGATATTTCTTTCCAATTCACCTAACAGTTGCACCCAAATCAACTTGTAGAGCAGTCGAATAGCTAAGTGCACTCACCTTCTCATGTCTTACTCTAATTAGCACATGTTCTAATTGATTTATCTTGCAAAATATTATATATGTATATTCTAATCTGACTATACATCTTGTTTGTAACCATAATCTGGAAAAGTAAATAAGTAAAAAGGGAGCCCCTCTAATTCCTTATCCCCTATCTATCAGATCTTATTTATTTAAAAATTTCTGGGTTGAATCATTTTGCGAACCCACTTATTGATCAAATCCTTAACCTATTTTGCCAATGTCCCCCTATTCCAAATCAGGCCTTTTGTTGCAAAACCCTAGGGTTGCATCTCAGCTTTGTGCATGCCCTTCTTCTATGTCATTCTAACGTAGTAATCGAATCAATCATACACCTGTTGAGCACATCCAACTCCCATACACACTTAGGGAGCGTAGGCATGCCCATGGATTCCTCTTCTCCTCCTATTTAGGATGAGTCTTTTATTTATGCTAATATCAATAATAATGAAAATGATTTGAAACAAGATCAAGCTAACATTATACATCCCATAGGATCTAATGAAATCAAGTTTAATGAGCTTAATGATGTTGGTCATGATCAGGTTAAACTCTTGTCTGCTTTCTGTCAAGACCTTCAGCAACATCCACATAACATTGATAAGATTTTTAATTTTCTTCTTGTGTCTAAAGTTTCTTGTGATGCTTAACAATCTAATAGAGTCTCCTTTTCTAATGACCTTCGAGTGCTTCATCCTACATCTTCTATTAGCACATCTATTGTGCCTATATCTTTGGGGGCATCCACCATCTCCTTTCAAAATGTTACAATGTATATCCCCCTTTCTACTACTATTCCTATGTCTCTTGCACATCCATAGGGCCTTGCACTCTTCTTCTACTACACATTCCTTCGAACATCTTATTCATGATCTACAAACTAAAGTCTTGAAATTAGAGTAGGGTGTGTCTAGACCTTCTAATGTCATTGATTCTAATCAATTACTTCATAATCCACTTGTACCTGAAGTGGTATCTTGCCCTTTACCACTAGGGTTTGTGTCTCCTAAACTTCATATCTATGAGGGTAAAGGGGATCTTGCACAACACCTTCGCCCATTTCAACACAAAATCTATGCACTTGGGTACATTTCTAGGTCCTAAAGCATACTAATGTATACATGATTCCTAAGCAAGAAAACTAGTGGTTGACAACTCCTTTTGGCCTTTTGGTTGCTTTATCTCTTGCACTTTACTGGCTTTACACATCTTACAGTTCTGTCAGAACTTGACTGATTTACCTTTTGATGGCCTCAGACACTAGCGCCCAGTTAGGATAGAAGTGCCCAGGCGCTCTTGTCCCTCCGGGTGCTCTTGTCCCTCTCTTTCTTCTTCTTACTCTTTTGGGTCTTTTTTACTTCTTGGTCACCTTTTAACACTTTGGGTCGGCCTTTCAGTTGTCAATTACAAAATTCAAACAAGGGAATCATATATATACTTAGTTACTTCTTCTAAATAAGGGGCCAAGCACTATAAGCATTATCTATCACCACCTAAGCTTGCACAAAGGCACAAGAGCACTACAAAGCATACATCTAGCACATTCATACAAGGGACAAGGGATGCATTGGTCTGCATACACTACATAGGAGGGGAGTTCATTCTATTCCATCACACACATTTTGCATACTTGGGAAAAATATAGATCTAGCCCACTATCATTGTGCAACTTGCACAAGGGAAACCTAGGGCACTTGGAACACAGATACACACACAAAAAGAACTACATGGAGTCTGAGATGTAGTGCAATGCTTGGTCGTAAGTTCACTCTTCGGGTGACCACTGGGGTCAGTCTGACTCCACATTCTGCATCTTTTTTATTAGATTTGATGTGGTTTGTGGGCATGTGCAGGTAGTCATTTGTTTTGCAGGTTACAGGTGCGATCAGAACCCTAACAGAAAAACCAGAGTGACAAAGAGAGATAACAACAGAAGATCTTCTGACCCAGAAAAGACCAAATTCTGAGCATTCTAAGCAGACACAAGCACCCAGATCAGTCATTAGCACCTGGGGTGCTCCTGTCCTCTATGGGCGCTTCTGTCCTGTACATTCCCTAGGGTTTCTAAACCCTCATCGAGCCTTTTTGACACTGTTTCCAGCCAGTTCCAATAGATAGACAAGTCCCAATCATTCCGAGGTTGCACAAAATCAACTAAGTCATCTTTCTCCCTCTCATTTGCTTAGGGTTTTACATTGTTGAATGCTTATTGCTTGCACATTACTGTACTTAATTACCTGAATATCATTTGTTACAGTAAGTTACTCTGAAATAAGATTTAATTCAAATTAGATTAAATCATTTGGTGAACCCCACTTCTCCTCGAAATTCTTTTGATCTTCTTCCATGGATGAGACTTATGACCCCTTTACTGACAATGATCTTCATGATCTCCAGGCTCATCTTGTTGAAAACCCTCAAGACCTAGATCTCTTATTATTCACTTCCTGTGATGAGGCCAAGTGGTTAGCTGAGCTCAACCCTCTGGTCTCCAATGATACTTTCATTCCTATTGTGACACTTCCACCTCCTTTCGCCACCACTCTTCCACCTACATCTATTGTCCCCATTTCTATGCCTACCCCTACAACTCACTTTACCCTCCCCATTACTTCTCACACATGACACGACTCCTCTTCAGGAACTCATGACCTAGCCTCATTATACCATGATTTACAAACCCAAATTCACCAATTACAACAAGCCTCTTCATCCTCCTCTCCATCTCTAGATTCCTCACTCCTCCTTCATAGCCCTTTTGCACCCACCATCTCCTCTTATCTGCTGCCTCCTAACTTCGTCGCACCTAAGCTTTCCTATCTTCAATGGCCATGATGACCCTCAGGAACACCTTTTTCTCCTTTCATGTTGCATGTCTTGACTATGTTGATGACCTTACACTATTGGAAAAATTATTTCCTCGAAGCTTACATGACTATGTTATGCGATGGTTCTATGATCTACCTGTCCATTCGGTAACATCTTTTACATCTTTAGCTGATGCATTCCTTGCTCATTTTTCTATGAATATCAACACTAAGATATCCTATGCACAACTAGCTAAAATCAAACAAGGATCTAATGAACATCTTGTGGACTATGTCTTGCGGTATAAGAATAACCTTGCCAAAATGACCAATGTTCTAGCTGATTCAGAATTGCAAGATCTATTCATTCAAATCCTTTTTCCTCCACTCCAAGAGTGTGTCATTTTTGAGACTTCTCCTTCTTTTGATCAATTGTGTCACACACTCAAATTGCGTGAAAACAAACTATTATCTATGGGAAAATTGAAGTATTATGATACTTCTTCCACTTCATCTTCCAACAAGTTTCAAGCCAAATCTGCATTCAAACCATCCACTAAGCCTACCGACTCTAAAATTATTGTCAACATTGTTTCTACACCAGCCAAGCTTCAATTGCAATCCACGAGGCACACTTTTACTAAGTTACCTTACACACCTCGGCTCCTATTACCACAACTCATTGAAATCAATATGATTACTCTCCCTCCACCACTCAATCTAGATCCTTCTCAACCACGTGGACGTAATTACGATGAAAATGCACACTGTGATTATCACCAATGTAATGGGCATTCTACTGATCATTGTTTTAAGCTCAAACATCTCATTCAAGATCTTATCGACAACAATGTGATCGAGCTTCCAGAGCCGTCTACTTCTAAACCAGTCAATGATAATCAAAAGCTTAAAATATTCAATGACCCATTACCAAATCATGACAAGCCAACTATTGATTCCTCTGCCAATCACACATATCATGTGTGCCTCCTCCCTCATCAACACCACTTGATTTTCTCATTGCTACTGCTGATATGCCACCACCAATTATTACATTCTCGGATCGTGACTACCATGCTACATTTTCCTCTGATTTGTTGCATATTGATGCTTCTATTGGTACTCATATAGTCAACAATACTATGGTCCATCCCTTGGCCCTTTCCAATGCATGCTCTGTGGCACTCTTACTAGCTATCAACTTTCCAATCTCTCAAATCACATTTCCAGTCCCCAATTCTTATGGACGTGTCATCCTTCCCATTACTGTTGGGTCCCTTACCATACCAACATTGTTCCTCATTACATCTGAAATCAAGCATTGTGACATGGTCTTAGGTCTCCCTTGGCTTTGATCTACCCAAGCTATCCCTTCCATGCTCCACTTATGCCTTAAGTTCATTCATAACAAGTAAAGTTGTCACCATTAAAGGTATTCCACCATGCACACCATTACCTCGGCCCATTCTCCCCTCTATTTCAGCCCCAATCATGGCATCTAGGCCTCTGCCACCTCTCAAGTCTAAATCTATCTCCACACCTAGCTCTCCCATTCTGTACACGACCTACATCATGACCCCGTCATCCTTACTGGTCCATTAGTCCACCCCTTTGGCCTAAGTCCCCTACCCGGGCATCCCATTCCTATAGGTGTTCTCCACCTCCTTTACCACATCGGTCTCCCTCACATACACATATTTACTCTCCTACACCACTGGTCCTAGACCATGGTCACATGCCTTCTCCTTCTTGGATACCAGATAAAGGGGCCCTCACTCTTCACTATCGTCAGATAGCTTTCCATCACTCGCACACTTGGGGGCATCACACTTTCTCCCCCCTCCATCACTATTGGTTGTCTCTATCATCTACTCGTAGCTTATCTACTATACTTCACACTCTATGCTTCATGGTAAATATTTCCTAGCATCTAACATCAATCACATACAATACCTTTTGTATTGAATGATACACACTCTTGTTCTATGGTTCATACTTGACTGTTGAGGGTGCAATTCCTAAATGAACCTCACGTCACACACATCCACTTGGGGGAAACATGGCTCCCTCTCATCTGCACATCTTACATATCGCAACACACCATCACTTTCACACAACATCTACACATCTTGGTTGTATTTACTCTTGTTAGCTTATACTATTTACATGTTGCACTTTGTTTCCTATGCTAGTTGGATACTTAGTATGTCATTATCTTTTTCTATACACACATGCACATTCACATGGTATCTTGAGGTGAATGCAAGACTTTTACATATTCTTACACGATGCATGATGCTCGACACTACTCTTTACCAGTCCCACTAAGGCTCCTGGGGGCATCTACCTTTGCTACTCTCATACTCCACACTCACATGTCCTATTGTTACAATATTTACTACTTCTTCACTATCACTTACTTTTCATTGATCTATACATGTTTTGACATACTATTTATCTTTCTAACATGCTAATGGGTGCTTCATGTGTAGCATTTTCCTTGCAGGATTCTATACAACCATGGTTATCTGTTACTTCTTGTTTGCTATTGTTTGCCACTATTTTTGTGGGCTATGCCCTATGTCATGCTTGATCATTGTTTTCTTATGGCTGCTTTGGCCCTGATTGTCTTGTGACATTGTGAGTGATGTCCCATGTATGTAACCCACTTTTCATGGTCCCTCTTGTCTTCATAGTTACTTGATACATTGTATATTCTATTGCATGCTAGCTCTTTTACACTAACACTTATTTCTATCCTATATTGTTTGCATGTGCCTTGGTTTCTACCATGCACATCCCCTACCCCTGCAGGTATCCAATCTATGATATGCATATCAGTTTCAGGTCCTCTGTTTGGGCTACCTCCTCCTACATTCGTCACATGCACCCCAAATGAGGGGGAAACTATTGGGTGAACAAATCACCCTTCCAGCAACACAAAACTCCAGAACAGAACAACACAATACAAAATTGGCAAAGGCACATAGTTACAAAGTGGTCCAGAATCAAACTTGGATCACAAACACAAAGCAGACACTAGTGCCTAGTATCAGACAGAACAATGGGCACTTGTGTCCCACCTAGGGGAACTTGTGTCCTGGGGGAAAAATCAGATAGTTTTCAATTTAACATAGTTTCTAGCAATTTACAATACAAATCTACAGTATCAGACACTTGCTTTCAGTTACAGAATTCAATCAAGCTACAATTCAGTTATACAATTTGGTTACAATTTGGTTACAAATCGGGACATGTCAATCTATAGTGGCACTTATCATTTGAGAATCGTCATGGAAGGAGAGAAAAACAAACTCTCTCCCCAACACTCTTCTCTTGGCATGAGATCAAAAAAAACTCATCCAAAAACTCTCCTTGATGTGAGATCACCCAAAAAATCACTCTTGGCATGAGATCGCCCAAAAACCTCATCCTTGATGGCAAGATGCTCAAATCCATCGACACATCACTCCAAAACAAACAAAAATAATTTTCTATCATATACTCTCTCATACATTAGGTGCACTCTTTCCTTAGCTACTACTTTCTACTACTTTTACTTACTTATACATGTTACTCTGATTTTTCATATACAAGACTTTGACTACTCTTTTTCTCTTCTTTTACAGGTTGTCCTTACAAGCAACAAGAAGCAACTCACATCAATAAGCACAAGCTCCAACAACATGCTACTATGCATATGATTCACCCCTAGGGTCTACCTCTCTTTCCTAGTTGTCCACGCTTCACATTATGATCACTTCACGCTTCACATGGCTACTTGTCCACTCGACACATGCTATCGATGGCTACACTCCTCTTCAGATTACAAGGTACACATCTTCTATCTACTTTATGCTATCGAGTATTCACTCAACAACATAAAGTGGGGGAAAATGTAGACACAAAATCTATGCACTTGGGTACATTTCTAGGTCTAAAGCATACTAATGTATACATGATTCCTAAGAAAGAAAACTAGTGGTTGACAACTCCTTTTGGCCTTTCAATTGCTTTATCTCTTACACTTTACTGGCTTTACACATCTTACAGTTCTATCAACACTTGACTGATTTACCTTTTGATGGCCTCAGACACTAGCACCCAGTTAGGACAGAAAGCACCAGGCACTCTTGTCCCTCATGGGCGCTCATGTCCCTCTCTTTCTTCTTCTTACTCTTTTGGGTCATTTTTCACTTCTTGGTCACCTTTTAACACTTTGGGTAGGCCTTTCAGTTGTCAATTACAAAATTCAAACAAGGGAATCATATATATACTTAGTTACTTCTTCTAAATAAGGGCCAAGCACTATAAACATTATCTATCACCACCTAAGCTTGCACAAAGGCACAAGAGCACTACAAATCATATACATCTAGCACATTCATACAAGGGACAAGGGTTGCATTGGTCTGCATACACTGCATAGGAGGGGAGTTCATTCTATTCCATCACACACATTTTGCATACTTTGGGACAATCTAGATCTAGCCCGCTATCATCGTGTAACTTGCACAAGGGAAACCTAGGGCACGAGGACACACACACACACACACACAAAGAACTACATGGAGTCTGAGATGTAGTGCAGCACTCGGTCGTAAGTTCACTCTTTGGGTGACCTGTCAGGGTCACTCCGACTCCCCATTCTACATATTTTTTATTAGATTTGATGTGGTTTGTGGGCATGTGTAGCTAGTCATTTATTTTGCAGGTTACAGTGTGATCAGACACCCTAACAACAAAACTAGAGTGATAAAGAGAGAGTAACAGTCAGAAGACCTTTGACCCAGAAAAGACCAAGGTTCCAAGCATCTGAGCAGACACATGTGCCCAGATCAGTCATTAGTGCCAGGGTGCTCCTGTCCTCCTGCAGGCGCTTCTGTCATGTACATTTCTAGGGTTTATGAACCCTCATCGAATTCATTTGTGACATTGTTTCCAACCAGATCCATCACTCAAACAGTCTCAATCATTCCCAGGTTGCACAGAATCAGCTAAGTCATCATCCCTCTCTCATTTACTTAGGGTTTTACATTGTTGAATGATTATTTCTTGCATATTACTATACTTTATTACCCGAATATCATTTGTTACAGTAAGTTACTCTGTAAATAAGAGTCTTTGCTATAAAACAATGGTTACCAAAATGAGCAACATCCTTGCACGAAATTAGCTTCAAGATCTATTTATTCAAATTCGCCTATCCCCCCAAAAAGAATTTGTTATGTTTGACAAATTTTGATCCTTTGATGAGCTATGCCATACTTTGAAAGAAAGAGAAGTCAAGCTCCTAACATTGAATAATCTTAAATATGGGTTTACCCAACCTAAAGCATCAACATCTAAATTTCAAGGCAAATCTACTTACAAAATCAAAACTACTGATAACAAAGTTGAAGCTAAAGCAATTGTTAATGTCACATCTCAACCTACAAAGCTTTAGCTACAAGCATCACCTAAAAGGCAATTCACACAGTTGCCCTCTCCTCCATATGTGATCTTACAAAAGTTGCCTAAGTATAACCTTGTATCTCTCCCTCCCCTTGTTGAGGTTGATACAAGTAAGCCTCAAGCTAAATCTTTTGATTTTAATGCCTATTGTGACTATGATAGATGTAAGGCCCTCACTGATAACATTACTATGTTAAAATTTGATTTTTTTCCACCATACTTCCGAACGAACCCCCAAATTTGAAATTTTCACATTATCACAACTACCTCTAGAAAGTGACTATGTTTTCATCTCTCTGTTGAAACACCTATTGTTCACAGACAATGCCTGAAACTTTCTCCACATATTATGGATACTGATGGGAACACTACTCCTCAAAGGTATCTTACTCCCTCCAGATATCATCATGATTTTACCTTGATATAGATGATATTTTTGATGACTACTAGAGTACTTATTGTTCACCCCCTAGGCCTTTTAAATAGGTTTTTTCAAAATGACATGCTAGACGAAAGTGTTCATTTCTAATGCACATAATACAAAAACATTCATCGATAAGTACAGCTATCCAGAAGTGTCTTGGTTGATAATGGTTCTAAGGCCAGCATATGTTACTTTATACATATTGCTTGCCTCATGTTGGTTTAGTAGATATGTTTACTCTATACACATTCAATGCCAAATCTCAACTAATCTATCTATTGGACATATTGATTCTAGGACATACAGTAGAGTGATTTGCATCCTATGAATAGAAGATATATTGGTTCATTACACTACTATCTATGAGGGACATCGTGACATGCTTATATAAGATGCCTTTTATTTCATTACATGCTTACCACATACCTTCCTCATCCATGTCTTGGTCAATGCATAAAATACACATTGTTTATTTTTAGGTTGTTATGAGCTAACATGACCTACACATGTATCTTATGCAGTGCTACCTATCTTATTACCTATTTTTTCTATTATTGTTGTTTATACCAATTGTTTCATATACCCATGCCTTTTGAGCCTACTTATATAGATTACATTTACTAGCTTGATCTCCCGCATGCCTGGTCTTGAGGTCAATTCTCTGTGCAATGCATTAAAATGTTCTTGATCATGTCCCATTTATCCTCGATCCTAATTATTTTGATTGTCTTATGACACCTTTGAGGTCCAATCCTCATACACTTTTTGATCCATCTCAAGGTATCACTATATGTATGCAGTTGTTTCTAAAAAAGAAAAATAAATAAACAACATCAAATATCCTTATATTTCAATTTTATGACAACACTGTGGGTGTCAAAAACACATGTTTGTGGGTCCATGCCAACATGGCTATGATCTACTAGCTCTTCTATATACAGTTGTTTATTACATGGTTCATGATATATTAGCATGTTTCTATTGTTATCTTATTCACATGCATTATGACACAATTGGTATGTGAGCTATTGATGCTAGGATTACTCTATTACTATTTGATTATGGCATGTTGGACATATTTGTTACTTACCTGGTGGCCTTGCTAATTTGGATGCATCGTAATACTTCATTAGGTTAAGACTTTATTGTTCACATTTATTACACAATGCTCTTTTCACATCCTCATTGTGCTTATATTATGTATTGTAATATATGCTCTTTATCTGGATTTATAAGGCTAACACATATGAACTGTGTAGGACTAGTATATCTTGTTCCATGCACCTATTGGCTATTGTTTACTTTTTATCATCATACATTTGATTGCTTACTTGATTGTCTCGTGTATGCAGCCTTTGGCCTTATCTGTGTGTGTGCGACACCCCTTGTTTGCAGCCTCGGTTGCTTTTGTTTATGCGGCCATGTGGCCCTTGCTTGTGTGTGCGACATTATTGTGTCCCTTATATGCGGTTTTTGACCTTTTCTATGGTTGTATATGTGACATTGATTATTCTTTGTATGCTTATATGCTTTTAGGCTTGTATGCTTGTTGTGTATGCTATCTATTTGTGCCATGGTTTCTAACATGCACTCTCTTGCAGGGCCCAGTTCTCTATGGCGGCCACTTACAGCGATATTCTATATGATCCCAACAATAACTATATGCTACATCAAACATGGACACTTAATTCTTTTGAGTCGAACGATCTACAGAATATCTCACTCACCTCAAAAGAGGGGGCATTCAATAGGGTTATCACATGAACATCAATGCCATTCATAGCACATAGAATATAGTGGAACCAGATACAAGAACACAAAAACAAGAATAGGTACAAATTATTATAGAATTTCACACTAGACAAAACCGTTCAACAGGGACGGAACTAGTTGATGTACCATCCTAGACAAAGTTTTGGTAGCCAATTCAAGATTTTCTAGGACATACATGATTTTACAGATTTCAAGGAGAGATACACAGCTCAAAAAAGAGTTTGCTACATTTTGGTGCAGAATGTGAGGGCATGTGTGTACTCCATTCCCTTTTGACTTTGCACATATGAAACTTGAGCACTTTTACAATGCACGGTGGGGGCATGAGTGTACTTCATTCCCTTTTGACTTTGCACATTTGGAACCTGAGTACTTTTACAAGGCACAGTGGAGGTATGAGTGTACTTTATTTTCTTTTGACTTTGGATTACACATTTGGGACTACATCCGTCTACAACAGTGTGATTATGTTGGTGGAAGATTTAGTTAGCAGTGTAGAAACTAAAAAAAATTTATGTGTCCTTTTGGTAATGACAAGTTTGGCTATGCTCCCTTTGTAAGTCGAATACTCCCATTCGAAAGTCCAATCAACGCATCTTTCATAAATTTCGCGACTTTTCATCTCTACACTCTGTCCCTCTTTGATCTTCCGAATCTATTTTCAATTTGAATATCTTTATTGTGTCATTTCATCTTCCTAGGGTTCATCCTTATTGTAATATTTCACCTGTGGAAAGTCTATATAAGCAAAGTCAATATCACTTTATAACTCACTTGACACTCTTATAAGCTACTATTGCAAATATCATTGCTCCAAAAGCACTCAAGAATCTCCTAGATCTTCCTAAATCAGTTGCACATCATTTAGAGCAGCCACTACTACTATAGTCTGAAGCACTCAACCATGTCAAAGAGTCTAGCTTCCTCCATTTCCAAGCATGCAAAGGTCATAGAGCCATGTCTTAGCAAGAGCAAAGTCACTCCAAGCATTGTCAAAGGGTTTCAAGGAACAAAGGGTTAGGTCACATAGCTGAAGCACACTACATCACACTACTACTGCATTGGGTATATTCTCTACTTCTATAGTTATCCCACTATCTTTGTGTCAAGAGACATGAGGGCACCCATAGGGGGTTGGCTTAGATCACGCTCACACTTGCACAAGCACCTAGGAGAACTACATGAGGCTTGATCTCGCACGAGGGCATGTAGTACAACACTTAGATTGGTTCAGTGGGGTTGACCACCAAGGGTAGTCCAGCCTCACCACACACATGATTTCTCCTTTTGGTTATCTAATGCTTTGATGAAGGGTATTACAGGTTTCTAGGGTTTCTACATTGTTGCAGGTGATTACAGGTCATCTTAAGGTTGAGCAAACAAGAGTGACATACAGCAAAGCACATTTCCAGACAAGAGAAGCACACAGAAAGTTGTAGAGCCTGACTGCAGAAGGGTCCAAGACTGTACATATTCAGTCAGGACTGTACAGTTCTGGGGTTGGACCGTACATAAATTCATATGGTCCTGCATCAACACAGTTTCCAGTTCCAACACAATAACGAAGCATCTCCAGTTTCTGATCTTCCCTTTTCCACCTATCTGCACATCCAGATCTCCTCTGCCTTCCCTTTACAACTAAGTCTTCATCTCCTCTTGTGTATTTGAGCTATTGTTTTATTGTTTATCATTGTTGCAAGTATTAATGCATTATTTTGATTATGTATGATTAATTGTAAATTAATTAAATCAAAATAATCCCTTAGTAACAAACCCTTACATCCTATTTATTGTTGTGCACTTTCCATAACATAATTTAATTAGGGTGTAAACATTTGGTGAACCCAACTTTTGAACCAAATTTATTGCTCAAACCCTAGTGGCCCCAAGGTATTTCTCTTTCTGATTTTCGTGTGTTCTAATTCTTATTAGCTCAAAAAATCATGGATCATTATCATTATCATCATCTCTATCTCAAGCCAAAAGGGTTCCCGACCTTGTTCTCTACTATCCCTTTAATTAGGTCCATTTCCTCCTTCATGTGCAAGGACGGGGAATCATATGCTGATTCTACTTGTGGTGATGTATAATGCCCACCATTCTAACTCTTACAAGCGTGAACATATTCTATTACTGACCTTTTTTCATTTTGTCTTCACAATTTTCACTAATACTATACAAGGCAAGGGTTCTCATAACACATCTAACATTCAAGCTCTATCCGATGATGTGGCACAACATTTTACACGCTTCTTGCAAGAAAATCCTTAATAATATTGATATTCTTCTCTATGCCATCAGGACCAACCTTAAGAATATTCTCATATCCTCCACAGTTGATCCCAATCCTCCATCATCTAATGTGCATACATCCACTATTCCTGCATCTACAGTGCCTGTTTCATTGGAGGCACCTAATATTCCACTTCACATAGTGTTGTTATGTCTATTCCTATGACCATACTATTCCTACATCTCCTATCTATACTCATAGTGATTCGCATTCTTCTTCTTCTAACATGCACGCTCTTGAATCCCTTGTTCATACTTTGCAAGCTCAAATTTTACAATTACAACAAGGCACATCTGCTTCTTCTCATACTATGGATTCTACTCAATTGCTTCATAACCCACTTCACACCAAAAGTGGCCTCCTACCCTTTGCCTATCATTTTTGTTGCTCCTAAGCTTTCTATCTATGATGGCAAGGGTGATCCTAAAGAGTACCTATGTACATTCCATGTTGCTTGCTTGGATTATTCTTTAATGACACATTACTTACCAAGCTCTTTCCTCGAAGTCTCAAAGATTTTGCTTTACAATGGTTTTTATGATCTCCCCATGCATTCTGTTCAGACTTTCACTCCTTTAGCTAATCAATTTCTTGCACAATTCTCTATCAATATTCAAGACAAAGTTTCCTATGCTCAAATGGCTAAAATGCGACAAGGTTCCAATGAATCCCATCAGTGATTATGTTCTATATAATACTATGCTTATTAAGATGAACAATATTTTAGCAGATAGTGAACTACAAGATCTTTTTACACAAATTCTTCTTACTCCTTTACAAGAATCAATTATCTTTGACAAGTTTCAACTCATTTGATCATCTATGCCATACTCTTGAAAGAATGTGAAGCTAAGCTCCTCAACATGAATAAGCTCAAATATGTTGTTAATCCTCCTAACACATCTAATCACAAGTTTCAAGGTAAAACTACTTTTAAGAGAAAACCTAATGATGACAAATCTGAAGTTAAAGCCATTGTTCAATGTTGTATCTCAACCCACAAAGCTACAATTACAAACTCCTCGGCGATGTTAATTCACATGTTTGCCTTGTGCACCACATGTAGTGCTTAAACAATTACTTGAGTGCAACCTTGTATCTCTCCCTCCACCACTTGAGGTTGATACAAGTGCACCTCATGGTAAGATTTTGATGCTAATGCCCATTGTGATTATCATCGATGTGTTGGTCATACCACTAATCATTGTATTAAGCTTCGCCATGTTATACAAGATCTTCTCGATGTTGGTGTTATTGAATGGGATGCTCCCACCTAAATCTAAGCCTACTAATGATAATCAAAGCTCAAAATATTTAGTGACCCACTTCCTGAACATAATACTACTAAATCTACTTGGAGGTGCACCATGCTTATCATGTTGTACCACCTCCACCTTCTTATGATCACACATTTGATGTTATGATTGGTACTATTACTACTACACATTCTTTTCCAATTATTACTTTAAATGATGATACTGATATGGCTCAAAATTTTGTTTCTAATACACTTTACATTCCCTGCTTTTGTTGATCAACATCCTATACATAATGTTTGGTTGATATACTGCTCCACATAATATGTGCACTCTTAAGTTACTGCGTTCTCTTGAATATACTAAAAGCAAATTCATAGTTGATCCTAAGACAAACATATGGGCATATTGTTCTCCCTCTCACGGTTACTTATGCTACCTTTGATATTCCATTCTTAGTGGCATCTTCTCTTAGCTTATGTGACATGAGTTTAGGTTTCCCTTGGCTTCATACTTTTGCAGCTATCCTTCATTACTACATCAATGTGTTAAGTTCATTCACAATAAACAAGTGGTTATAATTAGGGGTACCCCATTTGAGGACCCTATAATTCAGTAGCTTGGCCCAATACATACAATTAGTACTCTTAGCACTAGTGCACCTATCTATGTCTCGTCTTTGCTATGTCTAGTTCTCCTATATTATTCCTAGGTAGGTTCACTCCCTTCTAAGTGCATCTATGCACAGGTATTCATTCAGTTCACATACTACTCTAGCAGGTCACATATTATTCCAAGGTGCACCTATCCTCTAGGCCTTTTGTTCAGTCATCTAGGAACACATCCTACTTCTATGCATTCACTCTCATCCTCAGCCTCAGGTCACGCTCTCCTAACTCTGTCTTCATGCTAGGTCACATACTATCATGGGTTTTCCCACCCTAGCTCTCTTTACGCATACATCTCATGACTTCTACATAGATCATATACATGAGCATCCTTCATCTTTTCTGACACTTGTGGGGCCTAAGCCTCCTTCATCCTTATGAGTTGATGTGCCTCTTTATGAGGCTCTTATTGGGTAGCTCTTGTGCTACCCCCTTTCTGTACATAGCTATTTTCAAAACAATTCAAAAACATTCAAATAATCACATAATACAAAAACATTCACATATTTGAAAAAATACAAAATCAGACATGTTTATGGTTTGATTGGCTAGCTTGTTACTTTATACATGTTGTTTGTCATGTTGGTTTGATAGATAACATATATTTTCTATATACTCTTTACACACATGCATTCATGAGGTATATTGAGTGTGATGCAGGACACACACACAGTTGATACACGATGATGTGTTGGCTTGGTTCCTTCCCATTGACACTACTCTTTGGGGGCATCTCCTACACTATACAGGTGATTTTGTTTCATTACAGTTACTTTACAACTTCCTCATCATGCTTGATTACATACATAGTTTCTATGTTATCTTTTGAGCTAACAGGACTAACACATTTGTTTGTGCAACACTAACCTATCTTGTTATCTATGCTTTTACTATCACTATTTTTATACTTGGCTTGATACATTATTGGTCACTACTTTCTTATACAAATTATTTCCTTGTTTGACTATTGTGTTGTTTGAACTCCTTGCTTATGATTGACTATTGTCTTCGTTTGATTACAATTCTATGATTGTTTACTCTATAAGGTCCTAAGTGCCTTGATTGTCTTGTGACATTGTGGGTGAACCCATGTTTGTGGCTTTATGCCTATCTTGTGTATATGCACTTATTTCTCTATATGTGGCCTACATAGTGCCTTCTATTGTGATTGTCTTGTGACATTGTGGGTGTCCCATGTTTGTGGCTTTATGCCTCCATGTGACTATGTTTTCTTTGTCTCTATATTGTTACTTGTCTCTACACTAGTGTTTCTATAGTTATACTATTACTACTTGGTTCTATGACATTCTTGATTTACCATGATGTTTCTATTCTATTACTATGTTGTATTATGAGATGATTGACACTTTTTACTATTGTTGTTTGTACTTCTATACACATATGTATTATTGCTTGTTTGTTGTATGTTTTCTTTAACATGCACATGGTTTCCACCATGCACAACCCCTTTTGCAAGTACAGGTTCCCAATGGTGGCCACCATTTCAGCCTTCTATGTGATCCTACGACAGATTATCAAACTTATTACACATGGGTACACATCTTTTCTTTTGAACACGCGCTGCTCAAATGCTTTATCACACACCTCAAAAGAGGGGCATTCATGGGATATATTCTACATCTACAGACAGATTACAAATACAAGAAAATAGGTTTTTAAAGGTCTCAAATCCTCAGAAACAAGAACAAATACTAAAATGTGGTAGAATTCAATACATGCAAAATATAGTCAAGATTCAGTGGTACAGTACTTAGTCATATACATTCCTAAAGACTTGACCAATTGGCACATTCTCAAAAGGGGCATTTCTTACAATTTTAAAATATCATCTATCTGCAAGATTCTTATACAATTTCATACAAATTACTCAAGTTCAGAGCATTATACAGGGGGCATGAGTACTTCATTCCTTCTCCTCTACACTACTCAAACACAGTTGCAAGAATAGGGTTTGGGGGCATGGGCCTTCTTCTCCTCTATGATATTCCAAAATCTATACACTCAGTTTCAACAGTACAACACATTATGGGGGCATGATATATCCATTCCTTTCAACTATGTGGTTATATCTTACTCAACAGTTACAATATACAAAATTGGACCTAGATCTGTTTTTACATCGGTGTGGTCTGTGGGGTTGTGGAAGGTATCGAAACGGCTAAGTTCTTCTTAGGTTGTCCTTCCTCTTCTCTCACAAATTTCAAAATGGGGAAGATATCAAGATTACTAAATTCTCTTCAAGTCTTCTCTCTCTTAACGAGGTACTTCGATTCCTCTCCCTCCTTTGGTGTTGGGTTGCATGCATCTCAACACTCCAGTTTCTCCTTCGGCACAATTGGGGACCTCTCTCCTCTCAATCTTTGGGTCTCTCAGCGACAATCTCTAAGTCTCCAAAGTACAACAAGAATGGGAGCTCCTTCCTCCGCAGAACAAACAAGTGTATTCCTTCCATGTTTTGCATCTCTTTTACACTCCTTTATGCAAGTTCTAAGTTACAAGCATTATCTATACTTTGAGCTACAGTTCGATTTTTATCATAGACATCGACTACACTCTATGTTGCAGGTTTCACCATGGACACATGCAAAGAACCAACATATTGAGACAAAGCAAAAAGTGTGTGTGCACACTCAGGTCTATTTTTCCTTTAAGCATGCAATTTTCAATTACACACTTAAAGGGGGCAAATGTAGACACTAAAATTTGGTAACTTGTCTTTTTGCAATGCACAAGTTTGGCTATGCTCCCTTGCTAAGACAAATGCTCACATTCGGAAGTCCAATCAGTATATCTCTCTAGCTCTTTCGTGACTTGCTCATCTTTACACTCTGCTCTGTCATCAAATTCAAAAAATATTAATTAATCAAAGCAGTAAATAATCGTTGAGCATCATTCTACAACTTTCTGTTTTACATCACATGCTTCCTGTCTAGGACCATACAATTTGGTCAGGATGTGTTATACGGTCCTGGCCAACTTGTACAATCCTACCCTATTTGATCTTCCAACTTTGTTTTAAATTTGAATATCTTTATTGTGTCATTTCATCTTCCTAGGTTGGCCTTATTATAATATTTCACCTAAGGAAGGCTATATAAGCAAATCAATATCACTTTATAACTCACCTGGCACTCTTACAAGCTACTATTGCAAATATCATTTCAAAAGCACTCAAGGCTCTCCTAGATCTTCCTAAATCAGTTGCACATCAATTAGAGCAACCACTACTATAGGTTTGAAACACTCAACTAGGTCAAAGAGTCTAGTTTCCTCCATTTCCAAGCATGCAAAGGTCATAGAGCCATGTCTTCGCAAGAGCAAAGTCACTCCAAGCATTGTCAGAGGATTTCAAGGAACAAAGGGTTAGGTCACACAACTAAAGCACATTACACATCACAGTACTACCATATTGGGTACATTCTTTATATTATAATTAGCCCATGTTATTTGTGTTCAAAGAGACACGAGGGCACCCATAGGGGTTGGCTTAGATCACACTCACACTTGCACAAGCACCTAGGAGAACTACACGAGGCTTGATCCCACAAGAGGGCATGTAGTGCAGCACTTGGATTGGTTGGCCAAGGTCGACCCACCAAGGGTAGTCTAGCCTCATTACACACACATGATTTCTCTTTTTGGTTATGTTAATGCTTCAATGAAGGGTATTACAAGTTTCTAGGGTTTCCACTTTGTTACAGATGATTACAGGTCATCTGAGATTGTGCGAACAAGAGCAACATACAACAAAACACATTTCCAAACAAGAGAAGCACACAAGAAGTTGTCAGAGCCTAACTGCGAACTGTCTAAGACCGTACAATCTCCAATTAGGACTGTATAGTTCTAGGGCTGGACTGTACAGTAGTTTCCTATGGTCCTACCACACTCAGTTTCTAGTTCAAACTTATATCAAAGCATCTACAATTTTTTATCTGTCTTTTCCACCCATTTGCACATTCGGATCTCCTCTATTCTGATATATACAACTAAGTCTTCATCTCCTCTTGTGTATTTGAAGCCATTGTTTATCAAGTGTTGTAAGTATTAATGCATTATTCTAGTTATGTATAGTTATTTGTGAATTAGTTAGATCGGAATAACCTCGTGTAACAGATGCCTACATCTTCTTTATTATTGTGTACTTTCCATAACATAACTTGATTAGAGTCTAAATAGGCAGCTAGATGCCTAGTTACACCCTTCTTTGGTGTTACACTTGATTCCCTCTTGGTTCTAGTTACTTCTCCAAATTGGGGATTGATCACCCCCAAATCCTCCATTGACGCAGCTCTAATCCCTCTCTCCAAGTGCTTCAAAAGGGAAGTTCCTTCTTTAACAAGGCAAAGAAGGACATTCCTTTCATGCTTTGTTCTCTTTCAATATTCAATTTCAATTTCAATTTAGAGTTAAAGTTCAATTCTCTCTGTTTGGGGCGTTGACTACACTCTATGTTGCAAGTTTTTACTTCGGAAGCTTGCGACCACACAAATATCTCAAGCAATCGAGCAAAGAGAAAGTGTGTTTACACACTCGAGTATATTTTCCTTTAAGCAAGTAAATTTCATTTCTTAACTTAAAGGGGGGACAAATGTAGACACCTAAATTTGACAATTTATCACTTGACAATGTCAATATTGGCTTAATCTCTAAATTGTGACTTGTGCACCTATTACGAGCATAATTGCTATATTCTTAGTCTTATTACAAGACTAGTTCTCCTCATTGCATTGCTCAATTGCTCAAAAAAATGCTTGCATCAGTCAAAAGCAGTCTGTTAGTTGTAATTGTCATGCACAGAACTTTGCAGCACTATCTTTCCCTCCTACATCAAATCGTCCAATGGCTTGGTCCAAAACTAGAAATTTTGTCCAAAGCCACCCAAAAGTCACTTTCTGAATTTGATATCTTTTAAGGATTGATACTTTCATCACACGTGGGCCTTAATGCAAAATTAAACGTACAAAACCCTATATAAGCAAGTCAAATGCACTCATTTACTCACCTGGCACTTTCAAGAGCTCCTCAAGCAAAATTCACTCAGCAGGCATACAAAGCTCTCCTAAATTTTCCTAACGCAGCAGCAAACATTAGGAGCAGCCCCAACATAGGTCTAAAACACTCAAAACTAGGTTCAAGAATCGAGCTTCCCAAGCCACAAGCCCTCAAAGTCAAGTCAAGTCATTACAAAGCATTATCAAGTGATTAAGTTATCAAACATAGTTGCATCCATACAGATGTCAGATATCACATCTCTAGGTGGATAACTATGTGCGGTTTGAGGCCTCTTCTAAGTAATCTCAATGTAAGCAGTGTACGGATTGCACTTAACCCAGACAGCAATTTTTTTGCATATGTTTCACCCATGGTTAGGGTTTTGGGCTATTTCGGTTGATTACAAATAGTTTCACACATTTGCAAGGCCTAATATCTTACAGTAAAGCATATTTCAGTCATTCACAAAGGCACAAAAAGTGGCAAAGCTCCACCATTATCATGGAGGGAACCGCCAAAGGTTTTGTCTAAAAGGAATGGTTTTGTCCCAATAGGGTTTACAAATATAGAATCAAAGACGAAGCATCTACATGACATTTCCAGCATCTATCAGTTACAACCTGATCAACTTCCTTGTAACTTCTAGAGCATTCAAATAGCTAAGTGCACTCGCATTCTTATGTCTTACTCTATTTAGCACATGTTCTAACTATCTTGCAAACTGCTATATATGTATATTCTGATTTTATTATTAATTCATAATCTGAATATACATCCTATTTCAAACCCTAATATAGAAAATTAAATAAGATTGAACCCTCTCTAATTCGTCATCCCCTATCTATCATATCTTATTTATTTTTTCTGGGTCAAATCAATCATATAGTTAAAGGTCGATTTATTTCCTTCAAACTGAGTTTCATGGTTACGGATTTTGATACAAATTACGAATATGGTATCAGATATGGCTATGGCTATTTTTTAAAACCCCTTGACATGGATACGGTTCAATAAATATATATCCTCCACGTCCTCATTTCCTGCCCCTAAAATAATTTTAAGGGGATCATCTGCAGTTTTTTATTTTCTTTTTAGCCTTTTGAGAGTTTTTTCACTTTATTTCTTTTTTTCGCTTTTAACTCAGATATGGCTATGGACAGCCTGCCTACCCTATCCAGTCATATCCAATACATCCCAATTGACCTGTATATGGATACGGCCGGTACATATCCAGGCCATATTCAAGCCGTGTCATTGCCCATACCAATATCTGTATCCAGCACACATATGTGTGCCCAAAGTTCAAACTATAGGGGTGGCATATCCTGCAATACTGCTTCCAATAGTATACTGTGTATCTATTATTGCCATGTTTAATGTTTGTATTTTGCGTTTCCAAAAGGGCATGTTTGATGAGTATAAGTAAGAACACAATAGCTCGGGATAATCAAGGAGAACAACATTTATTTCTCCCATTGCCATTAGCTTCATTGGCTTTTCCACCAAACTAAAGAACACAAAATGCGTATTACTATTACCATGCAGCTTTTTTGCAGCCAATTACAGTAGTCTTTTTGTGATGTTCTATCTTAGAATTGCCGCATGAAAGATTGATATAGGATTTTGATGCCACCAACTGCTGGGATGGTTATCTGGAGGGCGAATAATCCATACAAGAATCAATTGTCAAATAATTGGGCAAAAACCCAAAATAAAATTATCATCAGGGCATGGAACTGAAATGTTTACAATTCCACTAAAATTCAGATTGAGATTAATTTAAGCATAGTCACGATACAATTCACAAGAGGGCCAATATTCCTGAGTTTGATTCTACCATCAAAGAAAACAAATGAGTCAATTCTTTGCCAAGTTTCCAAGTCCAAGTTGCATGACTGCACTGTAAAGACATCAAAAATAACATAATAACATGTATTTAATATATTGCTGGTATGCCTTCACAGACAATTGATGTTGTATATAATATATGGATGATGATACATTTAAAAACTTACAGTAACATCATAGAAACAATTTTCTAAAAAAGTAAACACATTTGATAGGCCTGAAGGACCATTTTCACCTAACAGACATTAAAAGTCATCTTATCTTATCTTATTGCAATCATGATTACTTCTTTTAATGTTTATTTTAATTTCTATCGAGTTGATTTGCAAGGAAGGTGAAATATCTCTTACATCAATATTTTTATTTTTTCAATTTTATATTTCCCAGCTTCTCTTTCACATCAATTTGCGAGGAAGTATAAATCATACTCTTACTCTTTACCTTAGCTGAATCATTGCTAAGTCCAAGTCATGTGACTTTGAATTTAAGTAAGCTAGTACAGATAGCTTAATACACTATCTGAAAAACACCAAGAGATAGCAATCTGCCAATCTCAAGGACATTATCTTGGATTTTTCACATACCATATTGATCAATAGCTTTGTTACTTTCAATGCAGAATTCCCACTGTCTGGTGACAAAAGGTATCAATCTAGCTCTACTACTGTGTCATCTCAAAAAAACCTCCGGAGTAAAAAAGGGCTCCAAACTCTATCGCATGACCAAGTTATTACGATTTTACAATTGACTTCTTCAAAAAAAAAACTTCTAAGTGGCAGACAAATAGACATCAAATTTAGAGTTGAAATTGCCTTGTGACGGTCAAATGGACATCATATTTTAGGTTAGACATTAATTGTTAACTCACGGACATTACAGTCCACCAATACCATCCCTGGCTGCCACTGTAGAAAGCCTGTCAGCGTAATTAACTTGCTATGATATTTCCAGCCAATAATCTACCTTGAGAAACAAACATTGAGATCAATCAAAATCTTCACACGGAAGTTTTCTTCAAGTCTTGGAAATTCTTCAAGTCCCAAAAATTCTGAAAAATTAGGACTTCGGACTTCAGAGGATTTTCCCTTTGGGATTTTTATTGGCATGGAATTGAAATTGTGTTTTTCAAGTTCCGAAGTCTGAAACCCCGAAAGTCTGAAATTTTGGACTTTCGAGTTTTCAGAGTTCAGAGTTTTCTTTTGATAAATTCCAATTTTTCGAGCCCGGAGTTTCGAAGTCCAAAATCCCGAAAGTCAGAATTTTAGGATTTCGGGTTTCGGAATTCTAAGTCCCAATTTTGAGAAAATTTCTTTCGGAGTTTTGAAGTCTGAAACCCCAAAAGTCTGAAATTTCAGACTTTTGGGCTTTCGGGTTTTAGAATTCTAGGTCGCATCTTTTGGAAAAATTACTTTGGGACTTCCAAAGTCCGAAAGTTTGAAAGTCCGGAAAATTTTGAGGACTTTCGAAGGCTTTCAGAGGGTTTCAGAACTCTCTCATCGCCATTTCACGATTTTCATCTCTTGATCTCCGAAGTCTGAAACCCCGAAATTTCAAGATTTCAGAATTTCAGGCTTTCAGGTTTTGGACTTTCAGAGCTCTCTACGCATTTAATTCTTACCTACTTCTGTACGGATCGAAATTTGGCCATTAATGTCAGATTTTTTCTATTTAAACTAAGTTTTTTACCTGTCATTTTCATCTGACATTTTTCTCTGACGACCTGGGTTTTTACTGTATTTTGTACTTTTCGACGTCATTTTCGAGGTATTTTATTTTGGTTCTTTTCTTTTTGGTTTGAGATCTTTTTTTTGTTTTCTCCTTGTTCATTTTCTTTTGTTCCTCCTCTGTATGCCTTGGAAAATGACAATCTCATTGCCCACCATGTTTCCATGATTCGAGTTTCTATAGGTATTCAGTACAGCTGCCATCAGAGTCTTCAAAGATCCTCTCAAGTATTCAAAATTCACCCTCTCAGCACTTCTCATTTTTCAGAGTTTGGAGATTGGCATTTTTTGGAGAACCTTCTTTTCAGAGTTCAGAGATTTGGCTGTTCGACACTTTTTGTTTCTTGGGAATTGTGCCATTTTAGGTTTTCGAGAAGTATATACTTCAAAACTCTAATTTTCAGGGTTTCAGAGGTTGAAGCTTTTCGGAACTTCAAACTTCTCAACTTTGGGTTTTCGGACTTCTCTATTTCAGAAGTTTTCAGACTTCTTTATTTTGGAAGTTTTGGAAGTCCCTTTTGGGTTTTCAGAGGTTGAAGCTTTCAAGTTTTTAGATTTTTCTTCTTCGGTACTTTCAACTTTAGCATTTCAAGAATTCAGTAAGTCATCAGGTTCCGAAATTCAAAACTTGATGTCTACTTCTACATCCAAGGGCAAAGAAAAGATGAAATATTCATTCCTTGGGGTTGCTCCTCACTCTTGCTTGTCTTCCGACCTGGGGAGTATAGGAGACACCTGATCTTAGAAAAATTGATTTTCCAGACTTCTGGGCAAGGGTGAAGGCCCCAAATAAGAAATCCTGGATGCAGGCCATATATGACAGTGGGCTTGCTCTTGCTGTTGGTTTTCCCTCATCCATGCATTGCCCAGAGTTTGTCTTAGCCACTGCAGCCCACTTTGATGAAGAATCCATGGTAGTTAAGGATGTTGATGGCAAGGTTGTAATCCGCTTGGATCCAAATTTCTTTGAAGATTTTCTCAAACTCCCTGACATTGAAGACTACAGACAATTTCACCAGAGTCAGCGGTAGAACATTGGGACAAAGAAGTAGAGTTGTGCACAAGGGTCATGTTGAAAAGTTATCTGGCCAAGAGTGTTGCCAAATTGCCAAAGACCATGTATCGGTTAGACTTCATTCAGGAGGTCAGTGACATTATTGTGCTACTAAGTAGAGTTTCAGGTCTTCCCTTCGCAAAGGAATTTCAGAGAGTGGATGTTCTTATATATCGCTACCATCAAGAAGAATAAGGAATTTATTAGATGGGGGGAGCATATCAGTAGCTCCATTTGCTATCAGTTGAGTAGAGTGCTATCCTCAAAGAGTTTCTACATGACATCCTTTTTGGTCTATGCCGCAGCTGCTATGGGAGACTTCACCGGGTTGAATACTAAGGGTATTGAAGCACCTCCCAAATCTATGATTTCTATCCTCAGCTTACACTGGATGAGGGAAGCAGGCACTTCCACAGAATTAACGATGCTTTCTTTTGCGGTTATTCTCTATTGTTTCGATAAGGAGTTGTATAATCAGAGGATTTCTGATGAATCCTTCAAGGAAGTGTGTGAATGGGGAGCTATCTACCTACAGTTCCCCACATTTACTTACATTCAGATTCCTAGTTTCGTAGGTGCTCCCAGCAAGCTGCCAAGATGTCCCACTGACAAGTGGGTCTTGTTAGAATTGGTTTGGCAATTGCTAGATTACCACAAGATCCAGAATAAATGGCACAAAGTGGGAGTTCAATTCCCTATTTCAATTGGCAGATACACTTGCCCAAATATTTATAAGGCTAAGAATGTGGATGCAAAAATGGCAGAAGTAACCTTGTGAGGACTTTTCATCCACAGAAAATTTTGATTATTGGGGTAAATTTAGTGAAACAGGTCGGTCTAGTTCCCATGTGCCTTAGTTAGAAGACATCTGGATTCATTATTGGGATGAATTCATCATCTGAAAAAGAGACTACGAAAGGCTAACTTTGGATGAGGTTCGGCAGTTTGGTATAGCTGATGTCCCAAAAGACATGCAAGATGATGATGAGGTTTTGGATGTAGCATATAAAAATGATAATGTTGCCAATCAACCATTGCCATGGATTGATTGGTATGTGGAAGAATGTTGCAATACAAAGGAGAGGGCGGGACCCATTCCACAGAGAACCTACAGTTGGTTGGTTACCTTGGGAATCTCACCCAAGGGGGTAGATCAACCTACAAATACAGAAGCCCCATCAACCATGAGCCAATCAACACCCACAAAAGGGAAAAGGTCAATTCAAAAGGCCCATACAGTTCCAAAAAATATTTCATTTGTTGTTAGGAGCTCATCTCTCTCCAAGGCTCCTGTTTCCAAAGCCATGTCTCCTGCAAGCACCCATGACAGAAGTAGTTGAAGTCAGTGATTCTCCAAGTGTCCCACAAGACCCATCATCTCTTTTTCCTCTTCCATTGTCACTTCCTACATCATTTCCTTCCACTTCTACAATCATTTCTTCTTTCCCATCTCCTTCCATGGCCCAAGTATTCTCATCCCTTCCAGTTCTCTCAGCTGGGGAAACTATTGGGTCACCCATTTCCACTTCACTTCCCCTAACACTTCCATTTCCTTCTGTCTCATCTCCTAATATCATTGTATCCACTCCTATGGCAGTCCTCACATCCACCCCATCCATTACTACCACTACCATTCAAATGCCAACTAATGTTGTTGGTACTCTTGTTGTGACTAATGTTTAGGTACTGAATCTACCATTCTATCCTCATCAACATTAGATATTCCAGAATGGTTGTTTCAGAAGACTCCAAAGCAAAAAAAGAAAGTGCCTCTGGGGGATGTCATAGATCTAAGTATATTGGAGCATACACCAAAAAGATAGGACAAGAGGCCAAAGATTGTTTCTAGCTTGACAGTGAATCCATCTGGGGAATGAGTTGTAGAGGTTGCTACTCCCGTTGAGGGAAAAACTAAGGAAACAATTACAGCTGCAGATTATCAGATTTCTAGATTTTCACTGGGAAAAGCCACTCACGAAGGGGTGAAACAAGATGTACACACTGCTCTTGGAAATATACTAGAGAAATATGATAAGGATAAAGCTTCTAAGGATGAGCTTAAAGCCAAGGTCGAGCAGCTCACTGCATTGCTATGAAAAGTAACACAGCCAACTCCATCTACTGAAATCTCAACTACTGTGGCTATGACAGTTTCATCTACCATCGACGACATTCCTTATCATGAGATTGAAAAGATAGGCCAGAAAGGGAGATTGGTAAATGGATGGATGGAACGTATACTACAAGAAGCTAATCCTTTAATTAAAGAGGCTCTTGAAATATATAATGATTTGTAGGTTGGAAAAGATGTTATTTTCAAAATGGATGAGGCATTTTCTGAGGATAATAATAATCTAAATTTGAATTTGACAACATGGAGTGAAATCAGAGAAGAAGATCCAGATCTACTCCTTCATGAGGATGTAATCGACGATGCTTCAAAGTTGTTTGAATATCAAAAGGCCATGGAATTCTGGTGTTAGGTGCTGCAGGATTTAATCAAGAAGTTGGATGATAAATGAGTGGAAATTACGGATGCCTTGAATGATATATCAGAAGAATTTGATAATGTTAATTGTAAGTTCTTCAACAAAAACATTGATGCTCTCCTATAAGATCAAATCAAGGAAAATTTCAAATATTTGGTGAAGCGCAACGATGAGGTTACCAAAAATTTCAGTAGTGAATCCATTGATAGATTGGTTTTATGCCAAAATTTCATAAGAAGACTAAAGAAAGTTGTGAGTAAACTTAGAATAATTCCAGCCAAGATCACAAGAGAAATCGAGACAACAGATGTAGTGAATCACTATGCATGTGGGTCGGGAGACGAGAAATTTAGGGAATCATCAAGTGTTTCCTGGAGTACAAACATTGAATGGTTGCGTGGGAGAGAACACAACAAAAACTATGGAAGGAGAAGGTGTTGCAGAACTAGGCCAAAGCTGAGCAGCCATGAAAGGGCAGATCCAAGCTCTGGATCAGTCAAAGTTGCAGGGTTGACTGAGTCAAACCCTTGCAAAAAACTTGCTATTTTTATGGGAGCATGTTCCCTTGAATTAATGACATTTCTATTTTTAGTAAAATGTTAGTTGAAGGCCCAGCTGTAATGGCTCAGCCTAAAGAACTTATAAATAGTTAGGTGTATGGAGTCATTGGGGATATAGATCATTTTTGGTGAAGTTTCTCTTCAAGCTTGGAAGAGTGCTTCAGAGATTTTAAAACCTTTTAATTATATTCAAAGTGATATCTTGCCTTGAAGAACCTGATTTATTGTGTTGAATGGTTGATCAGTATATGCTTTGTGAATGCATAATTCCTTAGTGTGAATGATTAGCTTACCTTTATTTCAGATTATCTATTTTATGTTATGAGGAAGTAATGTAACCATCTTTTATGTCAGTTGTGGAAATATTGTTTTCCTTCTGTTGTTAAAAGCTTGCATTATCATTAGCTACAATCAGTGAAATAGATGTTTGACATGTGCATGTGTTCTATCCTCATGATTAGTTAATTGTGTGTTCAATCAAATTTGATCTCTCTATTATGTATACTTTGAGTTTAACAAAGGAACACATGCTTCTGGTCTGTGGTATTTTGTGCCCTTTCTAAGTTGCAATAGGTGAAGGTGACTAACGGTGTTTGCATCCTACTCACATTAACCCTTCCTGAGATTAAAAATATCCTTTTATTTGGTGCATCACCATCCCTAGTATAGTTTCATTTTTGTAAATCTCTTTCCCTAAAACCCATGAAAATGTTAGCCTAGGATTAGATAGCCATTTTATTGCACTAGGAGTAGTACAACACTTAGTTTAGGAAAAGGAAGGGCAACAACACCATATAATTGTTTCAATTTAGGGAAATAAAAGTAGAAAATAAAAATTGATTAAGCTTAGAAATAGAGTGGGCCAACATTGAACTACTCTCTTCAAGAAAAAAAAATTTAACATGTATGCCTGACTAAAACAAAAAGTCATGTTTTCCTTTTCAATTTAGAGGTTTTGGTCTACTATGATAGCAATCTATTAATGCAAAAAAAAAATTACTTATTTTATTAATGGTCCCTCAGGGATATTTCTCTGCAGATCTATGTTGCCAAGAAATGGGTACATGTACGGGGACGGGTCCAAAACGCGAAAATGCAAATTTTCAAAAAACCTTGGGTACAAAATGTTACGGAAACATCCATACAATATATTATTAAAAAAAAAAATTAAATTTGTATATATGTATAGTACTCATTTTCAAAATTTTAGTCCATGGACCAGAAGAGATAGAGCACTCAAAATATTTTGTATTCATTGAAGTTCTAAAGATTCATCATTTAACATGGTTACAATTTGAATGTTTCATATATACATGATTAAAATCTAGATTTTAGAATATATCATCTACATTTTCCTGTAGTTTGTTTGATCATCATCTGAGAACAGATTATGTGGTTGGCAACCATTTTATCAAGCAACGGTTTTACTATCCATATACATTTCCACAGAGATCCTACTGGTCACTAATCTAAATGTAGCAAAAAGGTTAACAATGAGAATTTGTCCCAAATGCTAACACAGTAAGCATCGCAACTCACTTGGCACTTGACACACTCAAAAAGCCACACTTGGCAGTTATCAGTAAGAATAGCTATTTAGTATTTACATGGCATTTAATAATAATATTTTTCAGCTCTATGAGGAAATTGAAAAATATACAAGTGTTAATATCTCATCTATTCTTCTTTTACTTGCTCCATAGAATTCTGTAAATACCTCTGGTAATTTTGGGAGATTTTGTTCTCTATCAGTGCAAGTAATCTGGACATTTTGGAAAAGACAGGTAGACTAGCTTACAGACCTTAGCAATATTTTGCCATTTAAACAAGAAACTGTTTCAGAAAATCCAGGCAGACTGCCTTCAATCCATTAAATTATTTTGTCGTGAGAATAAAACAAATTGTTTCTTAAAATAAGACTATTAATATAACAAGAATAACTGAAGGAAATCCATCCATTCAAACTTGCTTTGAGTGATCATCATCTCTGCTTAAAGATTCTATAAAATAATGGACATTTAAGATCATTAACAAACTGAGGAAAACCAGTTGTAGTCTTCAATAGCAGTGCAATAAAGAAGAAAATAACCAGAGCAAAATACAATGTTTTTGGCTTTTAAAAATGCAAAAACCACGGAAGCGTACCGGAAACACCGGGGACGTTTCCTGAAACGTCTTGGACGTTTCTGGAAACGTCCGACGTTTCCGGGAAGTTTCCAGTACGTTTCCGTACCAGAAACGTTTCGGGCAGGGTACGGGGGGCTGGGGGACTTTTCCTGGCAACATAGATGTAGATTGTTGATTCTACCATACAAAGCTTTATGCAAACTTGGTCTGCTTTATGATTTGACCTATATAAGAAAATACCTAAGGATTTTCAACTGGTCGAAACATAAGTGTCATTTCCTAGCAAGAACTTACACCAAGAAATGCATATTCGAACCATGGTATTGGACCTGGCACAACTCAACAAGCTTCTAGATGAATAAAACATTAAACACACCAATGACAATATTCTGCAGATGAATGGTGGAGAATTTAAATATGCACGAAAGAAAAGGCTGGTCTTCAAAGCTTTTACTCCACAGATAGATCATGATACTCATTATTCAAGTCACAATCTCTAAGGTAGACTTATCATAACAAACAATTAAGAATATATCTTATCAGTTTAATGACACATATATGGGAAGTCTGTTGAGAACATACACTGACTACCGTCAGCTTCAAGCAATGTAAAGGCAACCATGACATCTCTAGCATTGGATTTCAGTGTAGGTTGAAGGATAGCATATTTAAAAAAACTGCTAGAATATAAACAACTATCCTGTCCCACAACATTCCAGTATCTCCCCATTTTGGTTTCCATATATTATTGTAAGAGGGGATCCTTTCTTCCACTCTTCAATCATCTCCATTTGAAACTCATTAGACAGTTTGTTAACGATGATGCTAGAATACAAGCTGCGAGCTACTTTCCCCCTTTGTTTTCCTTCCCACATTGACGCATCTTACCAAGACAAGTGAGGTAATAAAAAGAAAGCATCTATCAGAACAAAACTTAGGTGAACTAACCCACAAGTCTGCAAACCTCAACAAACTACATCAGGTGTGGCTGATGATACTAGTTTTCACAAAACCTGAGAAACCATCCGTACAGTTATTATGACTGCAAATTAACATAAATAAGTGAGCTATGAAAATCTTCACTGAGGATGAGGACAACAAAATACACATAAATATAAATGCTTCTATGACTCTACGACACTTTTAAGTACAAAAGAACAACGAATTCTATTATTATGCAGATAGGCATTCTACAGTGGTAGAAAGGGGTGGGATCTAATGGTGTGACAGTGTAACTTGTATTCTTTACATTAAAGTTGACATCCATTTGACCGTCACATAAAAAAAAAAATCAACTTTGAGAAGTCAATCAAAAAATAGTATTATCTTTATCATATGGTAGAATTTGGGGCCTTTTTTTAAAAACGATTTATTTGTCATCAACAAGTGGGAAATATAAAGAAAATGTAATAAATTATTAATCAATACAATACATGTAAAATCTAAGATAAAAGCTTTGGGATTGATATCTATCTGCATTTTTCAAATAGATGTATTTAAGATAATTGTACTAGTTTCTGAGAAATCTTTGCCCAAGTATTATGCAGGCTTTAAGATGTATATTCCCTACTTGATGTGTTAGCATTCTCCATATCTCCAATCCTAGTACTGATAGATAGTTCTGTATGTTACCTTAATCAAGGGCAGATGCAAGTATACTGGTGTGCGGTGCAGGGATCATGTCCCACCAGGGACTGCTTGTTTGCACAGTATTGACAGTATACCATTTCCCACTAACAATCTGTCGAGTATTTTGTCATTGATGTCAAAGGTACAACATTAGTGTTGATGGAAATATTGAGGTTTGAATATTTGTTTAATGTTCAACATTACGACATTAGTGTTTGTAAAATATATATCCATGTCAAAATTAGTGTGATGTCAAAATTTGAATATTTTAATATTCAACATCACCAAGGAATCTTACGACACATGGCGGGATGTGTAAGAGATTCTCTGATAGCTTATCATGCGTAAGAGATTCTATGACAGCTTATGACGCGTAAGAAATTCTATGACACATGAGAGATTTTATGACAGTTTATGACGCGTAAGAGATTCTATGATGAGTAAGAGGGGTTACTTAAAGAGGTGTAAGGACATGTAAGAAGGTTTATGATGCGTAAGAGGAGTTACTCTTACATTTGTAAGAGAATATTTCTATTTGTAGCAAATATTTAATATTGTTGTAACCACCAAGTGATGTGGCTTCCTTACGGTGCATTTTTTCATGTAGGAGATTTAAATTTCAATATAGGCGCCAAAATTGGCCCATGGTATGGGCACATGGTTTTAGGGAAACCACAAATGGTTTTAGGGAAACCACAAATGGTTTTTCCTCTCCTTCTTTCTATATAAGCAAGAGTTGTGTGAATATTTTAATGTGAGCGAAAAAGAGAGCATTTTGCATGAGTGTGATATGTATGTGAGCTGATATTATAAATCTCTTAAGTGAGTATGAGTATGTGAGAGAGAGAATATAGAAGGAGAAAATTATCATTGATTTGTATGGCAGATTTTCTGGAGTGGGTGCTTCGGACTGGGGATTGGTGTCTCCAGAAGTTGGTGCTTCGAATCAGAGATTGCACAGTCAGTAGTGTTTGCATTCAAGGGCTGAATTGGTGTTCGGCTTGGAGATTGGTGTCTTCTGTGAGTGGGTGCTCACACTTTGTAAACACTATTTTTTCGGCTATATTTGGAGAGTAGATTCAAGCAGTCTCTTTTGGTGGATGTAACCCACACTAGGAGAACCACGGTAAATCTGGTGTTATGTGCATTTGATTTTTGTGTGTGCTCTCATTTTACTTTCAGATTTGAATATCTTGTTAAGTGTGAAAAAGAAAATTAATAAGTTGGAGAAAAGTCTTTATTGTCGAATACTGATTCACCCCCCCCTCTCAATATTCCCATGCTTGTAACACAATCCACCCCACCAAATCAACAAATTAGAGACGCGGGAATTAATAGGGAATTGTCGACTCTAATTAGTTTTCAACTTTGAGTAGCATCCAGAAGGCTGCAGTTAAGTTCGTAAGGTCAGGGTGCTGATAAAAAATACAAAGCAAGTTGACTTTCTAGCTGGGTCTCATTGGCCGTTCTCCCTGTGCCCAGCTAATGCCTCCAAGCCACCCTCCTCTCCTTGATTCTGTATCCACAACTCCGGAATCCCAAAAAAGTCCCTTCTATATCAGTTATGAAAATGCTTCCATTCATTTTGTCCTAGATAGCTAGTATAGGTACGGAGATGGGACCCAGTATGCTGGTACAGCAATTTTTTGGGGGGCTTGGGTATGGCTTAAGGTACAGCCATACAAAAAATATATGAAATATTAAAACTTAATAAAAGTATAGCTTAAAAAAAACAAATTAACCATATAATATGCATAGAGTAAACAAAATAAGCTAAATAACCACAAAACATATTGATAATTCAATGTCGAATGTCATTATATTCATTGGTCAAACTTAAAACAAGTATATTGTGCAAATGTTACAATGTATACACGAAAAACAAGACAAAGCATATTCATTATTTTCTTAATCATAATGCTTTGCAGTGTAGACAGCGAGAACATCATTAGAACCATGACCATAATGTGGTTCATTAGAGTACATGCTGAACGTTAAGTGCAATAGATCAGGCCTCTTAAGTGTGGTTTCCTAGAGCGGGCCCAAATCGCATGCCTTTAAACTTTACACTTGACATCCTTCCATTTACATCCTCTCTGGGCAGAACAAATGACTGATGATTATCTGAGGTAAATGCGTTGTTTAAAATGAGTTTGAGGGTGTCTTTTAGGGTTAGGGTTTGTGTTTTAATGTTTTAAAATATGTTTTTTACTTTATTTTGGCCGAAAAAAACTGTTTTTAGGGGCAGAACCCTGTGGGTTTGTTTCAGAAACGCCCAGGGAACACATTTCCGTACCCGGGTATGTCATCGGTATGGAAACATGTACCATACTATGTGTTCCCCTGTACCAGGTACATATCCCAATCCCCAAGGGGCATACCCGGCTTCCTAGATTGTCCAGTAGGTCGTTTTCTACTAGTAAAGTGTTATCAAGATGGAGTCATACATGATGATGACCCAAGTTCAAGCCCTACTCAGCATCCTCCCCATCTTAAAACAGCAGTGATAGTGAAGGTCATGCTACAGACAATGCTGGGTGTAAGTCCCAGGCACATGGATTTTGGCAGTGCAACTCTTTCTTTTCTTTTTCCTCGGACACAGATTCTCAGCTCAATGATATCCTAAGCTTGATAGTGTGCTCCTCGGTATGAGCACAATTGTGAGTGTTTATCAATCTACCAAAGATTCTTTTTTTTAAAAGAATTAAAAATAAACTAATGTTCTATGTAAAAATTTAGACTCGGTAAAAGCATTCTCCTATACCTTCTCCCTGTTAGGCTGCGGTCCCATGGAGCTGAGAAAATTTAGGAGCCTTTTCCGTGCAGGTGGTCCCACGGACTGCATAATGCTTTGGAGGAGTACAGCTGAGAAAAATTACGCGAGAAATTAAAGGAATGGAGAATCAAGGAGCCAACCAGAAAGCAGACTCTATACACTGCTACATGGGCAAAAAAACACTTAGACGGTAGGGGAGACTTCCATGAGTGGACAAAAATTTTGGGGCTACTATTTTGCAGGTGAATATTCTTTTCTTCCTATCGCCAGTTGGAAAAAACTTCATGGATCTATGGCTGCATATTTTCTTTTGGAGTGGAAGCCCATCCTTAGGACCTCGCCCTTAGTTCCCAAAATTTCAACTAAAACTTCTTGGTCGTTCGTAATGGTGTTAAAACTCTTAAAGTTTCCACAGTCCATCATGTTGAATAAGGAGAGTTTCTGAAAAAACGGTGTAAGAAAAGAAATGAAGAAACCCTCTCATCGTTATCACTCACATCACTGTAAACCGTTCTAATTGCATATTTGGACAATCAATCCCACCACCTCAACCTTTCCACATATTATTTTTCAACATATAAAAATTCCCTTTAACCAGACCCACCAGTAAATTTTGCAATAGTTCCTGCTACCCGTTTTCTCTACAACCCATTCTCTCTACAATAGTTTCAACACGCACCCCAATTTCCAAGCTAATGACTAACATGGCTTAGCTGGACGTGTGGACCTTTTTTCTCCATGTGGGTGTTAAGTCTCTCAGGGATTGAGCACACCGCCACACCAAGAGCACCTTCACACCCTAAGTTAATCTTATTCAGTGTTTTCATCAACATTCACCAATTAAGTAAATATTCAGAAAATCAAGCTCGACAATTCCAATTGGGTATTCAACAGTTTCATTAACATTCACAAACAAAGGGCTTGTATTGAAAATCAATCTCAAAAAATTGGGCTATGAAAGCTCAAATTCACAATGACCAACAAGAAAACAAATTACAAATTAATGAACATGAACAGGAATACCTGCAATAGCATTTGTTCTGAAAACGCCAAGCATTATTGCCGAGATGATTGTATACCCCATCAGCTGAACCAAAATCGCCATCTTCAGGGGGGAAATGAAAATCTGAAACTTACGAAATGAAATTGCGTGAAATTGTTTGAGAAGGCAGAAAGAGATCATTCTTTGCGAAATAGGCGGGTCAAGGTGATCAATCATTAATTCATTCATTCACATTCCTCTTCCAATGGGGATCATTTTTTCCTTCAACAAAATTATGGGTATCATTTATTTTGGGTAGGATTCTTTTTGGTATGTGGGTGTCTTTCTTTAAACCAGAAATCGGAGGAAATCAAGAAAGTAAACTGGGTAGAAAACAATCAGAAGAAAGAACTGGGAAATGCGTGTGTATTGAGATGGGTGTTTGAGATCCGCTAAAAGCCTGGCTAAATTGACAGCATATTGCTGAACTAGTAGGGGGGGAAAGCCCTTGTCAGTGGTTAAAAGAGAGGGAGGCTAGGAGAAGCTAATGGCGCGCCACGCAGTTGCAGTAAAACCAGAGTCTCTCGTCTGTTTCGGATTCATACTGCAATAATATTTTCCATATTTTTTCTCTGTGTCATCATGAAGGGGGATTAATTCTCTGACTTGTGGATGCAATTCTGTTTTCAAGTGGGTGACGGCTGTTTGAATCCGTATTACGTTACCTTTCGGCAACAAAACACTGTACATTCATTGTATCCTCGTGAGAAAAATATTCTATATTTAATTGCCACGATAGTCTCTCTTTCACAAACTCCAAAGAAGAAGAACATTAGCAATATTTACCATCGCTTCAAGATTTTTTTTTATTAAGATGAGAATGGTGACGGAAGATTACCTACACATTCCTAGTTTCACATGTAAACAATTTCGCGATTTGAGCTCTCTTTTTTAAAAATTGAAAATGCCACTAATATGACCTACCTATCTAAAAATATATATCTATACTAGCAATTGCACATGAGGTGCAAGTTACACAGGATGAAAATAAAAAACATTTATGCTGAAACAGTGCCACTGGAATTGTGTCACCGGAAAAGAATCTGTCGGAATATGACGTTTTCCAACAGGGCTCTCTTCAAAGGAGACACCTCCAGTGTAATAAGAATTTGAAGGTTAAATAATTAGGGCCCCTCAATGAGAAACACGGTCGCTGAAAATCAATCACACGTGATACAAAACAGGGGTTACCGGGTTACTAATCAAATTTTTGATAGTTGACTAAGGCCTAGAAATTGACCGGCTATGGGCCGTATGTAGTGATTTTAACCGTATATTACTGGTTAAATAAATTATAAACCGTAAACATGTACAGCTATTAGACTAGCAATTGCACGTGAGTTGCAAATTACGCTAGAGAGGAGAACAATGTTAAGTTTGTTGGAGTCGTGATTTATAATGAAGTGTATGCAAACTTAAAACTATACAAAAAAAGCTTTCTAAAAAGTTAGAAAAATTAAGCACATGGCACGTTATTATAGTGGAAGCTTTTTTTTAGATTGTTTCATTTAGCAACACCAATTATTGCCACAAGAACATTCTCCCTTTTTGGAATGAAGGAAATGGTTCCCATTTCTCACAACAATTTCTCTTGCAACAGTCTTGGAGTTAATTTTTGTTGCAGTGTGGCAATGAGCACATAATCTAAGGTTCTTGACAAATGTAATAGTTGTTCCAGGGGGGTGTTTAACCAACCAAATGTAGTTGCCAACTTTTTACTATGGTGGCAGAGAACTAATTCTTTTTCCTTCATCTCTCAAGCCATTTTCCCCAACATTACATTGATCTCCTTTGTTTGTAAATGAGATATATGATTTATGATATGTTTCATGGCCTTCAATCCAACTACATCCAATGAGCTTTTTAATTCCTCTATCTTTCATCAATCTCCATAACATTTAAGCCTCACCTCACCTGCCCACTTCTGCATAGATGTTTGAGAGGACAAAATAAGTTGCACCATTTTTAGGATCCAAATAAAAATGCATTATGGATGTAAATACTCCTAAGCCTATATTCATATGTGATCTACAGGAACCAAGCAAACACTTCCACATAACCCCCACATGTTTATATGGAATTTAGCTCTACACCTGTCAATTACATTGTGCATATCCTACAAAAACGATGTCTCTTGTAATGTTCCACATTTTGCACACGTCTACTAGAGCATTTGCAACTACAACATCTGACAAAATTCCTCTATCTTTTATGCTTTGATGGATGTCCACACCATGTCCTAGAGCTCGTATTTTGGCATAGGTCAGAAGTATGTTAACAATTGTAAACTGAACTGGTTAGAGAGAAGTTTGTTGCATACAGTGAAACAATGCCTGTCTTTTGAGGAAACCCATGCCTTCTGTTTGTTGGCATAATCATATTTTATGAGAAGTTGTCTTGTTCATTCATTTGGTCAAACACTTAATGGGCACTTGTCAATCTTCCACACTTAACATACATGTAAATACATAAATATTTTCACAAATAGGAAAATCATAAATAAGCAATTATTTTACTACGCAAATTACTTTAATAAGCGTCAAATTTGGGGTAGGAGATGATGAGGATTGGGGAGATGGGGGACTAATCAAGGTTGGTGCTCCGGAAGATGGTGGCGTTCTAGATATATTAGAAGATGGTGGAGTTAATGTCCCTGTCGGTGTTGGAGTTTCTGGGTGTGGTTGTGAATCTTTTGGAGATGGGGAATTCGGGGTTGGATATGGTTTTGGTGGATATACAAAAGGAGGGAATGACAGTGATGGACTTGAGGAAGGAGGTGAGTCAATAGGAGGGGGTGGACTTGTGGTATTTAACGGAGGTTCTACAAGTGGGGGAGTGGAGGTTTAACTAGAGGGACAGGGGAAGGCGGAGAGGGTTTAGGTGGTGGCATCTAAGTAGGTGGAGTGTTAGTAGGAGGAGGTGGTGATTGAGCAGGAGTGGATTTTGTAGGAGGCGATGGTGAATGAGCAAGGGGTGGTGCATTTCCAGGAGGTGGTGTTGATTGAGCATGGGGTGGTGCATTTACATAAGGTGGTCGAGATTGAGCAGGAGGAGGAAGAATTACCGGAGTTGGAGGAGGAGAAGCGAGAGGCGGTGCTGAAGAATTTGATGGAAGAGGAGGAGAGGAAATAGGTGGAGGACAAGCAAAAGGTGGATATGTAAGATCGGTTAAAGCAGGTGTAGGAGATGAGACTTGAGGGGGAGACAAGATCGGTGGTGGGGATGATGGTTGGATCTGTTGTGGCGGAGGAGCAGAACTATTGCCAGGAGCTGATCCATTGCTAGAAGGACTCAATCCATTCGGGCTAGCAGGTGAATCACCACCAGAAGCAGCAGGGGATGGAGTTCGTGTAGACATACTACTGGTAATGATTTTGTCTGAATCTCCTGAACCCCACAATATGTTTTTTTGTGTACAAATTTTCAGAACCTCGCTTTTGCAAATAAGAACATAAGGACTAATCAGGTTAACACTCACAAAAATTATGAAAACCTAAGCCATGCATACTCACAAAATTGAGCCTATTCGAGATCACCAATCCAAGTCCGTCACAAACTGCACTACTTCCAATCACACACAATTTCCATCAATCCAAATCCCCTTAGAAAATCAATTGTGTGCAATCCCCAAAAGAAATAGCCTCTTTTCCAATCCCAATGTGTTTTAAACTTGCATTTCTTTCATTCCCTGAGGTTAATCAAATTGTTTCCATAAACCATTACCCAATTGAAGTCACACAGACCAAATTGCTTCATCCTACTCCATTAAACTACTCCAAATCAATGAGAAGCAACCATTACTGATGTTTCCTCACAGAACAATAGTGGAAAGCGTGAAAGCCATTGATTTAATAGATATGAAAGCATGGCGGAAAGGCGGTCTATGTAACTAATATCTAGATTAGAATAGCGGTGAGATATTTCCCCTATAAATGTTAGAGGAAGTCAACAACAACCCCAACAACAAAGCAATTATAAAAATTTTGAGTGAAGTTTGCATAATAAATGTTTGATAGGTACTTCAACAATATAAAATAAAATGGTAACCAGAAAATGTCAACCCGCTAGAATTTGACACTTTCCAGTAGGGCCATCTTCAAAGGTGAATGCCTCCGACAAATTATATAAACCATAATTTTGACAGGTAAAAATCAATATAAACCGTAAATATTTATAGTAGCCGTATATAATAGCCATGGCCCATATATATTAATATTAAAATATAAATCTATAATGGTATTATTATGGCGGAGCTAACTTTTCGTAAAATATATTTTATACATTGTACAACAAATGCAATGAATGGATTTTAAAACTTGATTGACAATTGTCATCCTAATTGTCATATATTTATGATTTGGACTACAAGTAAAATTCTTAAATATTAAAGTACTAACCAAATCAAATCTTTGAATCCCTAATCCATATGTTTGCCAAGGAAATTTTACAATTGGGGATACGTATCTGTAATTAATAAAAAATGATATTAAATCCGTGGCAAATGTCAATCAATAATAAAAATGTTAATTAAAATTTGTGAACGAAGTATGCTACTTGCTATAAATGTTGTTGTTCATGAAAAATCACACATTCTTGCACAGGCAGGCACTTACCTATTTTTCTGTTACAGTTCTTCATGTCGAGACGGGAATGGGAATGAAAAAATGAAATGAGTATTGGATTTATTGACCTCATTGGAAACAAGAGATTGCATCGATTCTCTCACCTTTCAACATTGGCATAACCATCTCAGAGTCTTAGGTGAGTATTATCTAATTTTCTATTATGTTACATTTTGTGTAGATTATTTTTGTTAGAAGCTTCTTATGATGCATTGATCTTACTTTTGGGGCTGATAGAGGAGACCCGATGCCTTAAAACTGCCTTAGCTAATGGGTTATGCTCTTTTGTCACATTTAGAAAGTGAACCTTGATTAATTGGGCCAACAAGAGTGCATTCTTGGAATCTCCCTACCATTTTAACTCTGGTGATGATAATGGAGTCTTTGATACATTCAATTTGTATTCATGCCTTTAATTCATAGTTTCAATCCCCTAATTAATGCTAGAGCCTTTGCAACATTGTTTTTATAATTAATATTCCCCCATTATTGCTAAGAATCTCTTCACCTGGTTCCCTTGGTGTTTTCTATCCCATGGTTCTCCCTAAAATGGATTCAGCTACTCTGCATTTGTAAATATCAGTCTCAATCAGGTTATGTTTTCTATTGCAAGTAGATTTAAGGTTGTTCATATTTGTATTTATGTTATATCTTATAACATTGTGTATAATGATAAATGTTAGAGCTTGACTTACCTACATCTTCTGAATTAGTAGGTTGTCTTGTCTAAACTTATGAAACTTCTCATGTTGACTGTAAAATAGAATGCAAGTCTATAGTTTGATTACTCTTCATACTATTTTATCGGAGGTGTGCTACTGGAAATCAGTTGATTAATAGTAAGCTTAAAATTTTGTGTTTGCCTTGTAGATACTTATAATGTCAAACACATTTATGTGGATTTTCATGAAGCTACAAAAATTGATGGTGGACATCCCATCACTAATGGCACTATACAAACTGCAAGTGGTTTGCCTATAAAGTTGTGACTGAAGTGGATACCTTTGGGAAGGGTTTGCAGAATGAAGTTGGCGAGTACATCTGATTTATAAATGTTATCATACATGTAAGTCATCGTAAAGCCATTTTGATGTGTTTTTAATACGTAAAAAGGTTTTGTATTAAGAAATATAAGAAATATGAAAATTACAAATCACATGGCCAACTAGCTAGCTATGAGTCAGATATTATACCAAAATTGGGATGATATGATTTTGATGTTTCATGACATGAAATTGTTTCTTTTGCAAGGCAATAAATGTTTACAATTCCTCTAGTATATTGCAGTTTAAAGTATGCATTTACGTGTAAACCCTTTTGGGGATATGTTCTATTCAATATTTTTTTGAAATTTACAATGTTGAATGTGTTTTCAATTTGACTTTTAGTTTTTTTAAAACATAATATGATAGGCACTAATAAACTATAACCGTAAAAAAATTTGAATTGACAGGCACGAGGAATTTGAAATTCCAAGCTTGGTTGACATTCAAAGGTTTAGAACCACTCTTCTCTAGCATTTGGAGATGATCCTTAATCTTCTTGATCTCAACACATGTCTCTTGATTATGAGTGTTGATTTGGTTTAGTGACAAACAAATAAAAGACAAATTATGAGTTTGTTAGATAGCTAAAATACTATTGTTTCCAAAGTACACTTGTTGGCAATGATTTTTCCAAATATGAAAGAGTGTGACTAGCGAGAAAGTGTTCCAAATGATTGAGAAAATGGAGGGGAAGCGAATGCCAAGCAAGATGGTTTTTTAATTGAGATTGCTAAGAAAGATATCTAAAAGAGGAGTGAAGGGGAGACCAAATTTGAGAGGAGGATGGGCAATGCAAAGGTGGGTAATAGTTTTAAAGGTGAGCCAGATGACACATTCACCTATAGCAAGATTAAGTTTGAACAAAGTGTGGCCAACAGGAAGCTTCATATGTAAAATACACCAACCCATTAATTGGCATTCAACCTTAGTAGGGGACTGCCAAATGGTGTTAGCCATTTGTTTCCCTTAAGAGTTAGAGGACATGGACCACTTGTTATTAAGAGGGTCTTATAGAGGAAATGAGTGTTGAATGAGTTGATACAAAAACCCTAGTGTGGTTGTGATAACGGCCTCTTGGTTTAGCCAACATATTTCCAGAGGGTGTAGGATTGTCAGTGATTTTAAGGAGAACATCAATTGGAATCAACTATATAATTAAAGTGTAGACCTATTTAAGTTTTGTGGGCAAACCAAATATATGGTCCATAATAGGTTTCGAGGAAATCAATTGTTAGTGTATTTATCCCAAATATCTATAAATGAATCTGCAAAAGATTTAGTGTTGAATGTTGATTGGATGACAAGGGGGATGTCAGTAGATTAAATAACCCAATTCCACTAGAGATTGGAGTTGGGGATACTATATCAATGTTGAAGAGATGAATGGTGTCATTTGAGAAGAGAGGACATTTTCCTGCCAAGTTGCCTAATTACATATGAGAGGAAGAGACCCAAAAATATGTCTTCCTTAGAAATGAAAGTCCAAGAGTCTTTAGAGAACATGTTGAACTCATTCCCTGGACAGTATCTTCCAAGACTCAGTACCTTGGGTGGCCCTTGCAACCCATTTAATAACAAGGAATTTCTCTTGTTGTAATGGGTCAATGATTCGAATCCCACCAAAAAAATTATGTTGAGGGAAAAGCTCTCAGGAAATAGTTGTCATCCCTTTCTTACCAAAATTGTTGTTCTAGATTAAATTGCATACTAGTTGCGTAAGTTTGCCATGAGCTAATTTTGAAGGAAACCAGTCATATGAGTAGTATGCATGAATAGCCAAAAAGATGTGATTGATAAGATTACTTGTTAGGTAGAGAAATTTACAAGACCAATTTTCCACCTTTTTTCTAAATTTTATTGAGAACCTAATTATGTGTGTCTTAAGGGGAAAGGTGAATACCAAATGGGATACCCAAGTAGCAAGTAATCTTCCCATGTGGAATGATGTTCCAATTTGAGGGAATTTGAGCCAAATTTGGAGCACTTTTGACGAAGACAACGTTCATTTTGTGATTACACAACATGGATCTAGACAATTCATAATGAATATCAAGAATTGACTGGGCATTAAAAATTTCTTGTTTGGTAGTATGTTGAAAGAGGATAGAATCATCAGTAATACGAGAGTTAAGAGCATAAGAACCCTATCTAAGAGTAATTCCTTTCAAATTTTATTGATGATGACCTCATTGGAGAATATGAGCAAGGGCATCAACAATCGAAACATACAAAAAGGGGGCATCAAATGGAGTGTTGTAAGTCAAAGGAGTTGTGATGCTACCATTGACCATGAACTGAGCTTGTGCTTCAGCAAAGAACAATCAAATGCATCATCTTAAACGAGGTTTGAATCCCCAACACTTAAAAATCTTGACAATAAATCACCATTGAATCCAATAATATGCTTTGTCAAAATCAATTTCAACTAATAACACATCTTTATCAGAATCTTCAACCCATTAAGTAGATTCTGATGCATAAATAAGATTATCCAAAATGTATATGCGTTTTAGAAATTTGGTATGCTCATGGAGAATAATATCTTGAGTGATAGGTTTAATTTTTATAGCAATAGCCTTTAAAATGATTTTTTAGGATACACTAAGAAGAGTAACGAGACACCAACACCATATCCTATTCTTATTTCTAACTTTAAGAATTAATTTTAGGTTTTTTGTTTTTTAAGGAATGAAGGTGCTTTTGTGGTATACACCTATTTTTTTCCTTGTTTACATTTATCTTTTTTATTTTTGTTTTTTCACCCCTTTCTTCTTCATGTCCTATTTGGGTTTTGGTGTTTCTTTGGAGTACCCTATTTTCAATACTAGCAATCAAACTCAAGTAGTGCAATGTGAATGTCGAAAGGGATCGTTTAGAGGAATGAAGAGTAGAGGACGTGCAAAGGGCTGAATTTGAAGGTAATAATTTTGTTGTTGGAAAATGATAAACGAGAACATAGAAGTGGGGGATGGATAGGAAAATAAATTGAGATAATGCAAAAGCCTTGAAAAGAATTGACATTTTGAACAATACGTATACATTGTGTGTGGAATTCGAAAATGACACTGGGAGAAAAGGTAGGAAGATATATGTAGATTATGGAAGGATGGAAAGCCAATTATATGCACAAGGAAAGGCAAAATGAAATCCCAAAACCTAATTGAGTAGTGATAGTAAGGCATGGAAATGCATTTAATGTTAGAGGTTGTTGGGAAGCAGCTTAAGAATGTAGTTGAGACTCTTCATTTTCCATAGATGCAGAAGAGGGCCATAATCCATTTTAAAGTAACCATAAAAAGAGAAAGGAGGCATAATGCGTAGATTTGTAAGGGAGGAGACTCTAAAGATAACAGTGAAGGTAAGACCTTATCTCTCCATGTCACAAATGTCAACAATTGTTTTATTGAAAGTAATACCTACAGACTTGTGGATAGTTAAAGCCCAAGCCATTTTGATTGGCAGTTGTATATGACCCCCTTTTGAATTTGGTGGAAGAGGAACATGCATGGGGGTATCTGGGTGCCAACATGGCCTGATATATCTGTCAAATGTGATGATGACAAAAAAACATCTCAGGTGGTGTCGTGTAATTATCATAAAAAATGTCAACGATTGTGCCTATTAAACCATTAAAGACACTAGCCTCAACCCAATTTTTTCTTGCAATCATGAATTTATATTTATTCCAAAGAAGAACTTGGTGTTGTAATTGATCATCATTGGGATCCCTTGAACTAACATGCCCAATAAATTGTGTAATGGAACAAGCGAAGGGAAGGATCAAAGCTTTCAACATAGTGAGGGTGTGCAAGTTGACTTGGTCATTCTTTAAAAACAAATGCGGAGTTGTTGAACCTTTGAATTTATTTTTTCTAAATGCAAGAAACACTTCATAACATAAGGAGTTGTCAATCCTTGATTCAAGGACATGCATCGTGGATGTTGAGAAACAATTGATGAAATGTAACTTGTGCGGTTAAAGAACCATGCTAATGGAAAAGTATTTATAAAGAGAGGAATGTATGAAATCCCCTCCAAAGGATGACGCCATAAGAATTTCTTGCATGTAATAGAATGTCTAAGACATGCGACATTTTGCAATATATGTCATGTTTCTTGTGCATAGAACAACACAAATAAGAAGGGAAAACATTTTCATCATTTCCCAATCCAATGTTATTTTCAGGAACTTGCCTGTCCATAACAACACTGCATGGATATGTATGTGGAAAACCAATGAGTAAACATAAGTGGATACAAAAAGGATACTTCTTCTTCACCTAACATGTCATCTTTTTAGTATAATTTATTGACTAATTTTCACTCCAATGTATCGAGAACATGTTTCCTGCTTATGAAAAAGTCATGTTTTTTTGTTGAGGCTCTTGTCAATGAACAAGAAAAATATCCAGTTCACAAATATGTTAGGGGGATGTGTTTGGTGATGAAGGATATATTATGGGGGAAGTTAATGGTACATATTATATTTGTACTACCTTCTTTGTGGATAGGAAACTTATAAAATATGATTTACTCTTACAATAAGCATTTCTTCAACTAGTGCAAGTTAGTGAAAAACCTTTGGCTAGTGACCAGGGTACATGTTATTTCACTTTGAGAACTGATGACCATTGTACTCGACATAACATCTAGTTCACTTGTGTAAGCCACTTGACTTTATAGTTTTCAAGGCATTCATAGCATGTTTTTGCATTGTCTAGCAGATTTATTATTTTTTGAAAGTGCCTATGGACTTTAAAGGTAGATGCAATTTGCATGGCCACAAGTTCGGTTAGGATATAGGGGAAGTTTTGAGGGATATCTTGCAATTGGGAACAAGAAGTATGCAATTGTGAGATGAAGAGTTAAAGTAGCGAAAAAAGGAAGGAAAGTCATGATGGGCCAAGGTTCGCACCAAGCCTAGAAGAGGAGGCAATATATTATTGAAATGTCTTATCCTCTTCTAAAGCCAAGCTTTGCACATGCTACCGAGGGACAAGGACGACCCACACAAAAAACTAACCATTTCTTGTGCACAAGAGGATCTTAAAGCCATAATTAATGTAATATTATTATGAAAAGGATAAAATATCAATTATTGAATCCAGGGAGAGAAGCAATTATTGAAGTTGATTTAATTAATTCTGAATTAAATCAAGTATTGTAGAGTAACTAATGTATAAATGATAAAGTACAATAATGACATAGGCAAGCTAATATATAAAGTATAAAACCCTGAGCAAAGGAGAGAGATAAGAAAACTTAGTTGATATCTGCGTAATATGAAACTGATTTGGGTAGGGAAAAGTGATGAACAGACTACAAACTATGTCATAACTTACCACTATAAAATTTGGAACTCGCAAACAGAGCTAGACATGGGCACCCACGACAAGACAAGGGCATCTGGGTGCTGAAGACTAGATCTGGGCACCCATGAATGAACGAATGCTCAGGATTCAATTTTTAGTGTGTTGCAAGGTCTTCGCTTTTGTTCCCTATTGATCGCCTGATATTCACTCCTTGATTGCCAAGAATACCTGTAACCTGCAAAAGAGAAGTTCACCTGCACAAGCCCACAAACCACATCAAACTTAAAAAGTAAAATGTAGAATGGGGAGTCATATTGACCCCGACGGTCACCCCGAGAGTGAACTTATGACTGAGCATTGCACTACATCTTAGAATCCATGTAATTCTTGTAAGTGTGTGTAAAAATTGTGCCCTAGGATGCCCTAGCGCAAGTTGCACTTGATAGTGGGATAGATCTAGAATGTAGAAATGTATAACATGTGTGGATGGAATAGAATGAACTTCCATTTCCTATGTTGTATATGTAGAAGTATGTAGCCCTTGTCCCTTGAATGGATGTTAGATGGATGCCTTTGAAGTGCTTTAGTGCCTTTAGATGCAAGCTTAGGTGATGATAATATATGTTTAGTGTTTGGTCCCTCATTTTGAACACATAACTATGTATTTATATGATTCCTTTGTTTGAATTTCATAATTGACAATTGAAAGGCCGACCCATCAAGTGAAAAATATGCCCAAAAGATAAAAGAGACCCAAAAAAGAGCGAGTAAGGTGAGAAAGGGTCAGGGGCACCTATGGGGACATGATTTGGGGATTGTTGTCCTAGTTGGGAGTTGGTGTCTGAAGCCATAAAAGATAAACAAGTAAAGTCATCATTGGGTTGTAGGGTGTGTAAGACCAAATAGAAAACAAGAGACAAAGAAAAGAGGCCAAAGATAGTTGTCAACCACTAGTTTTCTTACTTAGGAATCATGTAAATGCTAGTATGGTTTTAGGACCTAGAAATGTACCCAAGTGTGTGATTTTGTGTCTACATTTTCCCCCACTTTATGTTGTTGAGTGAATACTCAATAACATAAAGTAGTTAGAAGATGTGTACCTTATGATCCATGTAGAGCGTGTGGTGAATAGCGTGTCGAGTGGACAAGTGAAGCGTGGAATGATCACAAAGTGAAGCATGAAGACTAGAAAAGGAAAGTAACCCTAGGGGTGAAGCATATGCATTACTTGTACTTGTTGTGTTTGTATTTGTTGTTTTAGGTTGCTTCTTATTGCATATTAAGGACGAACCTGCAAAAGAATAGCGAAAGAGTAGTCAAATTTTTGTATATGAAAAAATTGAGCAAAGTATGTAAAAGTAGTAGTAAAGGAAAGTGTGCACCTAATGTAAAAGAGTGTAAATGTTAGAAAAGTGTCCTAAAATGAAATGTTGTGAAGAACAAGTTTTTTGGGTGATCACATGCCAATAGCGAGTTTTTTGGGTGATCTCACGCTAAGTGCAAGTTTTTGGGAGATCTCACACCAAAGTTTGAGTTTTTTGGGCAGATCTCACGTCAAAGAGCAAGTGTTGGGGAGAGAGGTCTAGTGTTACTCTCCTTCCATGACTCTGCCCGATAAGCACCAATAGATGGCACGTCTCGATTTATTCCTCTTATTCTGATTGTTCTGATTGTTCTGAATTAGTTATGATTAAAGGAGATAAAATGCCTTCTATGACTGGAGGATTGTGCATGTAACTATAAAACTACTTTGAAGGCTTCTGTGAACTGTGTTGATTTGAGAAGAAGACTATATGTGACCCCAGGACATTAACACCCAAGGGAGGACACAGGTACTCAGGCACTACTGTCTGATGTTGGGTGCTGGTGTCATGTTGTGTTGAGGACCCGAGTCAGATTTTGGTTTGTTCTATGACTATATTTTTGTTTTTATTATGTACTATGTAGGTATGTATTGTGTAGATCTATATTGTAGCTCTAAGCTATTGTAGGGGTGATTTTTTCACCCAATGTATGCCCCCCTCGTTTGGGGTGCATGTGATGACTGTAGGAGTGTGTGGCCCAAAAGAGAGGACCTGATGTTGAGCTGAAGTGGATACCTGCAGGGGGTAGGGGATGTGCATGGTAGAAACCAAGGCACGTGCAAACAAAGTGGTTAGTAACATGTGTTAGTAAAAAAAGTAGCAAACATGCAATAGAAGATAATGTTAACAAATAAGTGTGCAAACAAAGTGGACCTGAAAAGTGGGTTTCAAACATGGGACATCACTCACAATGTCACAAGAAAATCAGGGCCAAAGCGGCTAAAAAGCATACAATGAGCATACAATACATAGGGCATAGCCCATAAAAAATAAGATACAATATCAAATAATGACAAACAAAGTGTATCAGATAACCATGGTGGCATATAGTCCTATAAGACAAATGTTACATATGAAGCACCCGTTAGCATGTTAGAAAGATAAAAAAGTATGTCAAGACATGTATGTATCAATGGAAAGTATTGTGCTAGTAACTAGAAGTAGTAAATGATGAAACAATAACATATGTAATGTGTGAGAGTAGTAAAGTAGATGCCCCTAGGAGCCTCGGTGGGACTTGTAAAAGGTACAATTCCAAACATCATTGCAACGTGTGAAAACCTGTAGGAAGATCTCCATTCACAACTAGAGACCAAGTGAATGTGCATGTGTATATATAGAACATAATGACAGTATCTGACTAGCATAGTAAGCAACGTGCATCATGTAAGTAGTATAAGAAAACAAAAGTAAGTGCAACCTAGATATACAAATGTAGTGTATGAGTGTGATGGAATGGTATGAAATGTGTGAATGTGATAAGAGCAGTGTGTCCCCCAACAGATGTGTATGAGATGAGGTTCATTTATAAAAAACCCCTCGACAATCAATAATGAACCATAGAACAAGAGTGCATCATCGAGAAATGGTTTCAAAATGTGTGCTAGAAAGATAGATCATGAATCATATAGTGTGAAGTGTGAATGATGTGAGGTTCATTCCATATTTAGACCCTCAATAGTCGAGTATGAACCATGGAACTAGAGTGTGTCATAGGGTAATGACGATACAAGGTGTGTATCGATGGGTTTGAAAGTGCGAATAGAGAGTAGATGTGAAGCATGAAGTGTTAAGTGTGGTAGTAGTCATTAAAGAAAATTGAAAGTGATGGGAGGGGGTAGATAAGTGTGATGCCCCCCTAGTGCACGATGTAGAGAAAGATCAAGTGAACTCATCTAGAAGATCATTCAGTGTCAGGGTCATAACCGATAAGATTTGGATTAGAGACTTGGTAAGCAATATTGTGGTGTTGATCATATAAAGAGCATGTGCAACACAAATTTTACACGCCCATAACATATTCTTCATCAGTAAAAGGTGGTTGTGGATAATTGCGTGCATACCAGCGAGTTAGATTTTGAGTATAGCCCAAGAATGAATCATTACAAATAGAGATGTAACCAAAAGGTGTGGGAAATTCGATATCAATATGATTGGGATCCTGTGTGCCACCAATGTGATCAAGCCAAGATTTTCCAAGTGTGAGTGGAGAAGAACAAGGAGTGCATGTAAGGAATGTCAATAAATGGAAGATGCAGAGGCCATAGGCCGCAGTAACAAATACACATCCAAGATAAATGTGAGGAGAGTGAGGTGAGGGGAGAAGATCGACAAGTGTGAATCCTAGGTGTGGTAATCCATCATGCATGCAAACAATCTCGGATCAAGTAGGGTCAAATGGAATATGAGGCCAATAAGAATTATAGATGAAGATGGTGCATGCAAGGGGATCAAGGCGTGACATAGAATGAGTTTGGGGAGATGCAACAGGTGATAGAATGTCTAATCTATGTATAGTCCCCTGAAAAGTTATCATGGCATTAGTGGAAGGAGGAGGCTTCTTGAATTGATATTCACCATGTCCAATAACAACAAAAGTATCATGAAAGTAGGATTCATCTGTTTCAACAGGAGTAAAGTTAAGATTATGCAATGTGTCATCGTTAAGCTCTACGACATCAGGCCCATCATTGGAATCATTGGTGTTGGAATTATATTGTTGGATAGTATTGTTAAGGGTATTAGTAGGAATAAAGCCGAATGCATAATTGAGAGGAGCTATGATAGGTGGATAAGTAATAGCCATAGAGGTAGACATGGTAGGTGATATGATATCAGTAGTATGAGTAGGAATGGATGGAATGCATGTAAAGGTAGCAGAAGGAGTAGGAATGCACTAGATTGAACGACATCGTATGTACTAATATTGCGATATGGAATAAGTTGTGATGGAGGAATGGGCATGGCGGTGACTAGGTCTACATGACAAAATTTGAAGGGGTTGGGGTCAACATTAATGGTATGTTCATAGCCATCATGTAAGAATTTAATGCACGTATGAAATATAGAGGGAACAACATGCATTGCATGAATCCATAGTCTACCATGTAAACAATTAAACTGTAATGAGGCATAGATAACAAAGAATACAGTAGGAACAATTTTAGGCCTAACTTGTAGAGGTAGGGTGATAGTTCCCATGTGTGTGTAAGTAGTGGAATCATACCCATGAATGGATTGAGAGGATTTATGAATTAAATCATCAGTAATGCCTATTTTCCCGGGGAGGGAAAGAGCACATAGATTTATAACAAATCCATTATCAATGAGTACACACTTAATGCAGATGGTGTAAATAATAGCAGTGATAAGAAAAGGTGCAAAGGGATTGTCTGCAATAGATGGAGGAATATCCTCATCACTAAAAGATATAACATGTGGTATATTTTTGAGGGATTAAATGAGGTGAGTAAATGCAATAGGTGAATTATTACTTTCAATGTGGATAGAATGAAAGGCATCCTCTAATGTATGATGACAATCGAGTGCACTATGTAAGAGATCTTAAAGAGATATTTTTGCTGGTGTATTCTTAAGTTGCTCAATGATGTCATAACCCTTAGAGGTGGTGGCAGGAATTGTAGAAGTGATAGGTAGTGGGACAGAGACAAGTGTACCCGTAGGAGGATGAGTGAGGTGGGTGGTGACTACATTGATGGTTGGATCAGGCATTTGAGTGATGAAGCGAGGAGGATGCTGAGTATGAACTTGCATAAAATCAGTAGCAGTAGTAGCCATGCCATAAACCTTGGTTGGAGGAAAAGAAGAATATGAGGATTGATCCATGAATTCAGGAGAAGGAGATAAATTTCGATGCATTCTCAAAAGGTAAGGTTTGAATGGTCAGGTTCACCAAATGATTTAATTTATTCTGAGTTAAATCTAAGTATTACAGAGTAACTAATGTATAAATGAGAAAGTATAGTAATGACACAAACAAACTAAGATATAAAGTATAAAACCCTAAGTAAAGGAGAGGGATAAGAAGACTTAGCTGATATCCACGTAATATGAAACTGATATGGGTAGGGAAAATTCTTTAACATATTGTGAACTGTATCATAACTACTCACTATAAAATCAAGAACCCAAAAATAGAGTCATACCTGGGCACCGATGATAGGGCAAGGGCACCTAGGCGTCGAAGACTGGATCTAGGTGCCTGTGATGTGCGAATGTTGAGGATCTAATTTCTGGTGTGTCACAAGGTATTTTCTTTTGTCCCATGTTGATAGCCTGATAGCCACTCCTTGATCACCGAAGATACTTGTAATATGCAAAAGAGAAGTTCACTTGCATAAGCCCATAAACCACATTAAACCTAAAAAGGGAAAATGTAGAATGAGGAATCAGACAGACCCTGACGGTCACCCTGAGATTGAACTGACGACTGAGCACTACACTACATCTCAGACTCTATGTAATTCTTGTAAGTGTGTGTAGAAATTATGCCCTAGGATGTCCTAGTGCAGGTTATACTTGATAGTGGGCTAGATCTAGAATGTAGAAATGTATAACATATGTGGATGGAATATAATGAAATTCCCCTTCCTATGTTGTGTATGTATAAGTGTGCAACCCTTGTCCCTTGTATGGATGCTAGATGGATGCCTTTGAAGTGCTTTAGTGCCTTTGGATGCAAGCTTAGGTGATGATAGTATATGCTTAGTGCTTGGTCCCTCATTTTGAACACATAACTATGTATTTATACGATTCCCTTATTCGAATTTCATATTTGACAACTTGAAGGCCAACCCATAAGTGAAAAATATTCGCAACAGATAAAAGAGACCCAAAAAGAGAGAGTAAGGTGAGAAAGGGTAAGGGGCACCCAGGAGGGACATGAGTGCCTGAACGCTACTATCCTGGATAAGCGCTAGTGTTTGAGGCCATGAAAGATAAACAAATAAAGTCATGACTGGGATGTAGGGTGTGTAAGACCATATAGAAAACAAGAGACAAAGAAAAAATACCAAAGATAGTTGTCAACCACTAGTTTTCTTACTTAGGAATCATGTGAATGCTAGTAATATTTTAGGACCTAGAAATGTACCCAAGTGTGCAATTTTGTGTCTAAAGAAGTACAAAAAAAAGAGAAGTTTCTATTACTTGAATGTAGGGGCAATAACAACTTGGAGACATAAAATTTGAAGAAGTACATAAGGACTGCAGAGCCAAGAGGCAATTACCTATTATTTTTTGATGTGGAAGGAAGCCTCGGGAGACATCTTAAACTACCTTTTGAATAAAGAAGCCAACAATATGCATAGGTGGCAATGGTTTCTGAATCTTGCGACACCTTTGAATGTAAGACCCATGTTGTTCTTTATCTCCAATGGCAACAATTTGACATATTCTTATGACAAGGAATGACAAAGTAGATGGTGATAAAGAACATGCCTTAGAAGATGAACATGATAGATTTGAATATGTAAAAAGAAGATGAATGTGATGCAAACACTATAATCAGCCATAAGTTTTGTTTTTCCATTTTCAGCATTACTCAAAAAGTTGATAAAACCGAAGAAACACTAACACGGAGCCATTATAATTACTTTCATAAGTTTGGTTTTGGTCTACTTTGGAAGCGACCTTCTTAGAGGGAATCAAGACTGACATAAGGGGATATCACGCTTCCGTGATGGGTAGATACCAGTAAGAAGAGGTAGTAGTGGAGTTCTTACCCCCGCGACACCTTGTTCATAGCCATGAAAATAAAACTAGGTGAGGTAGTTTTCACTCCAACAAGACCTCAACGCTGTGACCACCAATTAAGTGGTTGAACACAAGTTTCTTTCCGAGAACTTTTACTCAATATACAAAATGCAAAGGAAATTTAGATGTAACCCCTAAAATGTGTAGGAATTTATTCTTGATATACCATTTTTTCATTTGTGTTCATCATTTACTTTTACATTAGAGTTGAACATGCTTATTTGGCATGAAAACCTTTGTTGAGCAAGCTTAGGACATCGTACATCATCATTTTCTTTATTGAAAAGGTTGAAAACAAAAAATATATTATTGTTTTCTTCAGAAGGCTTTTGGGTGTGTAGGTCAATATCAAGAATAATACACTATCGTGGGTCCATTCATGCCAATATTTGGTTGATGAGACATGATTTTTGCAATATTTTAGTCGGTAACAAAGTGGTTCTTGAGATATTCACATAACACAAAATAGGAAACAATTTTCACACATTAAAAACATGGGACATTAAAGATAAAAACCCTAAATGTATTAATGTCAAGGATTGCCTTTTTCATGGTAGCCAAAGGGACTCATGTACTTCTCAAAAAGAGGGAAAATGAATAAAATGGCCTCTCCATTGTTTATTAAGGGTTGGTTATTTTCAATGTAACTATGACATTTGAATATTCGAAATTTGATGGGGTGGTTTAGTTTTATAATTATTTTATTTTTTATAGGTGCCAAATTTGGGAATATATTTTAACATATATATAAGTTTGATAAAAATATTTTCCATATCAACGAGGAAATAATGGTAGAATCATTTCAAGGAAGATATGATATGATGAAATAAGTATTAACATGAGTCCATTTAATTAAAAATAATATGGAGCTTAAGAACAAGGTTGTAGTTTTTTTTCCAGCCACGATGCTCCGCTTAGTTAACAACATTAACTCGTTCGTCAATTGTAGGGCACCATCTATTGGCCCTATTCTATACACAATTGAAAGAAATGTGCTTTTTAGAACATATGGGGAAAATGGCTTGATACTTTTTATTTTATTTACGACATTAATGTTTTCAATTGGATAATATTTAAATATATTAGATAAGAAAAAGACACCAATGGGAAGTTGGAAAGAAAAAGGCGGGGATTAAATACTTATATGTCCCACACATATTCCACACTTCAAATTCTCCTACGTAAACAATATATTTTCCATATCAACGAGGAAATCATGGTAGATTCATTTCAAGGAAGATATGATATGATCAAATAAGTATCAATGTGAGTCCATTTAATTAAAAATAATATGGAGCTTAAGAACAAGGTTGTAGTTTTTCTTTTCAGCTGTGATGCTCCGATTAGTCAACAACATTAACTTGTTCGTCAATTGTAAGGCACCATCTATTGGCCTTATTCTTTACACAATTGAAAGAAACATATTTTTTTGAGAACATATGGGGAAAATGGCTTAATATTTTTTATTTTATTTACGACATTAAGGTTTTCGATTGGATAATATTTAAATATATTAGATAAGACAATGACATCAATGGGAAGTTGGAAAGAAAAAGATGAGGATTAAATACCTATATGTCCCACACATATTCCACACTTCAAATTCTTCTACCTAAACAATGTATTTTCCATATCAATGAGGAAATAATGGTAGAATCATTTCAACGAAGATATGATATGATGAAATAAGTATCAACGTGAGTCCATTTAATTAAAAATAATATGGAGCTTAAGAACAAGGTTGTAGTTTTTTTTCAATCATGATGCTCCACTTAGTCAACAACATTAACTTGTTCGTCAATTGTAGGGCACCATCTATTGACCCTATTCTTTACACAATTGAAAAAAACAAAAAAAATTAGAACATATGGTGAAAACGGCTTAATGTTTTTTATTTTATTTGCGATATTAAGGTTTTCGATCGGATAATATTTAAATATATTAGATAAAACAAAGACATCGATGTGAAGTTGGAAAGAAAAAGGTAGGGATTAAATACCTATATGTCCCACACCTATTCTACACTTCAAATTTTTCCTCCTAAACAATACTTGTTATATATCCTCCACTTTTTTGTTACATCCATGTTCATATTATTACTTGTGAAGAAGCTTTTTCATTTTGAATACCTTAATTAAACAATTTTTAGACAACAAAAGTCTAGCACAAATTTCTTTCAAATAATTGATGTTCAATATATAAAACATTGAGACAATGTCAATGTAACCCTTAAAATGTGTTGAAATTTATTCTTAATATATCATGAATTTTCTATTGTGTTCACAATTTATTATCCTACCGAAGGCATGGATATTGTTTTCACATTGACAATTAGTCATTTGCATTTTGTCCAATGAAATTGTGTTGTTTGTATTTAAGTGAGTTCAATTATAGTTTCATGCTTCATTTTTTTGTTGTTGGCAGGATTCTATTGGTTATTGCCTTTATTTGTCACTATAGAAGGAAAAAGTGGATGTCCTCTTCATTAGTTAATGCAGTTATTGTGTGTGATGCAAGTTCGTGGCCTGAGGGAAGGAATGAATATTGGTTTTTGAGTGTGTTTCCGTTGGCTTCTTTATCAAACTGGAGGGAGATATAGGAGTCTGGTGCTTCTAAATTTTGAATATCTAATTTCTCTAGCTTCCAGATGACCAGAGTTTCGAATTCCCTTGATCCTCGGTCAGTTAAACCTTGAACATTTACCTCAGTTGATGGATATAATAGAATTGTAAAATCAACAGATTCCTATGTAATTATCATTCTTTTTTTGCAAAGAATACATTTGCGGATTATTTGCATCTTGTCCGTATTTTTTTTGGGTATTTAGTTTTTTAAATTATGGCTCGAGTTGATTGTATTTAGATCTTATTCAACACCAGTATACACACCAAATGATAGATCCAAAATACTATTTAGGCCTAAAAAGACTTGTAAGGCCTCTTATCTGATATGACTACTGTTAATTCTTTGTTCTTGTTTTTACTGAGTGCAGGTCCAGTGAAGCATTTTGTAATGAAAATCTGAGTTTGGCATATACGGCAAGTTGTGTTGCTTACAAGATCAGAGATGGGTATGAGATAAAAGAGGTGTGAAAGAACATAATTTTCATATCCTTCGATGTCTCTAGATGGCAGTGCCTTTAGGCAAACAACCACTTCATTGCCTGATGTTTTCGGTTTTAAACTTGGAATTAATTATATTCTTATTTCGTTCTTGCAGGTTGAAGAGGCACTCGCAAGAGAAAAACCTGTTTTATTTACAGGCCACTCCATTGGAGGGGCAGTTGCCACTCTGGCCATGCTCTCAGTTTTGGAGAAACTGGGTAAGGGTACCTCTGTTTACTGCATCACTTTTGGTTTTCCTCTAATCGGAGATGAAGTTCTTACAAGAACAGTTTGTAGGCAGGGGTGGGACAATCATTTCTACCATGTAGTTTTGAGGGGTGGCATTTTTTCCAGAATCCTTTTGGCTCCTTGTATTATAGTTTCCATGCCCTTGGAGGCCCTGTTGCCTAAGTGGTAGAAGGCTATGGAGCAGATGAATGATTATCGGTGGAGGTCAACTACACCAGTGCAACCAACATGAATCCCTTGAACAAATTGATAGCTAGTTTGAAGCCTGCTATCAAGTTAAGCCCTTACAAGCCATTTGGGTACTATGTGTCTTGCTCGGAGTAGGGTGCTCTTTGGGTAGATAACTACAAGGTTGTGCTACCTATCCTATATTATTCTCTGGCTACTTCTTCGGCTCCTATCTCAGAGCACATTGAGTATGGTAGAATCTTACATGCCCTCACAAACAAGACCAACTTGGAATGACTTTCAAATCTTGCCTTACCACAGGCACCACCTACTTCTGCCATGGAAGACCAATTGTATGCTCTTGGACTTGGAGTTTAGGTAAGGCTTTTCACATCCTTAAGCTAACTTTTTGATTACTTGCAATAAAATCGGAGGTAAAGGTGGAATATAACTAACTCAAGGCTATCTCCTTCCTATCTCTAATCATACAATCCGAAGTACATATTACCATTTAAATTTTGCTCATAACTTTGAAGAATCTCAAAATACAATGATAATAGTGAGTTTATTAATGGATATTATAACTTCCTCTATCCTCTTTTAATTACCTTCCCTATCATCTGGACGGGTTAATCTCCATTCTAAAAGCTTCCATACCATTTTGGACAGATTGATTTCTATTCTAAAGAGATTATTGTTTCCTTAGTTCCGTATTTCCCAAAGAATCCATACGATGATTACCCAAATTTCCCATGGTTATTGAAAATAAATTTGTTTGGAATGCCAAACTTGTCTCCATTAGTAAGCCGACATCAATTATGAGTTAACAATTATTTGTATGAGACACATAAATTTAGATAGTTCACATGACATATGCCTCTGTGTCCATTTTTGTAGTTGTGAGTGAAATTCTTCATAATATTATAAACTTAGTAAAATTTAAGGAACTTATTTTAATTTTAATTAGATACTGTAATTATTCTAAATGAAAGGGTAAATTTGATTTTTAAGTCTCGCCCTAGCTAACACGGCAGGTTTGGCACACGAGATTCCTCTCCAGGTTTGAGATGGAATGTGGAGGACTATGAGGCACTGGGGATGGATTATTCATAATGTGAGGATTGTTGAGTTGATGCTCTGGTCAGGCTCAAACATCATGATGGCATAACCGGATGAATAGATTTAACAATGCTCCCAGGATATCTAGTATCGTTGGCTTTCAAACGATTACAATTTGAGTCTTGTGACTTAAATCTATGCATACCGGTAATTTCTATATTCCATTAGGTCACGCTTACTTGAGGTGCCTTGATAGAAAAAATATAGTTTTTCTGTTGTCTTATACATGGCATGTGCAAGGAGGGAACTGTCAATTTCTACAAAGCCTTCTTAAAGTTGCACATGGAATTTACTTTAGGTTTACAACACCTTTAACCATTTTGTGCATATCCAAACTTCCTTCCAATGATGAAACCTCATTTCTTTCAGGCACCTACAATGACTCCATGCCTTTTTTTAAAGATCTCTAAATTGCACAGACAATGGACTTTGTTGGCAAGATAGGGGTGTTTGGCTTTACACCTGACATGTATTCTAAAGGCTTTTCAATAATTTCCATTTGTAGAGGCCTCCTGCCAAATCATTTTATGTATCCACACTTTAATTTTCTTCAATGCAACTTCAATCATTGTAAACCCGTGATTTCAAGAGTCCTCACATCAAAAGGTGTGGTAATTTATAAAAATAATTAAATTTAACGGCGGCCCTGTTATCCGAATAGTCATACAAATCAAAAGAGCAAAAATGCAATTGATGTATTTAACTAGAAATTTCTAACGTCCCAATAGCCCAAAAGACAGGAAATCATTGAAAGAAGCAACCAAAGGTTGTGGAATTTGGCTTTGGGTGTCAGTTAAAACTTTTCAATATTTTTGGATATTACAAATATATTTATGATTTCAATTGAAGGTTTTTAGCATTTTCTTGGATATATGTGATTTATGAAACTATTCAAATACACAGATACTTGTGGAATATTATAAATCTAAGCATGTTTTTTATAGTGGTTATTAATGTTTTAAATATAAGTTTCAACAAACTAATAGGCTCATCAGCAAATGCCACTTAAACATCTACCTTCCAAGATTTTGTCTTTTCATAAATGTGTTATTTTTATTAATTGATCTACGATAAATTTATTTTTTTCATATTTAATAGTGCAGTTGAGATTTTAAGTTCTTTTCACAAAAAATATCATCAATTTCAAATTAATCACATTAATATTGCCATATAGTTTCATTATAATGTTTTTTAGATTGTTAGAATTAATTTTTATTTTCCCACATTAATCTAAAAAAAATTGGTACTTTGAGTATTGATATTGAAACCAAACTTGTTTCTGATGAGTTTGAATCATGCATTTTTACCTTATTGTTACTTAAATTATAATTTTCGAAGGTGGATGATTGTAATAAAATTTTGTAGAATGAATCCCATAACGCAAGTCCAAGGCAAAGGGAAAGCCCTCATAGAACACCACAAACAATATCTCTTTTCGCCTGCAACTTATGTGACTAATTTTTAACATTACTGAATATAATTATTTGTTTTGATTTTGTGCTTTTTAAATGGTAACATGAAGGGGAAACTAGGGCATAACTCTATAAGCAAATTTCAAAGGACAAGTAAGCAAGATCGATTACAAGAAAGATCAATTATGAAGCAAGTTTTTTCCCATGGAAGCATGGTCATTAACAAAACAACAATAACACAAGCAAAACAGTTTGAATAGAGGGTATACTTAAATTAAAGAGATAAATAACTTTGTAAATGAAGATCTCGAAGAAGAATTATTACTGCAATAACTACAAAATTGTAAGGTCAAAGGTAAAGAACACCATATTTGTAAATTGATAAAATCACTTTATGGATGAAACCAGGCCCCCAAGCAGGGCAAGTGTCAGAGGTGGAGGCAGTTAGAGCAACAATATATACATGCACTCGTTAGCAATTTTAACAATACTCAATTAAATCCCCGCCCACTTTTCACATTCTTGTTTTCAATTGATCTGTAGCTATAGAATTTACCGATGTGGATCGACAATGTTTCTGAACCTCGGCCATGGCAGGCTTGAATTCTGTAGGATAAAGGAGACCTACTGATGCAATTTCTCTTGGTTTACTGCTCGCTTTCTTCTCCACACTAGTGTAGAACATGTCAGGAGCCTGGCCAAATCACAATCAAACAAATGCAGATCAAAAACCTCAATATACAATGAAGAAACATAATTCTTTGTTTCCAATGATCAATAATAGATTTCAAAAGAAAACGAAAAGCATGTTAATTAATGGGTTTAACCTTATAACAAGCATTTCGTCCAGCTGAGAGAACGTCCTTCTGAACTTCATTTTCGTCTTCATGCACTTGTGGTTGCTCTACATTTTTCATTTTTTCCCCCACCAGCCCATGAGATCATGACTGCATTTACGTCAAAGGCCAACCCAATTTTGAGGCTTTGAACAATATGACTTGGTAATACTAAAAACAAGGATGAAATGCTTCTAAGAAAAATATTGGTTGCTTCATTATGAATTTAGTCATGCACGTTTTGTTAATTTTTATGAGAAATGCATCTTATTTTACTTCAGCAACAGAAAGGTTACAAACATGTTACAACAGGGTTACATTAATTAAGATGTATAACATTTAAAGGTACTCCTGCGATATTTGACATTCTTAAATCAAATATTCAAGGTTAACAATTGACTTGTTTTCTAAGCCTTGTTTCCATACAACTGATTTAATAAGATCTTCTTTTGAAATGAGATCATGACTGCATTCACCTCAAAGGCCAACCCAATTTTTGACGCTTTGAACAATGTGACTTGGTAATACTCAAAACAAGGATGAAATGCTTCTGGCCAAAATATTGCTTGCTTCATTATGGATTTAGTCATGTGAGTTTTGTTCATTTTTATGAGAAATGCATCTTGTTTTACTTCACAAACATGTTACAATAGGGTTACATTAATTAATATGTATAACATTTAAATTCTTAAATCAGATTTTCAGGGTTAACATTTGACTTGTTTTCTAATCCTTGTTTCCAAACAACTAATTTAATTAGATCTTCATTTTTAGGTTGAACCATTACAATGCTAACAATGTTTTGATTTTAGTTCAAACTTGCATTCTGTAATTCAAGATTTCACGAGAGATCACCGAACATAAAAATTGGAGTTGTTCCCCATAAAAAATAGCTAAAGTATACTACATTTATTGGTGTAGCGAGCATTTTCCTTATTTTCACTATGATACAAGTGGGACACATGAAGAAATTGAGCACCTCGCTTGCTTCATGACATTCCCGCTCATTACCTTCTTCTAGATGAATAACATGGCTCATAACATGCTTATCATCATAAGAGTATTCTTTGTAGAGGCATTCATTAAGCTGGAACTCATCTCTGTTATGCTGGGTCTTTATTTCTCTTAGTGCTGAATCCCTTTCTTTTTGTGTTTCTAAATATTTGTAGCTTGAGCTTGAATACGTTTTCTAAAAAATTTTGTGGGTCTTGGGTTGCATGATCCCTTTTGTCAGAAACCTCATTCACTGGGTTTTCAAATATTCAAAGGCTTTGTCCTGTTATTTCTAGCTCTTCAATTACTTCATCTCTTTGTCTTGAAATTTCTAGGATTTGTTGTCTCAATGTCCTGAGGAGTTCCCTTCTTTCTTCCTTTTGTTTGATTTTGCTAGCCCGATTTACCCAACAACATTGAAATCAATGTAGAATTATTATACTATTAGAATTCAAAAAATTAGATTATAGATATATCTATATTAGAGAATAACTGTAAGATGTCTACACATTGATGCAAAAACATATTATTGAATTAATTTTGCAGCTATTTTGTAATCTAATTTTGACGTGATTTCCTCACATGATATGATGTATCAATATGAAAATTTTCATATTGATGTTTATAATCTTGTCATTCAATGGCGCCATCCCCTTTCTAACACACAATTTCCATGCAAAAAACATAGAACAGATGCATCCACTGCAATAAAAAAACCATGAATTTCTCTCATTTTAATGTTTAGCTGATAGTATAGGTAATTCTCTCAGTTTGGATGGTGATTTTCTAAATTTTGATGGAAAAGTTGTGTTTCTAAGATATTGGACATTCATTAAAGCATACTTGAAATTTGTTTGTAGTTGAAAACACTTTCATACATATATATGCTAAATGCCGAAGCATATACAAAAAACACATACTAAAGACATCTTGCACAACAACAAAAAAAATCAACTTCGGCAGGATTTGCCATATCATGGCCTTGTTTTATATAGGAAATGAACATGTTTGTTTGGCATGGAATCCTTTGTTGACCAAACTTGAGATATCATACATCATCATTTTCTTAATTGAAAAGGTATGGAAATCCAAACTAAGAAACTTTTTTTTGAGACTTTTGGGTGTGTGTCAACATCATCAATAATACAATATTACATATCCATTCATTGAAATATTTTATAGATGAAATATAATGTTTGTGGTTCATAAGATATTCTTGTAACTTCAAATAGGAAACAAATTCTTGCATTAGAAACATGGGTGTGATGACATTAAAAATGTGAATGAGATGACTTCTTTTGGAGAACTATGAGTCCCTATGACAACCGTAAAAATGTAATGTTCAACATTAACTCACACACACACACACACACACACACACACACACACACACACACACACACACACACACACACACACACACACACACACACACATCCTTCTTACACACGCGCTCACGCACAATGGATAAGCTTGCTTCTCCATAGTTTAATAAATGATTATTTATTTCCAACTTAAGTAGAACGAGAAACTTATTAATATTTTAACTTTGATAAGTTAGTTTAGATCTATAATTTTTTATTTTTAATATTTTTTTGTGAGGTGACAAAATTTGAAACTTGATATTTTTACATATACCTCATTAACATATTTTCAAAATAAGTATTGACAAACAAGACTCCAAATAAACTTGAGTAACATAGTTTACTTAATTCAAAAATAACATGGAGTTTTATAATATGGAGGGTTAGCTTAGCCATCGTCATTTACGTGACGATTAGTTCTCTTCATTGACAAATGGACCTTACACAATTAAAAGTGATGGAAAATTTGTAAAAAATAAGGAAAGAAGGAAAATTTCAAAATCTTGCGATATCTTTGAATGTAAGACCCATGTTGTTCTTTATCTCCAATGGCGACAATTTAACATATTCTTATGATAAGGAATGACAAAGTAGATGGTGATAAAGAACATGCCTTAGAGGATGAACATGATAGATTTGAATATCTAAAAAGAAGATGAATGTGATGAAAATACTATAATCAACCATAAGTTTTGTTTTTCCATTTTCAGTATTACTCAAAAATTCGAGAAAAACCGAAGAAACACCGACATGGAGCCATTACAACTACTTTCATAAGTTTGGTTTTGGTCTACTTTGGAAGTGACCTTCTTAGAGGGAGTCAAGACTGACATAAGGGGATATCGCGCTTCAGTGATGGGTAGATACCGGTAAGAAGAGGTAGTAGTGGAGTTCTTACCCCCGTGACACCTTGTTAATAGCCATTAAATAAAAGTGGGTGAGGTAGTTTTCACTCCAACAGGACCTCAATGCTGTGACCACCAATTAAGTGGCTGAACACAAGTTTCTTTCCGAGAACTTCTACTCAATATACAAAATGCAAAGGAAATTTTGATGTAACCCCTAAAATGTGTAGGAATTTATTCTTGATATACCATTTTTTCATTTGTGTTCATCATTTACTTTTACATTAGAGTTGAACATGTTTATTTGGCATGAAAACCTTTGTTGAGCAAGCTTAGAACATCATACATCATCATTCTCTTTATTGAAAAGGTTGAAAGCAAACAATATATTATTATTTTCTTCAAAAGGCTTTTGGGTGTGTAGGTCAACATCAACAATAATACACTATCGTGGGTCCATTCGTGGCAATATTTGGTGGATGAGACATGATTTTGGCAATATTTTAGGTAATGAAGTGGTTCTTAAGATATTCACGTAACACAAAATAGGAAATAATTTTCACACATTAAAAAAATGAGACATTAAAGAAAAAACCCTAATTGTATCAATTAATGTCAGGGATTTCCTTTTTCATGGAAGCCAAAGGGACTCATGCACTTCTCAAAAAGAGGGAAAATGAATAGAATGGCCTCTCCATTGTTCATTAAGGGGTGGTTATTTTCAATGTAACTGTGACATTTGAATATTCTAAATTTGATGGGGTGGTTTAGTTTTATAATTATTTTATTTTTTATAGGTGCCAAATTTGGGAATATATTTTAACATATATCTAAGTTTGATTAAAATATTTTCCATAGTAACGAGGAAATAATGGTAGAATCATTTCAAGGAAGATATGATATGATGAAATAACTATTAACTTGAGTCCATTTAATTAAAAATAATATGGAGCTTAAGAACAAGGTTGTAGTTTTTTTTTCAGCCACGATGCTTCGCTTAGTCAACAACATTAACTTATTCATCAATTGTAGGGCACCATCTATTAGCCCTATTCTGTACACAATTGAAATAAATGTGATTTTTTAGAACATATGGGGAAAATGGCTTAATATTTTTTTATTTTATTTACGGCATTAATGTTTTCAATTGGATAATATTTAATATATTAGATAAGAAAAAGACGCCAATGGGAAGTTGGAAAGAAAAAAATAGGGATTAAATACTTACATGTCCCACACATATTCCACACTTCAAATTCTCCTACGTAAACAATATATTTTCCATATTAACAAGGAAATAATGGTAGAATCATTTCAAGGAAGATATGATATGATGAAATAAGTATCAATGTGAGTCCATTTAATTAAAAATAATATGGAGCTTAAGAACAAGGTTGTAGTTTTTCTTTTCAGTTGAGATGCTCCGCTTAGTCAACAACATTAACTTGTTTGTCAATCGTAGGGCACCATCTATTGGCCCTATTCTTTACACAATTGAAAGAAACATATTTTTTTGAGAACATATGGGGAAAATGGCTTAATATTCTTTATTTTATTTACGACATTAAGGTTGTTGATTGGATAATATTTAAATATATTAGATAAGACAATGACACCAATGGGAAGTTGGAAAGAAAATGACGAGGATCAAATACTTATATGTCCCATACATATTCCACACTTCAAATTCTTCTACCTAAACAATATATTTTCCATATCAACGAGGAAATAATAGTAGAATCATTTCAAGGAAGATATGATATGATGAAATAAGTATCAACGTGAGTCCATTTAATTAAAAATAATATGGAGCTTAAGAACAAGGTTGTAGTTTTTTTTTTTTTTCAGTCATGATGCTCCACTTAGTCAACAACATTAACTTGTTTGTCAATTGTAGGGCACCATCTATTGACCCTATTCTTTACACAATTGAAAGAAACATTTTTTTTTAGAACATATGGGGAAAACGGCTTAATGTTTTTTACTTTATTTACGATATTAAGGTTTTTGATTGGATATTATTTAAATATATTAGATAAAACAAAGACACTGATGGGAAGTTGGAAAGAAAAAGGCAGGGATTAAATACCTATATGTCCCACACCTATTCCACACTTCAAATTCTTCCTACCTAAACAATACTTGTTATATATCCTCCACTTTTTTGTTACAACCATGTTCGCATTATTACTTGTGAAGAAGCTTTTTCATTTTGAATACCTTAATTAAACAATTTTTTGACAACAAAAGTCTAGCACAAATTTCTTTCGAATAATTGATGTTCAATATATAAAAAATAGAGACAATGTCAGTGTAACCCTTAAAATGTGTTGAAATTTATTCTTAATATATCATGAATTTTCTATTGTGTTCACAATTTATTTTATATAGAAAATGAACATGTTTGTTTGGCATGGAATCCTTTGTTGACTAAACTTGAGATATCATACATCATCATTTTCTTAATTGAAAAGGCATGGAAACCCAAACTAAGAAAATTTTATTTTTATTTTTTATAAGACTTTTGGGTGTGTGTCAACATAATCAATAATACAATATTACAGATCCATTCATTGCAATATTTTATAGATGAAATATAATGTTTGTGGTTCATAAGATATTCTCCTACCTTCAAATAGGAAACAAATTCTTGTATTAGAAACATGAATGCAATGACATTAAAAATACAAATGAGATGACATTATAAAGAAAATATGGAAAATGTATTGATGTTGAACATTACCTTTTCATGGTTGTTATAGGGAAAAAAGAGAAGAAATTTTAGAGGAGAAAAAATAGTTGAAATGTAAGAACTGCAGGTTTGAAAACCGCATAACAGATAAATTGTTTACCACAATAAATCCTATCGTTGCTCACTTCTTCGACATTCTCCTCTGTGGCGGAGGCAATGAACTGATTTTAACAGTGTTAAAAAATGAAATGAACAAGTTTTAACAGTATTATAAAAGATCAGGGATGAAATTTACAGGTGTTAGGGGATGACATCGAAAATGAGAACATATATTAACGCCCACGTGATTGGCATTTTATATTATCCTTCTTCCCCTCTGCAAGCACTCATTTATATATAAGATACATAGAGAAAACACCTTATATATCATTACAGCTTGAGTTATACATATCCTATACCATTCCAAAGTACTAAACATAATCTTTAGAGTCTCTAATCCAAATATGAAGTTTATTCTAAATTACAGTTTCTGAATTGGTAAGTCTCTAATCCAAAGAGAAGAATCACATTGTTACATTTATTGAGCATATAGGGAGAGTGAAGGACCAACACTTCCCTCATGTGGGATGTAGACATGTATAGAACTACATAATCTTGTATTCACATAAATTTTTAGAGTAGGGCTTTATATTAAATTCATTGGAGCACAATTTAGGCCTAGTCTAGTTTGTTCTCTTCCATGTTTTGTCAAGCATTTAATTAGTTTAGTGAGAGAGACATCATATCATAAGTTTTGCATAGCAACACACAAATCAACGACATTTTCATAAAGTAGTGCTATAGTGAGGTGCATGTAAAATTTTGTGCACGCACAATTGTTGGAGAAAAAAATTGGAATAGGTGCAAATTCAATGGTTACAACCATCACCTTGTTAAAACTATCCCAAACCCACTTCTAAGATACAAAGTTTGTTGATTGTGTTCCTAAGTTGCTCATGAGCATTTCATAAGAATTCTTAATATTTTGACTATCAAATCAGGTACATTTTTCAGTTAGGGAATTACTTACACTTTACGTACTCTTCCCCTTTCCAATTTCAGTTTAATTCCACATTGAATTAGAAAACTGATTTACTATTTTATTATATTTACTCAAGCTTCTTCTTTAGTCCCATGTTTTGGGTAATTTTAGCCATGTGTATTTTAAGTAAAAAAAATTGAACCTACTTATTGTATTAAACGTCAACCTTAAGGTTTCAAACTATCCTTTCAAGGTTTCATGTATTCCCCTTTTAGGACATGATTTTTGACCAATTTCTAATTGTTGCAAGGGTTCCATACATCCTTTCCCTCATCATCCCTAGCTTCTTGAATGATTTTCATATTTCCATCTTATGTTAATTAGGAAAGCTACATCAACTACACTTACTAGGAAAAGTGTTAGTTCAAGTGGTTTGTAAATTAATTTGATTCAAATTCCTTTGGTTCAATACCATGCTTGTTCAAAAATATAAATGGTGATGGGTAACGAGATGAGCGTTCCTTTTTCTAATGCAACTGTTGAATAAGATTAAAATGCATGTGTTTTTTAAAGAACATATTTTGAATGATAATGCTTATAATAATATGTTTTGATTATTTTACATTGAAAGGCATAAAACAAACTAAAATACAAGTTACTTCACATTATATGAATAAAGACAATAAAGTGTAGCAATCTGAACCTAAATTAAGGTAAATGTGATTATTCTAGAGAGGGAGTAGAGATATATTGATAGAAAACACATAATGGAAAGATCCAACTTGATTTTATCTAAAGAATGAGCGTACAATAAAATTATGGACTTGGATCTAGCTCAGAAAGGTATCTCGAGCTCTTTAGAGAAAATCATTGTTTCAAATGTTTCTAGAACACCACAAGTGGAGGCAGAAGTACCATCAAATGGTATGACTAGGGTGGACATTAATTTATGGGAGCATCTACAAGGTCTATAATTTTTAGGGACATTTGCATGTATCTACACTTTAATTTAGGGCACTGTAGCATTGTGATCTAATGTAATGAAACATGTGTGATATGTCCCAAGTCTAAACCCTGACAATGTACTCAAATAATAAGGCAAAATAAAATGTCCTAGGATATATTAGGTTAGACATGCTTCGATATACACCGCTACATGTGAGGGTTTACTCTTTACAAATATTTTGAGGAGGGATTAAGTTGTGTGTAGCTCTCTCACTTCCTATGTGAATGTGCAACTATGAAATTGGTGTGTAATATAAAGTGAAACTTATTTTGATTCTTGAAACTCAACACCATGCAATTTTTAACCCTTATACTTCATATCGAGCTTTGTGAATTACTATAGGGTTTCTCTTGGAAGATTTGATATTTGTATGTATACCTCATGTAAAGTAATCTCCAAGGTGTTTATCAGGTGTGTGGATGTATAATGACCTATGGGGTCATTTGTATATATAAGTGTCTCTTCATTAATTTCCCACTAAAATCGGCCCATGAATCAAGCCTGGGTTGACCTGATGAAAGTGCCCACATTTGAGAACTAGTAATTTCCCATGCAAGGATAATACCAAAGAAGTTGGATAGTACTATTGGATGATATTATCTAGGGTTATCAATAGTGTTTGTAAGATGGAAATAAAGGATATGTGAAATGGAGAATTCATGTATAAGCTCTTAAGGTGTTCTTATATAGATTAAGACAATCTTAAATGAATATAGTTGGCAGATAAAGGTAACCAAGATGATGTACATGGGTAATCAGAAAGGAGGAAAGTGTGACAAAGAGTAATATATATGTCAATAGTCCAAATGTGTCAAAGAGTGTTGATATGTGTCAAAGACTTGAATTAGGTGTCTAGAGTTGAACATCTAATACCATAAAAATTGGTCCAAGGCACTTGGGAAAGTCAACATTACACTTTTTTATATAATTCGACCAATAAAAATTAATCAAATCATTTTTTATACATTTGCACCTATTTGATCAATCTCATGTTTACTATTTTATCCTTATTTAAAAAATCTCCCTTATTCCGATCACTTACATTCTATGCATGATCCTAATAACCCCTATAACTTTCTCCATTCTATGTTCCTAAGTTTTCAAAATTTGGGATGGTTTCGTAGCTATCTAGATGGTTTTATATATGAATTCATCCTCATTAGAAAGTTTCATTAATGAATTTCCAACATCCATGAAACTATCCTCTGTTCTTCTAATGACTACTTTTTTTAATTGAGCATCTTCATAAGTTGACCGAGTTGTGAATTTTGATTGACATTGGACGAGAAATTGATAAAAGAACTCATATAGAAGTAAATTCCCTAAAGGATTTAAATCCATCAAGCAATCCCTTGGAGATCATCATTCAAAGGTCTCACATTTCTCCTAAATCTTCCAAGAGTAGTCCCTGTGCCAAATTTGAAGTACAAAGGTGATCTATAATTTGGAGGAGTCCACTCCAAACTTGTTAATATGGAATTCTTATCCAACGTAATAGTTTTTTATTAAAATATATGGCAAGGAACACCCTTATTTGTGTTATAACAAGGTATATTTCATCTATTGATTGTGGCCTTAAAGCATATAACTCTTTATGCAACCCTTTACATGCATTACTTCCCTCTCACCCTAAATATGATATTATTCCATACATGACTGCAATTTAATGTTCTTGTATGAGTGTGGGAAGAATGAGGTATTCCTTCCCTTTATTTAACACGTGTTATGCTTGTGAATGAGGGTTCTCGAGCTCTCTTTAAGTGTTAGACTAGTTGTAGCACTATGAAACATGTAAGCAATGAAGCAAACAAAAGAAATAAGAGAGAAATATAATAATGTTACCCTTGAGAAAAATCCAACAAGAGTGGAGCCATACTTTCTCATCTCCACTATGTTATATATTTTACAATATTATATTACCTTCATGGGCTTATAAGGATGCCAATCTCATGGGATCCTAGACTTGTAATTAGCTCTACAATGTTCAATGGGAGAATCCCCTCACGGAAGAATACTGAACTCAACCATATCATATGTGCATTCTCTCTCTCAACTATGCCTTCTATGGAAAATGAGAATGATCCAATGGGATTGAATTTACAATACTCCTTATTAAGAACTCTATTTTCTAGTGCCATTCAATGGTGGATGAGAAAAAAACCATTCCCATGAATGAATTCTAAACCAAGACTCCAACTTGTCTTAATTGGCAATGGAATACAATTCTAAAACTCATATGATGTTTTTTAATCATAATTGACATTTATTAGACCTGTAATGATGCCCTATGCCTTGGGAATTTGATAATAAACCATTTTGGAAGTTTCAAAACTCGTAACCATTACGTTCTGGGTGTTTTCTTTTGTCTTTGGATGAAATTTCCACTATTTGTAGGTAGCGATTACGAAACTTCCTATCAAGGCCACTAATGAGATGCAAAATCATCATGACAGTTTACAAAAATACCATTGAGAGATACAAAACCGTCAGAGCGGTTCCATATCCTTAAAAACCCATAAATTCTAGAGGCCATAAATTTTGCATACGAACTTAAAATTGGGTGTTATTTTTTTTCAAGCGTGTATGTTTTCAAGAGGAAGCCAAATATGTAAAAAAAATAAACATATGATTTATAAATTCTTTTTAATAGGAAGTGATATATTTTTCTTGTGACTTTGGCATATTATGAACCCTGTTTGATAGTCGATTGTCTCACTGACCAAATTAGATGATCTCATGATCCGTTTTTTGGATCATATACCCTAAATTAGAGGCTTTTGGTCCTAAAAAATCGTAGAATGAAAATATATTGATTATTATCTCAAACGTGGTACCAACCTTGCCACTCTATTGGACTACACTTTTTTCCTCTCTCACTTGGAGAGTTTTTTCCCAAACTGAACCTTAAAAATCAGGTTGTAAAAAGCATTCATGACCCCTTTCAAACTTAACCAACTAACCTTTTTGCACTCTCATTGTCTTGGTCTTCTTCTGGGTTCATCCTCTTATCCCATTTAATGCAAATTCTTGTAGGATATAATGAAGTTCTCTCTCACGAAGTTATTCAAATTCCTCCATGTTGTCAACATTCTCAACAAGTGAAGAAAAATACATTACATAATGTAAATGACGCTACAAAAATGTCATCACTTTTATAAATTACCCTTGTATTAGGTCTCACAGTTCAACAAATGGAACATACATGGATTTCAAATACAAAATTTCATTTATAACATTTACCTTCTTAGGTATTGTAAAATTTTGCATCAAACAAGAGAAAAATACATTGAAAATACATGTTTCAATAAAGGGATGTGGATGTCAAAACACACACGCATTAAAAGAAACAATATTATTTGTGGATTTATACTCATCATGGATATATCTCTCACCTTTTAATGTCTTTTCACTTTTTCTCCCTCCACGGAATAACAATTTAGCTCATGGGCATACTGCGATATGCCCAATACATTTATAACAATTGTTGTCATACCCAAATATGATTTAGAGAAACCACTACAACCATTTACTTTGTGTATACCACATGCTACAAAGTTGCTACAATTGTTACACTTTGTTAAATACATACCTCCAACATATGCATGTTACAATAATTTTGATTACAAAAAAAATAGATTATACCTTTATGCTTAAATCATAGTAAACATGCCAACTCACATTTGACATGACATGAAAATATTGAAACAAATGCAACTTATTTACAATGGTCTGCTCATACGCTTCTCAAACGAGATAGTTTCTCCATATCCAATCTCAATGAGTGAAATAAATCCATAATTTAGCATACATAATTAGATTAGTTCACAACATGCTTCTTACAACAATGGAAACCAAAATAAAACTGCATGTTTCCTTCTAAATAACACAAGATTTTGTTGGATGAACCTTCTTTTCCAACAAATGGCCACACAATGGTTATTCGTGTTGACATGAGTGAGTTTAGGTGTTGTCATTGATGTAAAAGATCATTAATGAAAAAGAGGATGATGGAGAAGTGTCAGAGGATGCTTGGCATGATGATGATATGGATATTCAGGTTGATTCATTTTGACAAGAGTGAAATTAGTGAGAATGGCTTGGTCTAGTAGGCTTAATCAGGTGACCTAGCTAGCCTAGGTGATAGAGCATGGAGAATAGATTTTCATGGTGGCTTGAGGAGCATGGTAAAGGAATGGAGAGAATGGTTAGGAGAATGTTGAGACAATCACATGAGTGTTAGAGTGCAAGTACAGGTTGAAGACCTAGTTGTAGGTGCTCATCTAGACCTAATCTTAGGTGCTTGGAGGCCTAATAAGAGCATGATAGTCAGATATAGAGCCATGTGAGGTCTTGAGAAGCATGTCATGGGGGTGAGTTATAAATGATTTCATCAAGGTTGTCAGAGCATAGTTTTTAGAGGTTTCATGATGAGGTATAATGTTCCTCTACAATGATTTGGCCTAGAACATACAAAACCCTAAGGCCTAGTCATGACAAGTGACGATGGTGGTGAAGATGTAGAAACCTATTTGATGAAATATGATGATTGGAGATGATAATAGGGGTGTCCTAGAGGTGTGAATAAAATTTTAGGTCATTGTGAAGAGAAATTTTCAAGTTATGAAGTTTGAGGCAAAACAAGGTCCAAGAAAGCATGATTTCTAGCTCGATAGGAAACTTCTGATGCTCACCTGCTCTCACAAAATTTACATGGGAGCTTGTGGATTTGAGGGATGTTTTTCCATTGAGATAAGATAATTTTGAAAAAAATAATGGAGTGGTTTCATCATCAAACTTTTTTATGAATGAATGTTAAGAAGTCAAAGTTGTTTTTATGAGTTTGAAACCCTAGGTTGAGAGCGATGAAGAAATATTCTTGGTAGGTTCCTAGAATTGATTATTTTTGAAAATGTGATGATTGGAGGTTTTAGAGTACTCCTCCATATTTCTAGAAAGGTATGATAGAGCTTGTGAAAGTATGGGCCCTACTCAAAAAGGAAATTTTATGGACATTTTTTATTTTGTGGCAAAGTTGTTCCATTGAAGGTATTGACTAAATCACCATTTATGAAATCTTGGGAGTTTTAATAGATGTCCATGATATAGGTCGTGGTTTCCTAAAGCAAACGTGCCCTACCTTTTTGGCCCTAAAAGGATAATTTATCAGTGTTGGAAAATGGAAGTGCTTGAGCACTTTTGAGCATGGTTAAGGAGTCTAATGGTCCTTTGTAGGTGTTGTATAACATCCAATGTGACATGTTTCATGCTTTTATGAAGCCTATTAAAGTGTACTAGAGTTGCCATGGTTGAGGTCACAAGTTGACTTAGTTTGACTGGTTCAGGATAAGACTGATTTGGCTAGAAGATGGATGTAGAAGACTCATGTTTTGGCTTAGTTGATGTAGGATATCCATTGGAGAGTGAGGAGGGATGAATTTTTTCCTAGTTAATGCTTTTAGAGGTCTTAAAAGTGACATCAAGGGTGTAAACTAGTAGAGTTTCCAAAACTACTTTCTGGGTAGTTCAGTTTGGTGAAGAGGAAAAGTTGGCTTCATTTGAATTTTGTTGGATGTTTCATGAGAGTATATAACATGATGTGTATCTACAGGTGTCATGTATTTCTAATGAGTGGTTTACATGGAATAGTTGAGGTGTTCTTGGGTGATCTTGAGATTGTTTGGTGAAGTCTGGTTCTTGGAAACAACTATTTTGAGTAGGAAATGGTCCTACTTGGTAGTGTTATGAAGAAAATGATTGGTGTAAAGCATTGTGCAAGCATGTATGATGTTTTTATGATGTATTTGACATGTGTGAGGCCTTTTAGGCTTGAAAATCATGGTGATGTGTTTGGAGGTCTTTGATGAGCTTGGTGATGGGGTTTTGAGTCCTTTTCAGCTTGTTTAGTTGTCTTGGTGCATGGCCCACCTACATGGGTCCATTTTATGAATTTTTATGAGTGTATTAGTTATGTTTTTATGTTGTATATGTTGATATCTTGGGTTAGATTACTGACCTATGTTATGTTTTTGAGTTGAGATGCATATAAAGTGCATGTTTGGTTCACATTTGAACTAGTTGAGTGAGAGGGAAAAGTGTGAGCTAGGTGAGAGAGTGCAAGTGGTTTAAGGGAATCAAGATAGATCTAAGAGAGTGTGTGAAATTATGAAGAGTGTTTAATAGATATCTTGTGCAATGGTTTTCATCAAATCAGTTCATGAAAGATCAAAATTGAGTGAGTTAGAGGAAGGTGTGTTTGAAGAGGGTTTGAAGGTGTGTGAGCTGAATTTGTGATCTCCATCAGTTGTGGAAGAAACAATAATTTAGATATATTCATCTAAATGTGGTTGAGTTTGTTCTTGATCATCTTAGGGGGTTGTATCCTCCTTTTTGGGTTGGTGCCTCACTAAACTAGTGGTTGGTGCTCCTTGTAGGGTTGGTGCTCTACTAAATTAGGGGTTGATGCTCCTTGTGAAGTTGGTGCTTCACTAAATTTCTTTGATTTGAGTAATATAATCAAAATTTTAGTGGGTTTTCTTCCCCTTGAGGGTTTCCCACTTATATCTTGTGTTCTTGTGTACTCTTTCATGGTTATGCTCTTGTGGATGGTTGTTATTTATTATTAAGATCACATTAATGCATGGTTGAATGTTAATGGTGTATGCAAGTTAATATGAATTGTTTAAGGGTTTTTAAGGAATACATTTACACCCCCTCTCAGTCCATTGTGCTTCCAACAATTGGTATCAAAGCATGTCCTTTTGGAAGAGTTTAATCACTTGAAAGGAGATCCTTTGAAGCACAAAAATGGTGAGTCAGCAGAGTGGATCTTCTTCTAGCAAGGAACCATTGTTTGATGGAGTAAACTATGACTTTTTGGAGTCTAAGGATGAGGAATCACATCATGTTCTCTAGGGTTTGATATTTGGAAATTTGTGTTGGATGGTTATATAACTCCTCAAACTCCTCCAATAATTGTACTACAGACAAGAAGCTGTGTAGTGACAATTCAAGGGCTATGAATGCAATCATGTGTGGACTAGATGAACCTGAACTTGTGAAGGTCATGCATTACAAATGAAAAAAATAAATGTGGGAGAAACTTCAAGTCATTTATGAAGGATTCCAAGGTAATAATAGTCTAAGCTTCAAACCTTTAGAAATCAGTTTGAAGGGCTAAAAATGAGTGATGATGAGTCTATTGGTACATACTTGCTTAGAGTTGACAAGGTTGTCAACACCATGAAAGGATTAGGTGAAGAAGTGAAGGAAGAGGTTGTGGTATAGAAGGTATTGAGGTCTCTTACTTACCTAGATTTGATTCCAAAGTGTTTTGCCATTGAAGAAGCCAAGGATTTGAATCTCTTAACAATGGATAAATTGCATGGAACTTTGATTGCTTATGAGATGAGGGTTATCGATTCTAAACTCAGCTAAGAAGGATATTTCCTTCAAATATGAGATGAAGACCAAGGGAAAGAAAGTGAAGGATGATGTTGATACTCTTGAGATTGATGATGAAGAACTCTTTGCAATTGTTTCTAGAAGATTGAAGGTTGGCTCTAGAAAGTACAAAGGTAAGCTTCCATCTAAATGTTTCAATTGTGGTGAAATGTCACTTGGTTGCTAGGTGTCCTCATAGGCATGAAAAATAAGGTGATGATGACCACGAAGATGATCATGATAAGAAAAAAACAAGTATAACAAAAACAAGAAGAATTTAAAGAAGTTTGTGTTAGGAATATTATTATTCCTCACATGAATTATTATCAGGTTTATATATAAATTATTTGTTGTGAGATATAATCTCACATATTATGTAATGGCTAGAGTTGATGAATGAGTTGTTTTATTTCTCTCAACTATATAGGATTTTGTGGAGAGAATAGTGGGGAGAGTGGTTGGATGGTGGAGTTAAGTTGTCTCTCCTATATAAGTACTTAATTTTAATAGTGAATTAACGGAGTTATTTTGTCAGATTTTCTTGTGCAAAATTGGTGTGTCTTTTAGATTTGATATCAAAGTAGGCATGGCTCTGAGAGATATTAGTGAAGGGGAAATGCATTGTATTCTTTTTCCCTAGTGGATGGAAATTTATATGTGACGAGTTTGTGATTTTTTAGTTTAAGTCCTTGATTTAGAATATCACAGTAAAAAGCAACATCATGTTTCTTGAAGAGGTTGGACAGTCAAACATGTTCCTGTTCATACGTAGGTTTGTGGTAAGCCTTGCAAAACAATTAAAGGATGTACAAATGGTTCCTACTGAAGTTCCCGCACTAGAGATGGTCAAATGTGTTCCCTAAAGTGATCGGTTTATAATAAGATGGTTCCTGAGATGAAGTTCCCACAAATGATTTGGTCAGATGAAGTTCCCGACGGTGCTTGGTTGATAAGAAGCTGATGTGTTCCTTCATTGCCTTCATTTTGAGATGTGTGCCAAAATCATAAGTGATAAAAGGTGAACAAGCTATAAAGGAAGTGTGAAAGTTCTTTTGCTACCTTGTAAGAACTAAGGGGGGGAATGTTAGGAATATTATTATTGCTCACATGAATTGTTATTAGGTTTATATTTAGATTGTTTGTTGTCAGATATAATCTCATGTATTATGTAATGGTTAGAGTTGTTGTGAGTTGTTTTAATTGACTCACGTATATAGGCAGTTTGTGCAGAGAATAGTGGGGAGAGTTGTTGGACAAACTTCCATGTAACGATAGGAGTTGTCTCTCCTATATATTCTACTTAATTATAATAATGAATTCACGAAGATATGTTGTGTTTATGCTGTGCAAAACCAGTGTACATCTTTTAGAGTTTGACTACAAGAAGAAGGGAAAAAAGAGTTTCCATAAAAAGGAAGGGGTTTGTTCATATGAAGCAAGTAGTTCCTTGATAGTGAGTTTCTGAATCTAAATCGTAATTAGACCATGAGGATGTTGGTCATATGAGGTCTTGTTCACGAGAAAGGATGTTGCTAACTCTATGAGTTGATGGTCTTATAATTTTTTGTGATTCCATGCACTTTGAAGATGAATTTGAGAAGAAGGTGATATTGAGATTGAAGTTGGTTATTGTTCAATCTGATTTGAAATATGCCAAAATTAGGATAACAAAAGGTTGAGAACTCAAGTCAATGAATATGAGGTAAAGATCCATGACCTAGAGGAGAGACATTGGGCTGTGACAAAGTAAGCTTGATGAGTTAGTGAAAAGGTTAGATATGTAGAGGAGCTCCACGACTCTAAGTCTGCAATCCAAGGAAGAAGAAGTGATCCTTTTTAAAGGAGAATTTCCTGATGCTATAAAAAAGGTAAAATCATTTCATATTTTTGAGAAAATCTCTAAGACTCTTGACGATATCTTGAGAAATCATAAATTTGCAGGTGACAAGACAAGTTTGGGGTATAAAGAAGACATCAAAAGAAAATAAATAAAACAATAATATGTTTTTATCTCAAGCAATGATGATGAAGGACCAAGAACCAAGGGAGGAAAGAAGGAAAACTCCACCAAAGACAATGTGAAGACAATGTCAATTAGGCAACCCAATGCTTCAAGGTATGAAGGTTCATTTAATGGTTATTATTTCAGTTGCAATGGTTTTGAACATAGGGCTAAGGAGTGTAGGAGGTTTGCCAACGAAGATCACCCATGGAGGGATAGTAGGAGTGAGCAAACAAGGAATTTAGTTTGCTAAAATTGTCATGAGAAAGGACATATTGCTAGGTATTGTCCATATGAACCTTCAAGTCAAAATTGGATTAATGAAGGAATTAGAGGTAGAAAATCAATTGTATGATTCAACTGCAATAAGATTGGGCATGTTGCCAAACATTGTTATGGTCCTACAATAAAAAACAAGATTTTTCAAGGTTCTAATATCATGCTAGAAGGCAAAAAGGTCATGGGAGCCAAGAGCAAGCAAGAGTGGTTCACTAAGAGCTGATATGAATGCAAGACAAGAAGTTAATTATGGTATAAATCATAAGCAAGTGGATAGGGATGAGTTTTAGATGTCTAAGAGGGCTTGGGACCTCTTTAAATCATTCTTATAGATTCATCATGAAGAAATATGTCTCTACTAGGATAATTAGAGACATAATCATCCATATGAATCATTGTGAGAAGGGGGAGTTGATTGGTTTGAAGTATGTTGTTTGTAGGAATGTTGTCAAAGTGTTAAGGTGACATAGTGTTTTCCAAGCTGTGTGAATGAATCTAGAAGGTGATTGAGGATGAAATGAAGGTATGTATGTGGGTCTTTGATATGATCATCAATTCTTCCATTGAAAAAGGGTATTGTCTTAGTTAGCAATTTGTTTAGTCATATTGTGTGAGTGTTGGATAGCTAAGATTGGTAGTATATGTAATCAAAGTACCATAGATGTCTTAAGGTCCTTTAAATGATCGTGAAATGAGTCATTGTTGATCTAAACCTTGGAATATCTATAATTACATGCGTATGTGAAAAAGAATATGTGAGTGTCAAGCAAGTATCTTAGTATATGGTGTTAGTATTGCAATAGTGTAACACAATTTCAATTATGAAATGTCTTTGAGTAAGCTAAAGTTGTAAAGATGTGTGGGTATCCAAGAAGCTGATCCTAAGTTGTAACAGTAGTAGGTTGCCAGGTTAGTAAAAGGAATATTAAGGTCATGTCTTGTATGAGTATGGTAGGTGTTCCCTATCAAATTTTAGTATGCCTTAGTTCTAGAATTTTGTAACAGTGTTGTCATAAGGAAGTTGTTGCCTTCAAGAAAGTTTGATGTTTCCTTAAAAGATAGAGATTTGGTTGATAAGTCCAAGAACAATAATTAGGTCTTAAATGAAGAATTAAAACATGAGTAATCTATGAAAGCTCAGGGGATGTGATCTTTAGTTGAGGAACAAGGTTACAAGTCGAATAAGAGGATGTAGTGCATTTATGAAGTAAAAAGGTGTTCATCATCTACTTGAAGGTATTCAACATGAATTGAAGATGGTTAGATGCTGAGAAGTGAGCAATCAAATAGGTCTCATAAGGAATGAATAAGTTATCCTGCATGATGGATTGATTAGACTATTAGATGAAATAGAAAATGGTGTTCCCCGGGTATGTCTTGAGATGACTTAGCCCTCATGTTATGCTTCAATCACTGAGCCATGATATGAGGTGTATCAAACAAGTCTATGCATCATAGAGTTTGGATGGAGAAAGTCAAGGAAGTGATAGGTCTATGAAATGAAAAGAATAAGTTTCTTTGTCAATATGAGTCATGTCAAGCATGTGCATGGATGATTAAGGCCTACATTTTTGTCTCAAGCATAAGCACAGAGTGCCAAGAGAGTTTTTTGGATCACTTATGTTTGAGATAAAGAGTTGAAACATAATGAAGGACTATGAAGATCAAAAATTGTAATGTTTTATATGGATCATGATTACATATTTGTGTATGCTTGAGTAGTGTTAGTGATGTTGTCTTAGATTGGTGTATGGGTTGGTGAACTAGTTTACAAATCTTGAAGCGACTTCTACACTTGAAGTATGAAGACAAGTAGGTTGCAAGATTAGTATGGTTAGCCTCTTGCATCATGACAAGGTACTAAAGAATGTAAATGTATGAAATGATGAGCTACATGCATGCATAAGGATTTTCGATATGAAGGAGTGTTTCTAATAGTTATATGAGAAGATGACATGACTTGAAAAGTGTGATTTATAATGAAGAATTAAGACTTAAAGAAGGAATGTTGAATCCATACAAGATCCTCATGACCAGGATATGTCTCTTGTGCTTACTCATGAAGTTGCTACAATGTTGCAAAGGTATGAATGTAGTGTTATAGGGTTGTGTAAGCTTCTCAAGGTAGGGGGATATGGTTATGATCTTAAAATTAGGAGCTCTACGTGTTTAGAAGGCCCAGTGAGACAAAATTACAATGATGTGTGTAAGAACATTGACAAAACTTATGCTAGGATAAAGTATGCTCATTCATTAAAATTGTTACAGTGCCTTGAGGCTAATATAGAGTATATTAGTCTATACATAAAGGATCATGATGTTTGTTCTATGAGTACATAAGAAGAGAAGAATCTTGAATGATTATTTTTCCCAAAAAGGTGAAGCTAGGAAAGTATCAGGTCTGCAGAGTTGTTCAAATTACATGGTGATAGGGTATTGTAGCATGTGTTTGTGCTATAGTGATGAGCTACATGGCTATCAAGTTCTCTTTCAGCAGGGGGAGCTTGTTTTGGTCATGAATTAGGTGTTTTAAGAGACAAGAAGGCTAGTAAAGGCAAAGTTTAAGGATGGTTTCTTACATTGTTGCAAGAATAATTAGCTACATGACTCATGTCAGTTGATATGCATACAACTAATACAAAGAGTACTAAGAAAGTGTTTTAGGTCTGTGGTGACATGATCGACCCTTCTCCATGACATACATACAAGGTATGAAATCTTATTGTTGTGTTTTTCAATTAGAAATGGGAAAAATGAACCCAAGGGGAAGCTATAAGGGATTGATTCATGATGTATGTGAGATTCCCAGAGCAAGATGAAGTTTGGCCAAGATGCACTAAAGGAGTTGTTGAGGGATCTTAGTCCTAAATGATATGTGTAACCAAGATATGAAAGTGTCAACTCAATTTTGAGCATCTATCACCTGATATAGGTGAATAATAAGGTAAGATGATGTTTTAAGACTCTGAATCATGATTGTTGGCATGTATGAGTGGTTGTATGTCTCTGCTCAAAAACATAATGAAAAGAGGTTAAAAACATAGTCAAAGTGAGGTAAGATAGATTGACATGCTTGTATGATGAATTAGGTTGATGTTTTAACTTAAGAAGAGATTTAAAGAATTTGAAGGAAGATGAAGAATATATGTTGAGGTATGTACTTTTTCATTAATGTAAAAAGGGGGAGAAGAACTAGGTGGTTTTCCATCAATGACAAAGGGGGAGATTGTTGGCATGAGTGAGTTTGTGATGTTATCATTGATGTAAAATCTCATTAAAGAAAAAGGGGATGATGGAGAAAAGTTAGAGGATTATTTTCATGATGATGACATGGATATTTAGGTTGATTCATGTTGACAAGAGTGGAATCAGTGAGAATGGCTTGGTCTAGTAGGCCTAATTTGGTGACCTAACTAGTTTAGGTGATGGAACATGGTGTATAGAGTTTCATGGTGACTTGAGGAGAATAGTAGAGGCATGGATAACATGACAGGAGTGTGTTGAGACAATCAGAAGAGTTTCAGAGTGTAGGTACAAGTTGTGGACCCAGTTATGGGTGTACATTTAGACCTAGTCTAGGTGCTTGGAGGCTAATGGAGCATGAGAATAAGGTATAGAGCCATGTGAACTCATGGAAGCATGCAGGTGAGTGAGAAATTATGTCTCAATGTTTTTCATGGAATTTTTGAGAGGTTTTATGATGAGGTATAATATTTCTCTACTTTGTTTTGGCTTAGAACATGCAAAACCCTAAGGGTCAGTCATACAATTCATGGTGGTGGTGAAGATGCAGAGCTATTTGAGGAAATATGATGATTGGAGATGATTCAAAAGGGTGTCCTAGAGGCGTGAGAAAAATTTCAGGTCATTGTGAAGAGAAATTTTCACATTATGAAGTTTTAGGCAAAATAGGGTCTAAAGAAGCATGATTTCCAGTTCATTAGGCAACTTTTGATGCTCACCTGCTCTCACACACTTTGCATGGGAACTTGTGGATTTCAGGGATTTTTTTCCATTTATCTAAGATAATTTTGAAAAAATAATAGAATGGTTTCATGGTCAAACTTTTATGAATTAATGTTAAGAAGTTAAACTACTTTTTATGAGTTTGAAACCCTAGTTTGCTAGTGATGGAGAAGATTTTCTTGGTAGGTTCCCAAAATGGATTAATTTTGCAAATAAGATAACTAGAGGTTATAGAGGAATCCTTCAAATTTATAAAAAGGTATGTTATAGCTTGTGATAGTTTGTGGTCCCCATTAAAAAAGGCTTGTTTTTGGAGTTTTTTAGTTTGTGGAAAAGTTGTCCATGTTGAAGCTATGAACTAAATAACCATTTATAAAATATTGGGAGTTTTAATAGATGTCCATGATAGTTTCAGGTCCTGGATGAAGTAATAAAATGTAAAGTGTGCCCCATCTTTGAGGATTGATTTTTGGGCCTAAAAGGGCAGTTTAACAATGTTGGCAAATGGAAGTGCATGAGCACTGTGAGCATGGTGAAGGAGTATAATGGCCTTGGGGTTTTTTTTGAAATATATTGTAACATGTTTCATGTTTTGTTGAAGCTTTGAAAGTGTATTTAGTTTCCATGGTTGAGGTTAAAATTTAACCTAGTTTGACTGGTTCAGGACTAGAGTGCTTTAACTAAAAGATTGATGTAGAATACCAATGTTTTGGCTTGGCTAACGCTTTCTATTGATTAGAGAGTGAAGAGGGATGAATTTTGTTCCTTTTTAAGGATTTTAGAGGTCTTTAAAGTGACAAAAAGGGTGCAAATCATTTGAGTTTCCAAAACTACTTTTTGGGCAGTTCTATTTGGTGAAGAGTAAAAGAGGCGTGGTTTGCTTTGTTGTATGTTTCATGAGTTATAACAAGCATGTATTCATTATACAGGTTAGTGTATTTATAATGAGTTATTACATGGTATAGTTGAGGTTTTATTGGGTGATATCGAGCTTCAAAGTTGAAAACTTGTTCCTGGAAGTGCTTGTTTTGAGTAGGAATGGTCCTACTTGAGAGAGTTATGAAGAAAATGATTAGTGAAAAGCATTGTGTGATCATGGATGATGTTTTATGATGTACTTGACATGTGTGAGGCCTTTAAAGGCTTGAAAAATCATGATGATATGTTTGGAGATCTTTGATGAGCTTGGTGATGGGGTTTTGAGCCTTTTTTGGCTTGTTTAGTTGTCTTGGTGCATGGCAGACCTACATGGGTCCATTTTATGAATTTTTATGAGTGTGGTGTTATGTTTTTATGTTGTAATGGTTGAGATCTTGGGTCAGAACTGACCTATGTTATGATTTTTAGTTGAGTCTCATATAAAGTACATGTTTTGGTTCATTTTTGAACTAGTTGAAAGAGAGGAAAAAGTATGAGCTAGGTGAGAAAGTGAAAGTGACTTTAGGGCATCAAGAAAGACCTAAGAGTGTGTGAAATTTTGAAGAGTGTTGAAGAGCATGTGTGTAAGGGTTTGTGATCAAATGAGTTCATGAAAGTCCAAGATTGAGTGAGTTAGAAGAAGGTGTGTTTGAAGAGGGTTTCAAAGCGTGTGAGCTGAATTAGTGATCTCCATTAGTGGTAGCAGAAACAATATGCAGATATATTCATCTAAAGGTGGTTAAGGTGGTACTTTATCATCTTAGGGGGTTGTAGCTTCCTTGTGGACTTAGTGCTTCACTAAATTAGAGATTAGTGCTCTTTGTAGGGTTGTTGCTCTACTAAACTAGGGGTTGGTGCTCCTTGTGGGGTTGGTGTTTCACTAAATTTCTTTGCTTTGTGTAATATAAGAAAATTTTCAGTGGGTTTTCTTCCTTTTGAGTATTTCCCACTTATATCTTATGTTTTTGTGCAATCTTTCATGGTTATGCTCTTGTGGATGGTTTTTATTTATTTTTAAGATCACTTTAATGCATGGTTGAATGTTAATGGTGTATAAAAGTTAATCTAAAATTGTTTAAGAGTTTTGAAGGACTGATTCACCCCCCCTCTTAGTCCATTGTGCTTCCAAAAATTCAATCCAAAAAAAGGAAATGGATGTGCATGCCAACAATTTTGTGCTACATGACCATTCTTCTTTCATATACAACAAACAATGGAAGACTTGTACTTTCCATACCTCTTTGGGATGCCCTCTATGCAAACATGATGAAGTGGCAATGATTTACTTCCTCTTTAGAGAAGCCTTACATTCTTATTTTATGTACTTCCCAAGGTTAATAAGTTTTCCCCTTCTTATTCCATCTTGCATTCACTCTCGTGGAGTGACAATGTGTTATCAACTCCATGGAGTTGTCCTCTTATTAGAGACTCTTTTTTGGCCATTGGAGGTAGATCAATAATACCTTCCTCTTAATGAGATACTTAACCATTATTTAGAGAATCAAACTTCTCATTATATTTTAAAAAATAATTACCGTCACTACCTTGCATGGGATATTTTTGTAGAGATAATGGCTTGGGCTCTTGGAGTTTTGGAGATGTTCTTGCTTTAGTTGTCTTAGATAATTATCTAACCTATTTTTTTCCACTAACATATCCCAAACCTTTATATTGGGGACTTTCCTCAACCATTATGTGATTATTATTCCCTGATCGTTGAGTTCAAGGCCCTTTCCATCATAATCCATCTTGGTTAGTAACTTGGAGCTAAAACTTTAGTACAATTCTCAAATTTACTAAAGGAATCATCTATAACTTGATATGAATAAAGAGAATATAGTAAAGTGATTTTTTTGCACACCTTATTCATAGTTTGTGCATATTTGGTAGAGGATGGTCTCTTTTACATGGTATACTCTTCTCTCTCCTTCAGTCTTTCACCATCATCTTGAAACTTTCCAACATTTATTCCTTGGTTTGTGACTGAAGTTGTAACTCTTTAGTGATTCCCATGAGAAATTATCCATGTCTCATCAATCTATCTTGTAGCTCTAAATTCTCATTCTCCAAGTGTTGCTACATCTTTCTTAGCTTAAATTTTTCCCTTTGTATTTTTTGAATTGTGGCTTCCAAATCTTCAAGCCTTTCTCTCTTCAGAGATTTGCCCATTATTTTACTTTTAAAACCAAAATCCTCACACTTTATTGTCAACAAAACAATAAGGAAAAATATAACACATAATGAAAAAAATGTGTTAGGGCTAAAGGAGAACCCACTCTGATACCACCTAAACCATAATTTGGAGGGAGTCCACTCCAAACTCGTCAATACGGAATGCTTATACAACTTAATGTTTTATTCTTAAGATCTATAGCTAGGAACATATTTAACTATTTTGTAGTATATTCAAGCTCTTGACTACAACCTTAAATCATACAACTCCTTATGTAACCCTTCACGTACATTTCCCACATGCTACATATTTTTCATACTTCCCTCTCACCCTAAACATTTTGTTATTCCATACATGATTTCCATTCAATGTGATTTTATGAGAGTGTAAATAATGAGAGGTTCTTTCCCTTTATTGAACAAGTTATATGCTTGTGAATTATGGTTATTAAGCTTTCTTTAAGTGTTAGACTAGTTACAACACTATGAAACTTGAAAATAATGAAGAAAACACAAGAAACAAGAGGGAAACACAAGAGTTTTACTCTAAAGAAACTTAATACGATAAAAATCTAGAAAGATTGAAGTCATTCTTCCTCGTCTCCATTATGTTCTGCAGTTTACAATATTTATGCCTTCACGGGTTATAAGGATTTCAATCTCAAGGGTTCGTATATTTATAACAAACTCTGCAATTTTTGATGGGAGGTTCCCCTCATGGAAGAGTACTAAGCTCAACCACATTAGTTGTGTATTATCTATCTCAACTCTACCTTTTATGGATAATAAAAATGATCTAATGGGTTTGAATTTCCAATCCTCCCTAGTAAGGAAATGTGTTTTCCATCTCCCTTTAATGGTGGATGAATGAAAAATTGTTCCCATGAATGAATTCTGAACCAAGAATCCAAATTTCCTTAACTAAAAATGGGAATCCAAGTCCAAAATTACTCTAATTTTTTTGAACATAACTAACCTTTATCAGACTTGTAATGATGCCCTTTACCTCCAAAATCTGCCAAGAAACTATTTTGGAAGTCAAAAAACTTGTAACTATTACGTTTTGGGAATTTTATTTTGTCTCGGGAAGAAACCACCATTGTTTATAGGTATCGGTCATGAAACCACTAATAAAAACCACAATTGTAAAACCACAGTGAAAGTTTACAAAACCGCCACTGAGAGATATAAAATTGTTGGGGTAATTTTTTATTCTTAAAAACCCTATAGCTTCTAGAGGCCATAACTTTTGAATGCGAACTCAAAATTGGGTGCCATTATTTTTTTATTTTTCTATTTTTTCAAGAGGAACCCAAATATGTAGTCAAAACATACATACGATGAATTCCATAATTTTAAATGCCTTTTAATACGAAACTATCTATTTTTCTCAAGACTTTGGCATATTACAAACCCTATTTGGAAGTCGATTGTCTCATTGACTAAATTGGATGATCTTATGATCCATTTTCAGATCAAAAGGTAAAAGTTACATTTTCCCAAGTTTCATATGCCAAGTTAAGGAAAATTCTAGGTACATTGTGAATTTCAATAATTAAATAATATATAAGACCATGGAAGAGCTACGGGAGCCTTGATCTCTCCTTAGAACATTAGTACATAATGCAATAATCATATGCATTGAGGCATGTTGAGGTCTTTACCACCCAATAGATAATAGGTAAATTTATGGTACATTGTTATTTGATTGGTTTGATAGGGTTTGGTCAAAGGAGAAGTAAAATTTTGTGTTTCACACATCAATAGAAAAAAATGAGTGAGGTTTTTACTAAAAATGATTATACATGTACAAATGAAAAGTTCAAGCCATTATGATCTGGGGACACTTTACAAAAAAAGGGAAGGTTTTAAATACGAATTTGTCCACAAACTCATTCGACAATGATACTATCTAGAAATTTGTGAAACTCAATTAGATGAGTTTTTAATGAGCCAAATTTGTAGTACTTGCTAATAATTGTCTCTTGAGTCCCATTTCCATCTTATGTGATCATTGTGCACTCACCTAAGACACAAGAATGAGTCAGACTATTCTATTACACATCACTTTGTACTATTACTATTTTAGATCATATTTATTTATCAATGTAGTATGTTTCATATCATAATAATTTTTTTCATATTCTATATTCTAAAATGCACTTAATTCTCGCTTGTTTTGTGTTTAGTGTAAAATAGTTAAACATTTTGATGAACTCTTATATTAATTGAACACCAACCCCCAAGGTTTCCTTGGTCTTATTAGAGTTCTATAATTTCTCTTTTAGGATCAATTTTTTTTGGTTGATTGTAGGTAGAGAGTGTTTTATTTACCCTTTCTTCTTATATACATTACACGTGATTCTCTTTTTATGGGTGAAAATTGCTCACATATATCATATTATTCTATAACGATGTATACATGGAAGAACACCAATTCCTATATCATGTTGGTGTAATAAAAAATTAGGGTTAATCTACTTAAGATAAATACTAAACGTAAAATATGATCTAGAATCATAAATATTGTAACACATAACTAATACACAGATCCTAGATAATGTAATAATTATATTGTAAACATATATAAGATCTTGAAAGATAAAAAATGAATTAGGGTTAAGGTTTTATAAAATATTCACCCTTAACAAATTGTTGTGGTGTGGAAGTACTATAATTAGAATGTGGAATTGGGTTATGTAGATTGTTATAAATGTTCTTGAAAAAATATGGAGAGTTGAAGATGAGTACATGAGGTTCACCCATGGTAGACAAAGCCATATTGTGCTTCTACCCTCTATGGCCGATTCTACACTTTGGTGTTCTTATTTAAAAATTAAAAAAATCACTTTTTCAACTCATCTTTAGATCTAGGATCTATGATCAAAACATCAATATTGCATTTATGTACCTACAAATAGCTTCTTATTTGAAGAAACCCTAGATCATCAATTACAAACCTAAAAAATGGGTTATTCCAATTTGGTCGGACTTCATCATCTCCTCATTAAGTTGAGATCCACTACATGTTGATACTTTGAAGATGCCTCAAACTAATGTAGCTCTCCCTGTTAGTAGGTGTGTGAGAACATGTGATATACATGTGAAAGCTACATTAGATTCCATAAACCCAAGGGCACTAGATGTAATAAGAATGCTTTATATTCACTAACAAGAGTAATCAACTATGTACTTGAGCATACAATAGATCTCGAGATGTTTATCTATTGAAGTGATCTTAAAATAAGTCCCCTTTTAAAATGAATTTTAAAATAATTTCTTATATATAGTGATTAATCCTCAAATTTGGAACCTTTTAGCATGTAATCAACTTAAATTCAATTAAAAATAAGTAAAATGTCAACCTAAAGATATTATCCTTTCACATTTTCTAGTAAAAATTAAGGGAGCACAAAAACGATAGTGGATTCTACCCCAGATGGGAAATTTTTTTCTTTAACATATTAGAATCAAAAATAAAAAAATCCGGAAGGTGGGGATCTCTAGAAAACAAATCATAATAGAAGAATGAAGACAAGATCAATGTTTATGAAAGGTTGTAGAAGAAATAGATACAAAGATAAGGGTAAATGTGCTAATTAATATTTTTATTCAAGTGAATGAAAACATGTGCACAAAATCAATTAAAAACCATTATAAAAAGTAAAGTGCCTTTTGTAGGTATCTAAAATCCCCCCCTTTAAGATATAATTGAAAATAATAGTTTAAAGGAAAAAGAATTTACACCCAAAGTGCATTTCTTGTGTCGATTGAATGGTTAATCCAATGCATTTCTACGCATGCTTCAATTAGTATGTAAATCTGTAAAATCTGGAAAACACAGTAGATTACCACCTTTTTGATAAAATAATCTACAACAAAAAAATCAATAATTTTGAAATTTAAAATTTATTAGATGTGAGATGAGAAATGTTATTTGTAGGATAATGTACAATATTCATTAAAGAGGTGAAGGGTGTCATGGTCTCAACAATTATTTCACATAGAGGAGGGGTAATTTCATCCTATTTGATTTTTGGCTAGAGAAATGAATAATAATTAATTAAAAAAATTATACCACATATGTATCCTAGCTACAAATACATATTATGAGCTTTGAGTTGTTTAAAAATAATTTATATTCTTAAGCTACTATGAGATCCACATATCAATCTTGAGCCACCAAAGGAGCAACATACCAAACTTGAGCTACTAAAGGAGCCATATGTTAGTCTTGAGCCACTGAAGAGGACATATATTATATTTGTACAGTGAGTGTCTAGATAATTTAGATAATCCAATGCCTTTAGAAGGAATATTTTCACAATCCAAATGTTTAGATGCTTTTTGATATAGAATGTGTTTTTATCAATTTATATAATCTAATGCCTTTAGATGTAATAATTACTCATTTCAAATAATCAAATTCTTGTTATGTGTGAATATGTTTGATCACTTTGGATAATCTAATGCCCTCATAAGGAATATTTGTTTGATTTAAATAGTTGAATACCTTTGATATAAAATATGTTTTCTCAATTTGAATAGTCAAATGATTTGATATAAAACATGTATGATCAATTCAGCCAATCTAATGCCTCTAAAAGGAATATTTTCACATTTCCGATATTGGAAACTATCTTTTGAAAAAATGTCTCCTTGATAAGGGGATTTATTATTGATCATTGAATTGGGAAATATTAGACACAATGCCCCCCTCTTTTGGGGTGGTGTGAGATGTCATGAGCATTTTACCGTAGTCACAAAATCACGCACTTACTATTACAATTATACCACCAAATATGTTGTTTTATATATGGATCCCGTGTAAAAAAAGTATTCACTAATGGCTCATCCTCTAGTCCTATCATCAATTTAGTTGGTCATTGTCATTAAGTGTTTTTCATAGTCATCAGTTACTCATACAGTTATGGTCGTCTCTCATGGATTCTTAGATGTCGTTATTTACTTAGTAGTCATCTATACTCTTTGACTAGGCTACCTAGGAATGGATTATGGCACCCATCGGTGCCTCGGTCCTCATTTTTAGGCACCCTGGTCCTGGTTGCACTCGGTTCTCATTTAGAGTCTTGAAATTGGCCTTTGAAGTTTTCCCTCTCATTCCCGTAGGTACTAGTCGACATGTCAGGTCATTAATGTCAAAATTTGAGTACGATGTCCCTATATAAACACAAAATACACATTATCTTAAGGGAAAACTATTTCTACTAAGGTCTAGCTATCTACATAAGGAAAGGGACTGCATTTGGGAACTATTTTACATCACACACTACATAAGAAGGGTTGTATTCATTATATTCCATCCACCATTTACATCTTACATCTAGTTATTGCCCATTATTTTGGTGTCATTGGCGCTAGGGCACCCTAGGCACATGATTGCACACACAAGAAAATATAACTACATCGAGCTGAGATGTAGTGCAATGCTCAGTCATAAGTCCATCCATTTGGCAGTTGAGGACATTCTGACCCATTCATTTTCATATTTATTTTTTAGGGTTTGATGATTTTATGTGGGGTTTTTTCGAAGATTATTTATCAGAATACTTAGAGTGACATCAACAAAGCTAGTGCGATATACACGTGACAAAGATTGATTTATTGCAAAGACCTAGCAACCAACTCAAATTTAGCTTCCGAGCTATTCTGTAGACCAGGGCACTCATACTACAAACCAAGGCACCCACAGGCACCCTAATCCTCCCACAGGTGCCCCAGTCTTGCCAAATATTCATCTGTTATAACTTCCTAAGGTGTGTTATCAATACTTTGTTTCACCTGTGCATCATCCAGTATAGTTCTAGATCACTGCGAGGTAAGTTCATTTCAGGTTAGTACCTTTTCCTTCTATGTTCAATTATTTCATCTTATTTAGAATATCAAATAAAATTATTCAGCATTTATATTTCAATTTATATCAGTCATTTCATTGTTGTACTTATTTAGATTAATTCTAAAATACATAATTTTAGTTAATCATTTTGGTGAACATGTACTTTAGAACATTTTTTGCCCTAGGATCCGCTGAAAACCCTAATGGCTAACCATCATAGTTAATCTTATTCTCACCCCATCATCTCTCATTTTAGCATCAATCCTATCTATGATGAGGTTTCCATTGTTGAGCTCACGAATCTCTATTGTAATCCTACTATGCCAGATGACATCCAACAACAACTATTAGATGGTCAACAATATGTGCCTACTAGTTTTGAAAATTATTCTATTGGAATTAGTATTGTTGAGGACCCTATAGCATTTACTTGTTGTACACCATGTTATACAACTACTACTGATCCTCCTTCTGATCTTTCTAAGGAAGTCCTAGATGATTCTCTTTTCAATTACATGTTTGGTATTGAAAATCTCTCACATGTGCATATTGATTCTTCTCCTAGTCAAACCACTGTTATAGTTCCATCTCATGATTCTCCTACTTTGGATCTTGCTTCTCATCATTCATCACATACTAGTTCTCATACACCTTCATATTATGTTGATGACCCTATCGATAGTATGCTAAATGACATTCTCACATCTGAGTCTTTAGGAGATGTTAATGACACATCTTTATAGCCATGATTCTCCTACTTTCCATTCTGTAGAGTGTGAATCTCTATCACCACTTTCTCTTGAGGTTATATCTAGCATAGTGCATGATCTGTCTCCATCTATTGGTTCTTCTTCTACCACCATTTCCTCTCCCTTTGTCACATCATCTACACCTATTACTTTATCTTCTCCCATTATTGTGTCTCCATCGAGTCGCTTCACCTCTTAGGGATGTTTCTAATGTTATTCCTACCACTACTATGTGTATTCCATCTGTATGATCTACTATAGCTTCTTCGGAACCCACTCCTAGTGTTCCTTTAGCATCATGGAATATCCTTTATCTTCTCTTGACATTCCTATGGTCACTCACAAAAGTTACAATACATTATTTCCATCTTCTACTATACCTTTATAGGATATCCTATCTCCCATGCATGTCATTGGTCAATTAAAATCTCATGTTCAGTTTCTCACTCTATAAAGTAAGGGCTTACCATGCTTCTATAGACATTAACTCATTACATGGTAATCCTATTCCCAAGAGGATTCATAACTCTATATTTCCTAAGGAATTTTTCATGCCTACATTTACATGTTTTGATGGTATTGGTGAGCCTCATGCTCATCTCCTTCATTATCGCATGGATATGACTTCATATTTTAATGATAGGTTATTGCTTAAGGTTTTCTGGACACATTCTTACCAATGAGGCATTGCAATGGTACACTCATCTCCCCTTTGGGTTCATTAGTAGTGACTATGACATGGAGGATGCTTTCCTCTATAATTTTATCATCAACAATGGCCCTAGAGTTACTTATGACCACCTACCTACTTTACATCAAGGCTCATTAGAATCTATCATGGATTATATCTTATGGTTTAGTGCTTATATGCATAAACTAATATTCCAACCCATTGATTTAGAGAAGTAATTCATTTTCCATCATGGTTTGATTCCTGCACTTAAGTGAATATTACAATATGATATGTGTGATTCATTCACTCTCTTTTGCTACAAAGTCATAGACCTCGAACATGATCCTCTCTTAGTCATATTTCATTGACCCTCCATCTACCTCCACTTCTATTGCATCATCTAGTACTTCTCCATTTTCATTGGCTGGGTATCCTACATAGTATCCATCTCGACCTAGCAAGCCATTTCAACCCAATCCATCACAGAAGCATACTTCTTCTCCTCCTCCGCGGAAGACTACTTCTCCACCTACTCCATCTTGCCTTGTTTTATCCATTGCACTTCTCTCATCATGCTCGACTAAATGATGTGTTGCATGTTTTAATTAATGAGCATCTAATTCACTTACCCTCTAACCAGCATCATCCACAACATCATCTATAACATCAGCATGATCAACCCTATTATAATTATCATTGCATCAATGGCCATAGGGATAATGATTGGTTTACCATTCATGATAGATTTCAATAATTAGAGGATAATGGTATCATTTCCTTTGGCTCTCATTCACGTGAGTGGTGTATCTCTCTCCTCTACCTCGTCAATGCATTTCTACCCACGTTGACTTCTCTCCTCCATCTAATGACTAAGGTTATTATGCGTCCACTGCCATAATTTATCACCCATGCACGCTCTCCACTGCACGTCCATCCATCGCTACACCATTGCATCCAATCCATCCATATCATCTAGCACATCATGTTATTGCTTCACATTGGCTTCCAAATCTCTCTACATTCATCTATCCCGTCACGGCTCCATATGACATTAATTTCAGTTCATACACTCATGCAGCTTCCATCTGACATGTTTCCATGGCTTCATGCCACATTGGTCTTTGGTAGGTGATTACTATCGCCTTACCTCCTGATAACGCACTTGTGTTCTTATGGTTATTATATGAATGTTGAGGTTATTTCTCTAATATCCTTTCATAATACGCTTCGACGATTCATCTAGCACATTCAATCATTTCCCGATGACACAATCTTGCTTACATAACTCATCTTGATTGTTAAGGGGTCTTAACTAACTGAGCCTATTAATTCACACGTTGGGGGGAAAACACTAATCTCCCCCCATGATCATTACAATAACATAATGCGATCATATTCCATTATCAAATTCATCACCACAAATTAGTTCAATAATCATACATTATCTATTTTCTCGTACATTCTACCATCACCATTACACTAATTACGCATTCAACAAGTTCCATTAAACAAATATATAAAATTACATATGTAATCTACCATCATTCACATTACACATTTTTTCTATCATGATCAACATTATAGTGTGATTCTACATCAATACACAAGAAATATACAACAATTAACAACCAACCACATTGAGTCACATTGCGACATTGATACATAAAAAAATAAACTCATCATATATCAATAACATATATCCATATATATATCGAATACAGTTATCATTACAAAAAAAACATTTCATCACTAGGGGGAAACTCCCCCACATCATATACAATAATACAAATTAAATCTCATCATCACTATCGCTATCGGGTACTGTGAGAGCCCTAGAACTAGGCATCGCCACTAAGTCTTTTTCGTTGTTCACGGCCTTCGATACCTCTCAACCTTACCTCCATAATAAGGTAACCTTCATCGATATTGCTCTATAAATTGACATTGATAAATCCATGTATCAGTGCGTAAGTACATCCTACGCTAAGGGACCACCACCCAATGCCTCTTTGGCTAATCGAGTCTCCTCTTGTGCCTCATCCCTCTCACCTAAAAATACAGTGCAACGTCGCATTGTTGATATGACCACTGGCTCAAACAAATGGGCATGCTTGCACCTACGATATTGTCGACATGCTCAAGTATCCATCCACTAAGTACATCAGCTAGAAAATTACATGCCAATGTGTCGATGGATGTGTCTACTATCAGGGACCAATACACATCACCTATAACAAAAATAACACAACGAATTAGTTAACTATCACTATAACATAGGTAAACAAAAAAGTACACAATAAAACTATACATATACTTACACTCAACTACAACTGTTGCTACATTATCGGGGGCATGGGCTTCCCCCTCTCCTCCTCCTCCATGTGCTAACCCCACTGAGTCTACGAACATTGGAAACAAAAATACCCATCGATGTGTCATCCACCATGTGCGATACTCCTCTTTACAACCCTCATCATCGAAATCTATTAGCTCTATTGCCACATTTGCCTCATCTAGCCCTTGAGGTACCAGCTGCTCTCATGTGGGCCAAGGTCTAGCCCCGACCTTCCTCGGTGCCCTAATCAATCACAACCATAGATATGGCTCTGGGGGAATGTCCTGAGCCATGCCAAACGTCGTGATACTCTCTCTACCTGAAATGGCTTAGCCACTCCTGGAAATCAATCCTCCAACCATATAGTCCTACGAATACATCACAACTCTACAACATCCTTTGACCACCCTCCATTAACATAGTATGGCCTCCATACAACTACCTTGGGCCCTAACCTATCTATCAATGCCTTGTAAGTATCAGTGTCCATCTTACGCCCACGAAAATTAATCCACCTCCTCACATATATCTCTAGCCCAGCCTAAGCAAAGTACTCAATTGGTGACCTCCGTGAAACTCCCTCGAGTGAATATCCCTCTGCATAACACAAAACAAAAACAAACACAACATTAGAACACTATACAAGTCCAAATATACTCACTTATCACATTACTATATACTATAAATCTCAAATTGCAGTGTTATTGATCAGATACACACATTTTGGACTAGGACGCCTAGATCTAGGATTGGGGCACCCAGGAGCAAGACACTAGCACCCAATTATGGGGGCTCCTGTTCTAAGGGTCACTAGTACCCTCAACGCTCTTGTCTAGGTATAAAACATTGAGAAACTTCATAATCTCAAATTTGCAAAAATCGATAAAACTAAGTACTACACACACATTTTGTGAAAAAAAACACTGAACTTACCAATTCCATTGTCGTTCGTGATGCTATGATGTCAGCACCCTCTCAAATCGGCTAGGACGTGCTGCTCTTACTTGCAGCATCTTCACTCACTTAGTACTCACTCTCACAATTGCATCAAAACCAAATGAAGTGACTAAACACTTTTTCACTTCACTGCTTATAATTAATTTTCATCACCTACTTTACTATGCTCGTTATTCACGCTTGTTCTCGCAACTAATACACACTACTCACTTCTTATCATATCTTGAATATTTCTACTCTGCTTTGCAACTTGTTCGCGACATTATTTTTAGAATTTCACCTACCATCATGTAGAGAGAGAGAGAGAGAGAGAGAGAGAGAGAGAGGAATTACAACTTTTATTTCTTGATGTAGTAGTGGTAAATCTCAACAACATACAATCAATCAACAATTGCCAACCCTTTAGAATGGAGAAGCCATTACAATTTATAGCATATAAAAATGTCTCTTCATCTACCCCCACATGAATTTTCACCTATCCCCATCACTTGTGACCTTTCATATTCCTAGTGATTCTTTTCCTTAAGTGAAAAAGGAATCTTACAATGTTAATGTTGGAGGTCACTTAAGTGAATAAGATGAAATAGCAAAAAAGTACATTCTTAATAGAAAATTAGAATATGGAGAGAGAAGAAGGAGAGATAAAGAAAGAGAAGGGTTGACTAATATGATGAAGATGAAGTTTTTTGATGAAGAAATAGCCATTCATGATCCATGAGGGAGAGTTCCTGGAATGAGCTCCTATCCTTTGAATTATCTACTGAACTAGACTACCGTAGGTGTTACCTTTTCTTCTTCTAGAATATGGATGTGGTTAACACTTTGATCCATGTCTTGGAAACATTATTAATAACTTAGCACTGATTAAACCATTCCTTTGTGATCTCTTGCAATGTTATAAATAGAGCCTCTAATGTTAGCAAGGGACTCTAAAGTATCCTCGTTGAAGGAGAGAGGATCACTTGCCTCCTTTTTTGACTAACTCTTGGAAAGAACCAATGAGTTCCTCTCGATGATGAATTCTCAGTGAGTGGAAGGGATCCAAGTTTGAACACAGTTACTGACATCATCCAAAATCTCGAAGGCATTTTTTCACTAGATTCAAGTTCGGAGATGGCATCTTTTATCATGTCATATCTAGCATTCATAGTGTGGATCCAAACTGGGGACAAGTTATCAGCAACATATGTGAACACATTCCTTACTCACAAGAGTGTGGGAGTTGAGGAAACTCATCTCAGAACACAAGTGGGAACACCTCATCCCAATGGATCTTCTCTTTTTCAATCTCTTCCCTTATTTTATTCACTTCTAAAATGGTGGCAAGAACATACTTGAAAAAGAGAGAACTTATCTAGGAGCAAATCCTTTCCTTTTTCAAGAATATTCTCAATCCATTTTTCACTATCTTCCCTTGTATTATATGCTCTTATGCCTTCTTGAGAAATCTCAGGGTCAAAACTACTGATCGGATAAATGTACTCCATAGGAGGAGGAGGCACTGTATTTGGGCTCCAAGAAAGGTTGAATGTAGGTAGTGATAGTTCTCACATGCTCCTCTAATTGCTCAATTGTTTGTTTGTATTCTTGGTTTTGAGTGAGTGTACAGGAAATAGATTCCTTGAATAAATGAGCATCACCTTCATGTGTAGCTTAACCCAAAGAGATGTGGGTCAACTCATAGTCCTCCTGAATCATTTCCTCTATAGTTTTGTAACTTTGGTTAGGAAACCTCTACATACTGATTACCAAAAAGTTCCACTGAAAAAGTGAGAAGTTACATGTTCCTTCCTACCTCATTTGGTCTTTAAGATATTTTTGATGGCCCCAAAGTCAGGAATTACATCTTTGTTATGGCATTCTTGGTTCACTCACAAGTAACTCTTGAATCCATGGGAATGGATCTTCCAAAGTAGACATGATGTTAGTCACAGGAACACTTTCAGGAGAGATTAGATGAGGGATCATATTTTTCTCATTATGGGAAAGTTGTGCCACCAAGGAAAGACATAATTGAATGTCGATGAAGGATGAGAGGTAGTGATGGATCAATCTCACATGGCTCAAGAGGATCTACAGGGTCTTTGATGAATCTGACCTTCTTATGAAAGTTTCTAGAATAGGGAACCTTTGTGTGCCCTCTTTTCATCTCTTTCTTTTCAAAGGTTCTTATTCAATGGCCCTCAGTTGCACTAAAATGAGGTTTAGTTACAATGTTTCTTCCTTTGAGGTGATCACATTACCAAGTGTTTGAATGAGTGTTTAATAACACTACCAAGTGAATGACATCAAATGAAATTGAGATGATTTCTCATTCTTGCATACATGGTGCCCCACATGAAGATCACCTATTTACCCTTCTTGACTCTAAGTACTTCTTGAATGAAATCAGATTTGGGATTTATGTACCTTCTTACTCATATGCTTCCCATGGGAAAAGATATTTCTTGATCCTTCACATATGATGGCTTTGAGTACCTTGATATCTGATTAGCTCACTTTGACTTACTTCTGGAGAGATTTGGGAAGATTTAGGATATGATGACCTTAAAATTACTCCATGAGCTTCCCATTTCAATTTTGAACATGATGACACCCTTTTTTCACTTCAAAATTCACTTCCTTGACCAAGATGTCACATGAGTGGAAACATGCCTACAACATCTGAACACCCTTTTGATCAATTTTTCCTCATGGAAATGGAACTTGAAGATGAATCACATGTTTTGACCTCCAAATTACACTAAGATCATCACCAAGAACTGATTAAGTGTTTAGAAAACACTCTCAGGAGGTATGCATTGTTTGGGATCCTGATATGATTGCTAGCATCACTCATGGTGGTCTTTTCTCTGTCATTCCAGCTCCTTGCATCAAGTTGTGATTTGCAGATATCACTTCAGAAATGATGCTTTGAGAGCTTGTGGAGGGGTTTCCTTTCCTATTTGGGCCATGAAACAAATTCTTGGCCTCATGATGATGGAAAAAAGAAAAAATAAGAATAAACGGGAGTTGCCACAACTTTCTGGACTCAATTCCAAGACTTACTATTTTTAGCAGGTCCTATCCAGGACTGTTATTTTTAGAAATTTTCACCGTTATTTTCTTCTGATGTCTCTGGATCATTTGGATTATTTCAATTGATGAATTTTTACCAATTTTAGAAACTTTCTATTTTTAGATCCCATGTTTTTTCAAATACTGTTATTTTTAGAAAGTTTCCCAAATTACCCTTTTTGATGTTTCTTACTTTTCCAAGATATTTTGAATGTTGAGAATTCATCACTTTGGGAAACTTGATATTTTTAGTAACATACTGTTTAAAACACATGCTATTTTTAGAAAACTAGACTTACCGGTGTCATCATTGCAATGAAACCACTAATCAAAATGTTTTGTTTTGCACCGGGATCTTCACTCCAAATTTCATCATTTTCTATCTACTAGATCTCTTAGAAAATGAAAAAGGTAGGTTTATAGGGTTTGAAGTTATATTTTCTAGAGTGAAAATCTAGGGCATCAATCCCTAAATTTTTCTATTATAATCTTCCCAAAGGCATTTTGGATAGGAAGATCTTGACAAAATTTCATGATTTCAATCTGACTTCTGATGAAAAGTTATGAGCAAATCTTTTTTGGTGGCCATGGATGTCTGGAAGGATTTTAAAGAATCTATCTATAAAAATGGAGTTTTGGAGGGTTTTTAGTAGAATCATTTCATGAAAAATGGTACCTGTGTAGGGAAAGGGAGAGTTAATAAAAAGTTTTATGTTTTCTAACTCACCTGCTAACTGCACAGCTTGAATTTGGGTTAAAGTTGGAGTTTGAATGGAGTTTAAATATGGTGAAATTGGGGAAAATTGGGACACAATTGGGACAAAAAATGCACCTTAGATAAGGATCATGACAAGTGGCAGCATGTGGGGAGAGGAGGATGTGGATGAGGGGTATGAGAATTTAAGTCCCTGGGCTGGGAAAATGCACCTTGGAGCTATGTGAGGTCATATGGGGGTCCAGGAGCTAAAAAAATTATCATGGGTCACAATTTATTGTCCCCATTTCCCCCTTGGGGAAAATAGGGGGAAAATTGGGACACAAAATTCACACCCATGGTGAGGGAGTGAGGTGCACTTTTGTGTCCCTCTTGTCCCCCTTGCACTTTGGGCTTAAATGGGACACATGGGACAAAAGAGACACACATGCACCAAAGTGTGCCTTGGGGAGGAGGATGAGGGTCAAATTTTTGTCCCTCATGTCCCCTTGTCCCTTGGGAAAATTGGGACACAAGGAGGTGAAAAGTGACTAGGCCAATAATGGAAAGCCATTATTTGCACTAGATGTCCAGAAATAGCTAGGGAACCTTACTTTTTTCACCCCAGAGGCTTAGGATGATGTTTTGGGGTCAAATATTATATTATTTTGACTCAAAAACACATTATAAGATCAATGGAAAAATTTTAAAACTTGAATCTTCCTAAATTAAAAAATTTAGGCCCATTTTTTCTCAGAACTGAGAGGGACAACTTACATATTTTGGAATGTTTCAAGAAACCCTTGAACCTTAAAACCAAACTGATGTTCCCACCTTGTAGATAATTATCATATATTTCCAATTCCTAATTTTTTCCCTTCTAACTCCTTATGGACTCTTAGAATCATCCAGAGAAGTCAGGTTTCACTTTAGGAATGTTTTTTCCTTACACCTAGAAAACTCATTGTTGAGCAGATTGTCCCTGAATGATTTTCAATATTTCCTAAATCTTCCTAAAATTTCTCCAAAACTTTCAATACTCCCCAAAACCTCAATATGATTTAATATATATTTCCTTTGAACTCTTCTCAGCTAGGATGCATAAAGCTAAATTTAGAATGACCAAAATTGGCCTTTTTAGGCTTCTAGGAAGACTTGTCTTTCACTAAACTTCACAAAATTCAATTTATAAACTGTGTTCATCATACTTATTTGCACATTGAAGGGACATGTTTTAAAATTCATTAGACATTCCTCATAATATTTTTGATGGTTCCATTGAAGATATTTTGGCCAGGAGAGGGGTTCAGTGTGATGGGAAGCAAAATTTTTACATTGTGGCTTAGTTGTCATGCTTTAAATTTTGAATTTTTGGGCTAGTTATTTTGCATGACAACAATTGGCTCTAGCTTGGGGACATTGGACTATAAGGGGAAATAGAGAACCTCATAACTCTCTTGGGGTATCAGATCAGTGTTTTGTCAAATTGGGAAATAGAGTCAATTCTTCACTACTAACACAAGTGACGAACACACACAAAGGGAAAAGACAAACACACAAATGAAAGGAAACACACCAAAATTGAAAAGAAAACACAAATGGAAATGGAAATTATAGTACATGGGAGGGAAATTTATTGAGGTGGGAGAATAATGTACACACACATGACAATGGGTTGAGAGAAGTATGTACCATCATGGAACAATGGGCTAAATTCATACCATTTCCAGAGCTCAAGGATAATCATCTGGTCATGCCATGTTCTCATGATGGCTCTGCATGGTTTGAGAAGAAGGAGAGAGACCAAGTTTCCATCTTCATACTGATACTGCATAGAAAACACCTTTTCATCCAATGACCACTTTGTTACTTGTTTGGAAGTTTTTCCTTTTGTAGTCTCCACCTGATGCCTCATGACCATGAGAAGCCATTCCTCATGTTTTCAAAAATGGAATATCTGATTTTGAAATGAAAGTAGTCATCATCCTTAAGTGAAGGTTGCAACATGGAATCATTTCTAGGATCAACAGGAATTGGAAGTGATGAAAACAAGTTGATTCTCCCCCCATTCACAAGCTTCTTCTAGCTTCTCACTTTTTTGTTCTAAAAAATTACTTTCTATACATACCAGCTCAATATTGGCCTTGATATCATTTTCTGTGGTGGAGGTATTATCCTCATGAATGAAGACATCAGTAGGAGATTCAAGCATTTTTTTCCCTTCCATTCACCATGAATACAACCTTCTTCACAAAATGGGAAAGGGGAAGGACTCATCTTCACATTCATTCTCATCCACCAAGGCTTCAAAGAGAACATTGAGCTTACATGTTTGTTCTTTATCTCATTATTGAACATTTTTGCATCAAAAGGAGAAACAAAACTTAAACTCATACTTATCTTGCATTGTCATGGCATAGGTTAGGATCTCAAGACTAAGTTGAGGGTCTTCAATTTCTTCTACAATCTTCAAAACATCTTACACAATTCCTTCTTCAAAGCTACCACATACTCACTTTCACGTTCATTTGAAGAATCTTCATATTGGGCCTCGGGGAGCTGATTTGAAATATGATCTTCATATGGCTAGGAACTCACTTGAAAAATATTCTTTTTCATGATTTACACTTCTTCTCATTTGGGGTTATTTTCTTGCAAGTTAAGGCATGCATGATCTTCATCATTTTCAAACAGAGAGAAGATCCATGTTGAATGGGAAGGGCACACCTTTCAATTCAAGATTCATCATATCATCCTCATGAAAGGAGGAAGAACACAATGTTGGGGCTGCAACATGAGAATAATCATTTACTTCATCCTGAACATCTCCTAGAAATTCTTCTTCTTCGTAGGGAAAAGTGAAGACTCCACACTTCACATGGTGATCATTATTACACTCTTTGGTGATGACAAGGAAACCAACTCCTCAGAGAGGTCATGTTCTATTTTTCATCCATGCATTTGTCTCAAGAAGGGAATTGGATTCTTCAATTTTCTTCATTTCATCATTGGGCATTTGTGCATCAATTGAAGAGTCAAAATGAGAAAGAAAATCATCCATAATTACCTCAAAGTCATAATCTTGAAGAACTTGTGTTGGGGAAGGAAGGTTCATCTCTTGAACATCTTCATGGTCGATGGAATTCTTGAAAAGCATTGGATCATCCATCATGAGACAAGAATACTCATCTCTGTGCACATTGTTCCTCCAAATAGTTGTGCCTCAAGCCAAAATGAAGTTATGAATGGAGGTTTCAACTTTCATGCTTTCTTCATTATCCTCCAAGGTGTTGAGTTGACTTTCATTGGAAGGATCAAGAAGAGGATAATCATGAGAGGAACACATAAGATTCTTTCAGGAACAAACACTTCGTAATATGGAGAATCATCAGAATCTTCTTCTGAAAGATGAATCTCTTCTTCCTCATCATTATGGAGTGTTTCAAGTTCTCATACCTTTCTTGCATAGCCTCAACATAATTCAGAATTTCAAGATTGGTTTGGGGATCAATTTCCTTCTGTACAACACTCAAAATCCTTTGCACAAACTCTCTTTTCAAGGTTGTCATTTCTTCATCTCCATAAGCAAGAAAATCATCCAAAGGAAGAGAGACAAAAGACAAAGCTTTGAGTTTCTTCAGTCAGTTGTGTGAAGTTCAAAACATTACCTTCAAGAGATTCTTCATCTTCATGATTTTCATACAACATTTTATATCTCTTTTACATATTTCTCATCAGGCTCTTAGATTCTTGATCATCAATCGGTGTAATTCCCATTTTCTTTCCTCTAGCAACAATTCCATTTGAATTGAAGCCATAAGGATTTGATGGTAGGATCTTTAGATGCAACAATTTTATCCATTCTAGATATTCTTTTCATAATTTTGTAGAAATGTTACTAACCTTCTTTCCTTTTTTTGGTTGTATATTTTTTGTTGAAGCAAGAGACCTCTTTGTTGTGCCAGAATCCATACTTTTGCAAGAGCTGGTCTAGAATGATGGTTGATCAAAAATTTCATATCTTGGTGGTCATCTTCTTCTTCATTGTTGTTGTCACTTATTGGTGTTGAACACCAATCTCAAAACTTCATCATTGTGATGTGGGAAATGAATGTGACATGGATTTGTTCCTTGATAGAGTCACCTTCAAAATCTGATTTTCACTTTGAAATATGATTTTTTTTTTTTTGAATATGTATATATTTTCTAGAGATCTTTAAGGGTGCACAAGGGAAAATATCTCCCTAGTAGATTCACCAAAAATTGTTGGTGAAATAATTTGTCATGTGTAAATTATTGGTTTCCACCAATGGTCATGGGGCTAAGCCCCTCCTTCTTTTGTATGGGGAGGCTCCCATTATTGAATGTAAACTACCTAAAATTGTGGGTGGCCATTAGGCCAGGGATCACATAGGAATACTCCACTAAACCTGTGGCAAAGTGCTTGTACAAGGTACAAGGGAGGAATTTTCAGTGAGAGAGAGGTAAAGGGGAGTTAGGGAAATAAAGAAGAGAGAGGGTTAATGTTGTGAGTAGGCTTACAAAATTCACATACATAACCAGAGTAGGTCCACATTCAATTAGAAAGAACACAACAATACTAACAATGATAAGACTAACAAATCATAGACACATAATTCTATTGATTCATTTATCAAAGGCACAGACACCTTTCTTGGTTTTACAAGATTATCATGTTTACAAAGTTGGAAATTAGAGAGAGAGAGTAGAGGAACATAGAAAAAGAATAAAAAATTGTAACTTTTATTGCTTGATGTAGTAGTGGTAAATCTCAACAACATACAATCAATCAACAATTTCCAACCCTTTGGAATGGAGAAGCCATTCCAATTTATAGCATACAAAAATGTCTCTTCATCTACCCCCACATGAATTTTCACCTATCCCCATCACTTGTGACCTTTCATATTCCTAGAAAAGTGAGTCTTTTTTTATTGATGAAAAAGGACTCTTACAATGTTAATGTTGAGAGGTCACTTAAGTGAATAGGATGAAATAACAAAAAGTACATTCTTAATGGAAAATTAGAATATGGAGAGAGAGAGAGAGAGAGAAGGGTTGACTAATCTGATGAAGATGAAGCCATTGTTGATGAAAAACTAGCCATTCATGATCCTTGAGGGAGAGTTCCTGGAATGAGCTCTATCCTTTGAAATTCTCTATTGAACCGGATTACCGCAGGTGCCACCTTTTCTTCTTCTAGAATACAGATGTAGCTCAACACTTTGATCCATGTCTTGGAAACATCATTAATAGCCTTGCACTAATTAAACCATTCCTTGTGGTCTCTTGCAATGTTAGAAATAGAGCCTCTGATGTTAGAAAGGGACTCCAGAGTATCCTCGTTGAAGGAGAGAGGATCACTTCCCTCCTTTTTGACTAACTCTTGGAAAGAACCAATGAGTTCCTCCGATGATGAATTCTTAGTGAGTGGAAGGGATCCAAGTTTTTGAACATAGTTACTGACATCATCCAAAATATTGAAGGCATTTTGTTCACTAGAGTCAAGTTCAGAGATGACATCTTTTATCATGTCATATCTAGCATTCATAGTGTATGGATCCAAATTGGAGGGACAAGTTCTCAGCAAATGGATGTGAACACATTCCTACTCATGAGAGTGTGGGAGTTCAAGGAAACTCATCTTAGACACAAGTGGGAACACCTCATCCCAATAGATCTTCTCTTTTTCAATCTCTTCCCTTGTTTTCTTCACTTTCAAAATGGTGAAAGAACATATTTGAACAAAGAGAGAACCTCTAGGAGAAATTCCTTTCCTTTCTCAAGGATCTTCTCAATCCATTTGTCACTAGATTTCCCTTGTATTATATGCCTTGTGCCTTCTTGATCATCTCAAGGTCAAAACTACTGATCAGAAGAAATATATTCCACAGGAGGAGGAGGTATTGTATTGAGCTCCAAGAAAGGTTGAATGTAGGTAGTGAGAGTTCTCACATGCTCCTCTAATTCTCAATTATTCATTTGTATTCTTAGTTTCAAGTGAGCATGTGGGTAACAATGATTCCTTGAATAAATGAGCATCACCTTCATGTGTAGCTTGACCCAAAGATATGTGAGGTCAACTCATAGTCCTTTGAATCATTTCCTCTACAGGTTTTGTAACTTTCAGTTGGGAAACCTCTACATACTGATTACTGGAAACTCCAATGAAAAAATGAGAAGTTACATGTGCCTTCTTACCTCATTTGGTCTTCAAGATCTTTTTGATGGCCCCAAAGTCAAAAATTATAGCTTTTTGTAATTCTTGGTTCACTCACAAGTAAGTCTTGAATCCATGGGAATGGATCTTCAAGAGTAGATATGATGTTAGTCACATGAACATCTTTCAAGAGATTAGATGAGGGATCATATTTTGCTCATTATGGGAAGGTTTTTGCCACTAAGAAAGAAACATATTGAATGCTGATGAAGGACAGGAGGTAGTGATGGATCAATCTCACATGGATCAAGAGACCCCTAGAGGGTCTTTGATGATTCTAACCTTCTTATGAAGTTTCCTAGAATAGGGAACCTTTTGTGCCCTCTTTTTCATTCTCTTTCTTTTCAAAGGTTTTTATTTAATGGCCCTTGGTGGAACTAAATGATATTTGGTTATAATTTTTCCTCCTTTGAGGTGTGATCACATTACCAGGTATTTGACTGAGTGTTTAAAAACACTACCAAATGAGTGACATCAAATGAAATTGAGATGGTTTCTCATTCTTACATACATGGTGCCCCACATGAAGATCACCTATTTACATTTTTTGACTCTATAGTACTTCTTGAATGAAATCATATTTGGGATGATTACGTACCTTCTTGCTCATATTATTTCCATGGGAAAATATGATTTATTGATTCTTCACATATGATGGTCTTTGAGTACCTTGATAGCTTGATTAGCTCACTTTGACTTTCTTCTCAGAGATATTTGGGAAGATTCAGGATATGATGACCCTCGAACTTACTCCATGAGCTTCACATTTAATTTTTGAACATGATGACACCCTTTTTCACTTCAACAATTCACTTCCTTGACCAAGATGCTCACCTGATTGAAAACATGCCTACAACATTTCAACACCCTTTTGATCAATTTTCTCCTCGTGGAAATGGAACTTGAAGATGAATCACATGTTTGTGACCTCCAAATTACAATGAGCTCATCACCAAGCAATGATTAAGTTTTTAGAAACACTCTTAGGAGGTATGCATTGTTTGAAATCCTGAGATGATGCTAACATCACTCATGGTGGTCTTTTCCCATCATTCCAGCTCCTTGCATCAAGTTGTGCTTTGTAGAGATCAATTCAGAAATGATGCTTTGAGAGCCTGTATACGAGGGTTTTCCTTTATTTGGGCTATGAAAAAACTTCTTGGCCTCATGATGATACAAAAAAGCAAAAATATAAGTAAACTAGAGTTACCACAACTTTCTGGGCTTAATTCCAAGAGTACATATTTTAGAAGGTCCTATCCAGGACTACTATTTTTAGCAAGTTTTCACTATTTCTTATCTTCTAATGTCTATTGGATCATTTAGATTATTGAAATTGATGAAGGTTTACCAATTATAAAAACTTTCTATGTTTTAGATTCCCCCTTTTTTGAATATTGTTATTTTTAGAAAGTTTCCTAAATTACCTTTTTTGATGTTTCTTACTTTTCCAAGATATTTCAAATGTTGAGAATTCATCACTTTAGGAAAATTACTATTTTTAGTAAACATACTGTTCTAGAGTACCTGATATTTTATAGAAACTATACTTACCGATGTCATGGGTTACAACAAAACCATCATCAAAATGCTTTTTTTTACACTGAGGATCTTCTGCTCCAAATTTCACCATTTTTCCATTTGATAAATCTGTTGGAAATAAAAAAGTCAGGGTTTTAGGGTTTACGATTTCAGTTTTGTAATGTATCAAAAAAGCTATGGTAAATCAATGTATTTTTGTGTTATAATATTCCAAATTAGGCATTTTAGAGATGAATAATACTGGCAAAATGTTCATGGCAATCTGACATGTCTAGGTGATGAGTTATGTGACAAATCCTCATTTTGGTGGTCATGGATGTATAGAAGGATTTTGACAAAAAACCTATGTATAAAAATGGATTATATCGAGAGTGTTTTAGCATAAAAATTCATGAAAAATGGTCAAGCTATGTTGGGTAAATAGAGAGTTTAATGAAGTTCTATGATATGTTTTCCAACTCACTTGTTAATTGCACTTGAACCTGGGTTTAAATTGAGTTTGGTGAGAGTTTGAAAATGGTGTAATTGGGAAAATTGGGACAATAGGGTAGATAAATTTGCACCTTGGAGTCAGTATCATGACAATTGGAATCATGTGGGGAGAGGAGGATTATGATGACCATGCTGAGAACAATCATCTAGGGCTAGGAAAATGCACCTGTGGAGTTATGTGAGGTTGCATGGGGGTCCAAGAGCTTAAACTTATGCATGGGGTGCATTTTTATTGTCCCCCTTATCACTATTGGGGATAGAGGGGAAAATTGGTACAATTGGGACATAAAAATTTGTGACTCATGGTGAGGGAGTGAGGTTGCACGTTTTGTGTCCCCTCTTGTCCCCCTTGCACCATGTGGAGGAAAATGAGAGAAATATAGACAAATGGGACACTTGTGGCACAAAAGTGCACCTTGGGGAGGAGGATAAGGGTGAAATTTTGTGTCCCTTATATCCCCCTTGTCCATTTAAGTGGAAAATTGGGCACAAATTAATTACAAAATTTTGCGCCTGGGACAAGAATGGAAATCCAAATTTTAACTAGATGTCCAGAAATAGCTATGAAACTTGATTTTTTCACCTATCGAGGCTTAGATAATGTTTTGTGGTCAAATATTATATTATTTTGACTATAAAAAACATTTATAAGATAAATGGAACAACTTTCATAACTTTAATCTTCCTTAAATTAAAAATTTAAGCCCATTTGTCTCAGAACCGAGAGGGGCAACTACATTGCTTTTAAATGTTTCAAGAACCCTTCACAGCTTAGAAAAAACTGAATGTTCACCATCTTGTAGATAATTATAATATATTTATCATTTCCTATTTTTTTTCCTTTTAAATCCTTACAGAGCTCCCGTAATCATCTGGAGAAGTCATGTTTCACTTTACAAATGCTTTTTCCTTACACCTAAAAACTAGTTGTTGAGTAGATCTTCCCTGAATGATCAAATATTTCCTAAATCTTCCTAAATTTTTTCCAATACATTCAATACTCCCCAAAACCACCTCCAGACACTTAATATATTTCCTAAACTCTTCCGGAGGATGCATACTAGCATCATAATGACCAAAATTGGTCTTTTTAGGTCTCCAGGAAGACTTTTCTTTCACCAAACTTTACTGAATTAATCCATGAACTTCATCAAACTTCCTTGCAAAATTATGCATGCTTGAGAAATGCATTAGGATCTTCCTGGGAGATGGGTTGATGGTGCCATTGAAGATAATTTGGCCAGGAGAGGGACTCAATGTGATCAAGAGGAAACTTTTTGCATTGTGGGCTTAGTTGTAACACTTTAAAGTTTGAATTTTTAGGCTACTCATTTTGCATGACCAAAAAAACCAAGGTCAATATTTATGGGATTATAAGCTTGTTGTACAAATGATAGTGAGTAAATGGCATTGAATTAATGAGATTATAAGTATGTGGTCAACAATGTGAACAAAGGCCTAAGAGCTATGATCACCTAGAAAATCTTGTGCTTGAAGGTATGTATATGCTAATGATTATGGACCGATGTACTAAGATAGGGCCTAGGACTAAAGAGATAACAACCATATAATAAGCACTGTGTAGCTAAGTGTGTAGACAATGCGTTAATAATTATCTGGTGAAAAGTGTTAAATGATACCTAGAGCCCATATCATAACTTTTGGGTTAAGATCCAATAAGATGATAATCACACATTCAAAATAACCAAGTAGCAATTATAGCTAAATATGAGATAATGCTTATCTAGTGTATATTATAGAACTTATGGTCTATAGCCGCTAATAATATGAAACCTTGTAATAAATGTTCAGGATATGTTGTTTTTGGTTGATCTATGTAAGTGATCAATATTTGTGAATAATAAGCTTGATAAGTAATTGTTTCACGACTTCGCGAGTTCAGGGATAATAAGTTAATAAATGTTTATAATAGTTAATTATCGTAACATTGATTAAGAGGACATTAATTAAGGTGAAATAAGATATGTTTGGATATGTGCATGTAAGAAAGATGATATGCAAGATCAAGTAATGGTGATTCCAACACAGTTAAAGGTTTAGAAAATATGTTTATAGAGCTTGAGATATGTATTGAAATTTTCATCAGTTAGAATGACATGGAACCCTAATTTTTTACTATAAATAGGTAAACTTTGCTAATTATAGAAACTCATTTATCTTTTGTGTTTTTTAACTTTGGAGCTTTGAATTTATATGACTATTGTATAATAACCCACCCCCACACCTCCTCTGGCTCATGTTAAGGATCATTTGGCCATTAGATAGCTATTGATAGTAGTAAGCATCTATGCTAGTTTTTATGTGTTTTTCATGTTTCAAAAGTCAAAATATTATTTTTAGGTGTATTAGACACGTTAAAGGAGAAATTGTTAAGACCGAAAAATTTATCCAAGGATAAACACTTCTAACCCTACTTTGGATTCTTTTATTTAGTGTTTATGTCCTTTATGGATATTTTTGACTCTTTTCGATTTACTTTACATTTTGTTGAATTAAATTGCTTGATATCAGACATGTTTATAGGGTGTTAATTTTTGTATTTCATGTTTATTTTACAAGTGGGTGTGCATTCTTGTGAGTTATAACATAGTATCCTAATACAAACCATGATGTCACTTGGTCTTGATGTGATCAATCATGTCATTATTGATAAAGTAGGTTTAAGAGTTGCGAGTAACCTTGGCCATAGTTTGCATGAAATACATCTATTGACATATTTACGGGAGTAATGATATGATGATACATGTACCTTATAGATGCTCGTGGGTGAGGTTACAATAACATTATAAGATATATGGATGATTCTACGATTACCAATTATCGATATTTGGGTTACCATTGAGAGTGGTATTGATTATGGGGTTGCTCATAAATATTTTATTGGTGTTGATCGAGATGGATATTATAGGAAGTTTGAGTATTCATTATTGTTTATTATGGAGTTCCATGGTTATGGAAATATATCTAAGATTTACTAGGTGCTTTTGTAGTTGTGGATACCAACGGGGGTCATAGTCTAACATAATATTTAATCGGTCATACATGAGATTGAGGAGGGTGGTACACAATTTTCTTGGGGATGCACTATGGTGGCCCATTTTTAAAATTACTTTTTAAGTTTTTTTTGTGAGGATCATATATTTAGCCTTATATTTGTGTCATTTCTATAGGTTTCGGCTTATGATCACATTCGAGTGAGGGTAGATTAAATTTTGGATTAGTGTTATGTCGTATGGTGGGTGGATGCTCCCAAATTTATGAGGTGTAGTACCACACAATGTCATACATTTTTAGATGAGTCATTGCTAGGGGACATTATATGTTGGTTATATCGAGGCCATGGTGAGTGGGAAGAGGATTGGATAGATTGTGTTGTACATGCACAAGGAATGGTTCCAAGATTGAATGCCAAATATTGTTGAGTTGTTTTAGTCTGAAAGGGTGACATGATAATTTCACATTATCTTGGACGTGCCCTCAATTTCTATTGTTTAGAATAGGACAAATATATTCCCCTAATAACTTAAATACCATCTATCTCCTAGTGAAACCGAGATGATAGACACTGATAACAATGAGAGGGATGAAAACATAGTCATCCATAATGTTAATGATGTGGGGTGCACAATTCCTTATACTCGGTGGTGGGTAGGGAACTGATGAGATCCTTTATTCATGATTGTGATAAGAGCTTGTGGTCTTTCCCTCAAGGTAGATGAGGGTGTAGAACTTGATGTTCATATTACTATTAGAAATGCTAAGATAGACCTAGATATATGTATGCGGTAAACGTAGCTGTGATCATTAATTTTCTTTATGTAGTTTGTAAGTATAAATGTTAATTCAAATTTGTGTGTGTTTTAGAATGAACCAACTATGAAATTCTATGATCAAGGAGTCTTTACTTAGATTGACCTATCATTTCCCATACATGAAGAAGGATGGGTGGTTAGAGAGGGATACCAAGGAGTAGGGTTAGTTTCCCCCCTTGTTTGACTTTGTAACACATATAGCTGCTACATATACCTATAATGGTATTGAGTATATGAGGTGGAGAAATATCTCATTAGGATTCATGTTTAGCTTGTAAATATGGAGAGGCCTCCCTTGCCATCAACAAAGGATGTACTTAGTGTAGCAATTTTTAACTAGTATGTCTAGCTTTAGTAGGAGAATGTCAAGTTGCATGCCCAACTTGTTGTATATCAGGAGCGAGAGCAGTCGGGCCGAGAGAATACATGCTCTTGAGTAAATTATATTGGGTTTGGGTCTATATTTATTTCTATTTATAGTAACCTAGATGTGGAGGAGTCAAATGATCACTTACCCTGGTGATGGGGTTGTTACTTCCATTTTGTATTGAGAACCGGTGTGTTAAAATATTTATTTATATATAATAATGATCAATTATTTTGTTGTATTTGCTTATTTCATGTGTATGTTTAATTTTTTGTATTTTATTTTATGTTATGGATGTTTATTGATGTATGTTATCATAGCTAGTTGATCATTTATGTTTTGATTCAAAAAATTTATTTGATGAATCAATTTTATTAATTGATGATTGTTATTATTTGTTTGAATGATAAATATATGTCACAATTTTTTTGTATTTTTAGTTTTCCATGCTAAAGTATAGTATGGTGTTGATTAATCATCTAGTGATTTCTATGTCTTTTGGATCATTACATATGTCCACATAGCCTAAATAGTTCATAGATATTATTGATTCTATTTCATTAAATTGTAATTTCTCTATATATGTCCAAACATAATGAGATACACTTTGATATAGGGGCAAATCTTCAAACAACTGACTTTACAACTTTTTGATTTGATACTTTAGAAACTTGTATTGGTGGTTCTTCATATGGTATAATGATTTAATTTTAAATGGGTAAGATAAATATTTCTCGCTTTTCTAAATGTTTTTTTTTCATCCCTCTATTTTGAAACTTGTTCTTGCTCTGGTGTAATATAATCCTTTTTCTCTTCTTACACTCTCTGTATAGTAAAAAAAATGGTTTTCTCTTCTTGCTCTTAATAATTTATGATAAGAATTAACTACTCTTATTCCTATTATTTAATCACAATTTCTTTGAAATAATAGGAAACACTTACTCTTCACTAGGTAGGGAGGCTTGAATTTTCTTTGATGTACTACTTGTATAATTTTTCTCATTTCTTGGAAGAATATTATTGACTTGGGGTTTGACCTATTTTGAGATCTACCATGTTTTCATCATATAATAAACTAATATACTCATTGTCACTATTTATAGTTGCTTCCATTTGTGTTAACCATTATTATCTAAAAATGACATTGAACTCGTCATTAATAGGCATAAGTTGAATTATATTTTCTATAAACTTGAGGCCCTATTACAACATGAAGATTAATGTGTCTTGTAGAGTCCAAATATTATACTGAATGTTCCAACTCACAGCGATTATGGCCCAATTTTTTGATATTATCAAAATTACATGTATTATGGACATACTATTTTTCAATTATAGTCTTATTATGACTTTGGTTGTTGATGGTTGCACACATTAGACACCTAAATTTGGTAATCATGCAATTTATAATATCTATTTGGATTCTATCCCTTTTATTATGGTTTGTGTGTACAAATAGAACTTAAACACCCTATCATATTCAATCATAAGGCTTGAAAATACTTTCTATTCTCTCACTTTGCTACTCAGACAACTAAATGATTTATCTCATTACACATAGACATAATACATATTCTATCAAAGTTCTCTAGATCTTCACTTGTTGCATTTCACTTCCTCAGACTCTATCATCCAAATCTAGAAAGAACTCATGTGTGATTATTTTCCTTTTTTATTCTTATGTCCTTAAGGGACAACGATCATATTTTCTTATGTTTATCTTATTTCACCTCCTAGTTATGCCTAATGTGAAATTATTACTCCCCATTTATTAAAGACTGATTTGAGATCTAACAAGCATTATATTTATGTTTGTAAGGATTATATGCACAAGACAATTTTTAGATGTTTTATTGGACACATTGAGTTCTTGGTCATGCCATTCTATTTGACTTATACACGAGCTATTGTCCAATCTATGGTAAATAATATATTCAAGATTCAGTTGAGACAACCTTGTTTTGATATCTGTTGCGAATATTTTTATATGCATCCAAATAGAGAAGGATCATCTAAGGCACTTAAAATTGATCATGGGAATTCCAGAGAAACAAGCTCTGATTGTAAAAGAATTTAAGTGTGATTTTGTGGTTACAAAGATTCCATCCTTGGGCCACGTCATTAATAACCAAGGTATACAGGTGGATGATAAGAGGATTCAAGTTTGTCTAGTTTGGGCATCTGCTATTGCACTAACTCTGTTGAAGAGACTCTTTAGCTTATGCAACTATGATAGAAACATTTTTAAGGGATGTTCACATATAGAAGCACACTTAACCAAAATGACAAAGAATGGAGCTCATGCATAGAGGAGTATAAATCAAGAAGCTTTTGATGAGATTAAGAAGTTTTTTAGCTCATGTCTTGTATTTTCCATTTTAGATTTCTCACAACTATTTGTGGTAGAAGGCGATGTTTTAGGAGGTAATTACATGCAAAATGGGGACTCCATTAAAATTAAGGGCATAAAGTTGAAAGATTCAAAAAATAGTCTCTATATATGACAAGGAAATTCTTGCCATCATACATGTTTTGGCAAATTTTAGAAAACATCTAGTTTGTGGTGGATGTGTGGTTGAGATAAACTACCATGGATTATGGTTCTTCTTAGGACAACTTGAGTTGTATGATCAACAACGTAAAGGGGTAAGGAAAGTCTTCTTAGGAAAAATTGAGTTGCATGATCAACAACATAAAGGGCTAAGGAAAGTCTCATATTATGATTTTGATGTAGAGGGGGAAAAGAATGTAGTTGTTGATGTTTTTCTAGAATGCCCATTCTTTGTTTTGTCATTTACTATGATTGAGAGGTCTCTATCATGGTAGAATGTGTCAAGAAAACATTTTCTACTACATCTTAAAAGGAAATGTGAAGGATGATAAGTATATGCTAACAACTGAACCCATTTTGTATAAGGATAGAATCTTTCCATTGCTTGAATCAAAGATGAAACAAAAAATGTGGAAGATCTTGCATTAGACACCCATGGTGGGAAAATCTAGAGCCTACAGTATTGGAAGATATATAAGAGAGAGATTCTCATGGAGGAGCTTTGAAGAGGATGATCTCCAATACATCACGGAGTAAATCAACTACCAACAAAATGAGGTAAAGCATGTCCTTTTGGGAAACTTGTTTCGGCCTTTTCTTATTCCCAATTAAAATTTTAAAAGTGGGTCCATGGACTTCAATATTCCCAAGGTACATGATAAAATTTGCATTCATGTTGAGGATAGGCTAAGTGAGTGTGCATACTTATTTGTTATTTATGTGGAATTCAAAGCACATCAGGTGGCAGAGTTAATTTTTAGAGAGGAGTTTAAGATGGATGATTTACATGAAAATATTATCAGTAATAAGGATGGTATATTTCTCAACTTTTTTGGAAGGAGTTGTTTTGCTTATCTAGCACCAAGCTCAATTTTGGAATTAGTTATTACACACAAACATGTGGACAAGTAGAGATAGTGAATTTGAGGATTGAAGGACAGTTTAGGGAGCATTTTGATATGAGCCAACACAGAGATCATATTTCCTAAAGGTGTTTACACATTTTAATATGGGAACCATGAGATATTTCCTGACATCATCAGGGTCATAACTATGGTAAGTGCCAAATTATTATTGCTGAATATAAAGAACTTGTAAATACTAATAGGGTTTAGTGGTTGCAACTCATGGCTCATTCTTTGGAGCTGAAATTTGCACTTAATAAAAAGTTTTCAGCCAGAGGACAACAAGAAAAGTTGGAATTTTCCAACGATTTTCAAGATGCGATTAAGGTGAGAAGCCTCGAACTTGAGAAACCAAGAGAAGAACCAAATTTCTAATGAAAAACATTTGAAGGCCAAGTTAAGGTACACACATATATTGATCATTTTTTTCAATTTTGGCTGAAATTTCAAAATAAACTTATATGAAATGGTAACTTTTTCAAAGAAAAACCATATGATTCTAATACTGTTGCACAATGAAGTTTGAAAAAAATGATTTATGGTGTAGAATATTCATTTTTCAATTATACTAGAGTGACGCAACATAAGCATTTTTTGATATTGAATTTGGATCCTGGAATTTACAGAGTAGTTTAGTCAAAAGGAATTGAAGAGTTGGATCAATCATTGCTTAAGAACAAACACTTTTTGGGATGGCGGATTGTTATGTCCCCTTTTCAAATAAAGTATGATAAATTAATAATAAAACTTAAGTCTCGAAAAAGTAACTTTATAAAAGACACTTATGTTTTATTATTATAAAAATTAACTTTTTGATAAAGTTTTATTGTTATAAAAAGTTGCTTTAAAAAAAGCAAGTCATAACGAAGGAATATAAATGGAAATTTGCTTTTGGAGGCTTTTCCTTGGGAAAAGTGAAAATAAAGTTATAAAAGAGTGTTAAGGGGTCATTTGGACACATCTTTTTACTCTCATCTGTTTGGGAATTGAAGGTTTAAGCTGCTACATTTTGAGGATGAAAAACCTCCTTTGCAATCCACATCCGAGGACGAAAACCCTCTGGTGTATTTAGATTTGTGGACAAAAACCCACTAATCTTTTGGGGTAGTTCTAATCAGAAGCTACATTTGGCTAATAATCAACAAATTTGAAAGATCTTATCATAATTATCAACCATGACACAATTTGGATTAGATTTTAGATATTGGCAGTTATGGCATCATCTACGGATCAAATTTTCGGAGTTTCTTGTGTTGAAATAGCCACCAATCAGGTGATATTCGCTTGGGATAGTTTTTGGATAGTTTTTGCACACTTTTAGGGCTGGGCAAAATTGTAGGGAGGTGGAACGAATCCCTTAGGAGGATAGTTAAGTTGTGAAAAGGGTTATTTTTGGTGCTAGGGCTTGCACAACGCCTAAATCTGCCCCAGGGCATCATTTCCAACCTTCTAATCTTCAATTTTTGTATCAAACAGTCAAATTTTTTTATCTTCCATTTTCAGTTACAAATAAATAAAAATAAATTCATATCTTTGTTAAAAAAATTATTGTGCCTTGAGGGTTCCTAAAGGCTTTGGGCCTTCTAGGTATTGCTGCTTTGTGGTTATTATATCAATAAAAAAAGATTTCATATTGTTGTATTTGTTTTGGTATGGGTTTTAAATAAAATACTAATTTGTTGCATATTTTCTATAAGGGTTTGTTGGAAAACCAAAACTATCTTTATTTGTCCAGGAAAGGGACATTACAATTACTTTATTTATAAGTTTGTAGCTTTAAATTTTAATTTGTGTGTAGGTGTCAGAGTCGTTGGTGAGGGTTTTGTGCTTGGTTGATGGGGAGCAATACCCCATAGGGTACATTTATGAGGCCATGGATAGGGCCAAATAGGTCATCCAAAACTATTATAGGGGGGTTATCGCTAGATTTGATCCATTTTGGGAGGTAATTGATAGGAGGAGGAATAATCAACTCTACCAGCCTATTCATGTAGTGGGGGTACTACCTCAACCCCAAGTTCTTCTTCAATGGCTTCACAGATGTGAACGAGGAGGTTATGAAGGGCCTTTCAACATGCATTGAGAGGATGATACCAGAGGTTGAGACGAGGGAATTCATTATTTAGAGTTGCAAAATTACAAACATTTTAGGGGGAGGCTCTTTTCTTCTATGTTAGTTATCCAAGGAAGAACCATGCAATCATCAGGTAATAAAAATTAGAATGTTTATTGAGTTACTTATATGTTACAAGTTATAAATTTAATTTTATTGATTACTTATAAACTTTTGATTATATTGTTTGTAGGTTCTTGGTGGGAGGATTGGGGAGGAAATACCTCACATCTTCAAAAGCTAGCCCTCATAATTTTATCTCAACCTTGTAACGCATCTGGATGTGAATGTAATTTGGAGTTTATTTGAGGCCATTCACATGAAGAAGTGAAAAAAGTTGACTCAAAAACACATAAATGACTTGGTTTTTGTGCAATACAATCTTTGGCTTCGCATAATAAATGTGGAGGCCACATTACAAGAGATTATTAATTTGGATGAAATAGATCCATATAGTGACTGGACTGAGCATGAAGAGGAAATCTATGTGTTCAAAAAGGACAAGATATCTTATTTTGAGAGGGAAACTATGGAGGGAGAAGCACTAGTAGGAGATATTGGATTGGATGACATCTTTGGAGGTGATGTCAAATATGCAGCATAGGATCCACCACCATCTACTACCATGTTGGAGCCACAGTTGCAACCTTCTAGGAGCGAGGAGACACCATTATAGACACAAAATCATGCACTTTAGGCCTTATTTAGCCCGGTCTTATACTACTATGTAGAATGTTCTCAAGTGGATAAAGTATTAATTAATCCCACCTTTTGGCCATATTTATTTTATGTTTTATTTCATCATTCCCAAATATTTTATTTCACTTATCTGCCCATTTTGCAACTGCCCCCATTATTCTAGCCCAAAATCATGGCACCCCAGGGCACCCTGGTCCCACTTTGGGCACCCCGGTCTATGCACATCCTTTCCTGCTTCTTTTTGGGGTCTTTCTAGCCATTTATTGTCTTTATCTTTTGCCTAATCGGCCTTGTCGGGAGTAATTATGAAATTAATCTTGAGAGCCCTATAAATATAAAGTTATAAGACCATTATGAGGGTCCCAGGTCATAACATCACATACTACTATCACTCCATCTAGAGTTGCATCTATTGCATCACTTGCATCCACATAGTGCCATGCATCAAGGCTAGGAGATCTACGTCACACAAACTGCATAAGGGGAGGGATTCTATTCTATTCCATGCACACATGCTATCTACATTTTCTATAGTTAATATTGCTCACTACTTCACAAAGTGTGACTGAAACGAGAGCACCTAGGGCATGACATGCACACACACACACACCGAAATTACATCCGAGTCTGAAATGCAGTGCAATGCTCAGTGATAAGACCACTAGTTTGGCGACTGGCATCAACCCGACCCATTCATTTCCATCTTTTATTTTTCTAGGGTTTGATACTTCCTTTTGTATTTCAAGTCATTAAATAACTCATCTGCTGAATTTAGCGTGATAGACAGGAAGCATTTTGACAACACCTTGCGACCATATCAGAATTAGTTTTGAGGCATTTACAGAGATCAGAGCACCCAATCTATTGACCAAACCATGGTGCCCTAAGTACACTTCCCAGGGCACCCCAGTCAGTTCATATTTCTAGATCTAGTCTTCGCAAGGTTCTTGAGTGTTCATCCGCACTTCCTGATTTTATTTTCCAGACCTGCGACAACCTACGACCAGTCTACTTCCAATCAGCTAAGCCACCTTCTCTCCTTTCTCTTGCACATTTAGGGTTTCATTTCACTTAGAATTAATAATTACTTACATTTATATCTATATTGTTTTAGTTCTATTTATACAACATTTTTAGTCCTCTAATTAGATTAACTAAGATTTTAATATTTCCTATCATTTTAGCATTTTAGTCTTATTTTAGTTAATCATTTTGGTGAACCTGACTTCCAATTTTTTTCTGTTTATGCCCATTACTCGTAGTTGTCGCTTTGGACCTCTCCATTACTATTTAGAATTCTCCTCTTCACCATACCTCTAGATCCATGGCTGACATACCTACATCTATATGGACGAAAAACCCCTTAGACACCTCTACCCAGGTTCCCCTTCACGAAATCAAAATCGCAGTTAGTGAAAAGTCCTATGACGAGGATACTAATGTTGAACACAGACAAGTTTGATGCTATCACAGATTTTTTCCAAGCTTTACGTGAGAATCCCACTCATCTCCCTCATGTTTTGCATGCCCTACTCTCTACTAAGCGAGCTCGTGAAGTATCCCTACCTGTTTCTTCCACCCCTATGGTATTTACACCACCTGTTTGTGTTTCCACCTCTCCTATAGCAACTACCATCCCTCCCACCCACCAAGGTGCCTCTAATGGTCTGCTTGGTTCCTCCTCTAATACTCCTGAATCTTTCATCATTATACTAAGATCTCCAAAGCCAAATCCACTAGTTACATGTCACTACTTCTAAAGGATCTTTATCACTTGACTATGCTTCCTTATTGCATTATCCCATTTTATGCCATCCATCTCTGCTTAACCGTTCCCACCTAACTTCATCTCTACAAAATTTCCCATTTTTAAAGGCCATCGTGATCGACAAGAACATCTTTGTGCTTTCCATGTCGCATGTCTTGACTACGATAATGATCATACTATCCTCACCAAATTGTTCTCGCGTAGACTATAGGACTATGTGATGTGTTAGTTCTATGACTTACTACTACATTTGGTGCTTTCATTTACGTATATGGCCAACTCTTTTCTCACAAACTTGTCTTTCATTATCAGTTCCACACTCTCTTATTCCCAACTCACTTGGTTCAAACAAGGCTCCATCGAACATGCTTCCACTGATTATGTCTTAAGATATAAGAATAGTGTATCCAAGATGACTAATGTCCTCACAGACTCAAAACTGCAAGAATTATTTTTCCATAATCTCTTCCCACCTCTCCAAAAAAGTGTTCTCTTTTAAAATTTTCCATCGTTCGACAAACTTTTTCACGATCTCAAACTACATGAGTCTAAAATTGTCTTTGTAGGAAATCTCAAATATTAGGATGCACCTTCTTCCTTACCCAACATGGCAAGCAAAACACTATTAAAGGTGCCCAAACATAAATCTAGTGATTCAAAAACTTCTGTTAATATAGTCTCCACCCATAGGGAATTGTGTCCTCAGCCATGCCAACATACTTTTACTAAACTTAATACCCCACTCAAGCGTCTTATTGCCACAACTAATTGATAGTAATATGATTACTCTGCCACCACCTTTACAACTCGACCCATCCCAACCCAAATAACTTTGATGACCGCTCTTATTGTGATTATCATAAATGAATTGGGCATTCTACTTGATTGTTTCTTTAAGCTCTGACCATCTCATCCAAGACATGCTTGATAGTGGCCATCTTGAGATCTCGGAATACCAAACATCCAGTCCCTACCTATGATAACCACAAATTCCAAATATTTAACAAATCACTACCCAAAAATGATACTAACCAAGTCCATTCATCTTCTACTATGTTTGTCATACATTATTTTTCTCCCCCTAGACCTCTTCAACTTTCTTATTGCTCACACTTACGCTTCAACACCAATTATCTCCTTCTCCAATGTTGACTACCATGCTACGTTTGTGTCTAACCATTTACATGTACATGCATCTATTGGCTCAACATTTGTCAACAATACCAAGGTTGATCCCTCTTCCCCCATTAGTCCATGTTCCCTGTTCATCTTATGATCTATCAATTACCCTCCATCATGAATCGACTACCCGTTCAATAGACCTTATGGCGTTGTTAAGTTACATATCACCATTGGTCCTTTTACTCTTCTCATCCCTTGCCTTGTAAATAAAACACGTCAAAGGATGCCACTTAATTCTTGGCCTCAAATGGATTCGTCAATCCCAAGCTATTATTTCCATGCACCATTTATGCTTCAAATTTGTCTACGATAACCAAGTTATTTCCATTAATGGTGTTCCCCCTTCACCTCCATTATCGCCGACTTGTCATTTTGATACTCATGTGTCTACCCCCTTACTCACACAACTCCTCTATTGTCACCTCCTATGCATTATATTCTTACTTCACCACCTCAATTGGTCCTTACACAACCATTCCATTCCATTATCCCTACAAATAAGCATATGCCTATTACTTAAGACTACTACCGTATCTCACCGCCAATCACCACATTATTTTATTCCACATGGCTCGTCCTCTCCCTTGCACACCATCACCTCCTCGATCTCCATCACCCACACACTTTACTACAGCCATGACATTCGTATTATGTATACCCATTGCATGCATATAGGATTCATTCCCCTGCATAGTGTTTGTCTACCATACCACCATTACTCGAGCATTTCCCTCTCCTCTCATCTTCCCTAGGAACCAGTCGATGGAACTTCATTCTTTGATCTCATCAGGGTGATTTCTCTCTTCAGGACACGCTAGGGGGGCATTCACCATTACCCAATCCCCCATCCTTAATATTATAGCGTATTCCTCTACACCTCTACGCTTTAGATTCTAATTCTTGGCATATGTATATACCATTCTTACGCATTCTAGCTCCCTCATAACCTTATGACACACTCTTGTGCTTTGGTTCACAATGGACTGTTAAGGGATTACCATTACACTAAACCCCTCACACCACATTATAGGTTCTATATAATTACATTCTACCATCTTATAAATCATGCATCCTAAACCATCCATTATATACTTAGTCTAAATCCTACATTATCTTATGCATACCTCACGTATTATTCATTTGTACATCATCCATCTCATACATGCTACACTAGTCGTCATATCATCTACGTCTAGTTTTGTCATCCCTCTCATACATCTCACATTTACGCTAGATTACCTTATATATGGATCTATCTTTACATCGCCATTACTATATATTCTATCTACACCTATAACCACATCTTACATATTACACACCTAACTTTTTCACCACATCTGTATAGCCTTCATCTACACATAATACCTTTCATTACATTATACATCCACACTCGATTCCATTATATATGGGTATACTTCTATTTATCATTCTTACATATTTCATTATTATATACTACTATTTGTGCATTTCATACATTACACATGACTATACATCCTGCATTTCCTTGCTTACACCATGCATTTACATCACATATTCATGACTTGGTCATTTATATTATGTTGTCTTCTACACCCTGCAGTCACCACCCTATGATGCACTCTAGTTCCTTGGTCCATACTCAATTGACTGAGGGTTTACCAATCAAATGGACCTTACTTTCATCATGCTAAACATCTTTCTCATTCAACATTTATAGTACCATCGTGACATACATCTTAGGTCAAATTGTCACCTATATTATCATCCTTAGTCATATATACTCTTTAGGCCAGATCACCACCCTCATATTCTATCATCTTATAGTGGTATACAATTTAAGATAAATCACCACACCATCCCTCCATCTCATAGTGACATACACTTTAGGATACATCGTCACCCACCTTCATCCTTTCATCTCTATAGTGATATACGCTTAGGGCTAAATCATCACTCTTCCATTTAATAATTCATGGTATATGCTTATGTTATAGGGTCCACACACGTCTTTCTAAATGTTGCATCCTCATCCTTTCATTCTATAGTGATATATGCTTAGGGATAAATAATCACTCCAACATTCAACAATTCGTGATATACACTTCGGCTATAGGGTTCATGTGCATCTCTTCACATATCACATCTCATCACCATTACATATAGACACTCATCAAAACACGCTAGATACAACCAACACTACTCGACCATGTCCTGATGATGCATTCTCGTTTACGGTTCATTCTTTAATGCTGAGGAGGAAAACAAAATGAACCTCAATTGCATAGAATTCCATTCACTCGGGGGAGTGTTCCTTCTATCATTCCATCTTACATTCCATTCCATTCATCCACAGCATATTGTATTGTCTTGGGGGAATTTACTCTTATTTACTAATGTTTTACATGATCACTTTATTACACATGTTAGATTGCTTTCTTATATGTCATTATCATACACACATGCAAGTTCACACCTTCGTCTAGTGTGATTGTAGATACAGGACTCTAGAAGGGGCATGGATGCTTGCCTTCTACCCTTCCTATACTGGTTATTGGGGGAATCCACATTCATCTTATCTAGGTGTTATTGTTTCATTTTATACTTGGCATCTTAAATTACTTGTTCTTTACACATTTTGACATATTTTTTATCACTCTAAGATGCTAACGGGTGTTCCATGTGTAACACTTATTTTGTAGGATTACATGTTTCCATGACTACTTTTTTGTCTCTACTTATCTCTTTTGTTTGATATTGTATGGTGGATTTTCCCTTTGCTTGTGTGCACTCTATGTATGTTGTTTGTAGCCATGACAACCTTGAGTGTCTTACGACATTAGTGAGTGATGTTCCATGTTTGAAACCCACTTTTTTTGGTCTATTTATTTTCTTGTGTGTTTACACTACTTGTGCTTGGTAGCTTCTACATTTTCTACATATTTTACATTGGTCTTATTACATGCATGTACATTTTCGGAATAACACTTGTATTGGCTAGTCGTCCCCTTTTCCGCACGCCTTGGTATCTACCAAGTGTTTCCCTTTCCCCCTAGCAGGGCAGAGTTCTATAGGTCTAAGTGTGGTTGGTCTTCTTTTCAGGCTACATTCTCCTTTCAGAAACGTCACATGTGCCCCCAAAGAGGGGGGGACGCATTGAGTTTTTTCTACTAACACAACATATTTACATCAGTTCATACATAGTGAGTGAGTTTAGAATAGTTTACAAACTCCATACATAGTGGCCTTAATAGGACATGGTGTCCTTCAACAATTCTATGGAGTTGTTATAGGCTTGGGGGTTACAGTGGGGTTCACCCAGTGGTGTCAGATTACCCAAAAAACTAGGTTAGTACAGAGATCTCATCACACATTTCAGCCGAAGTCGTTAAAGTTGGAGGTTACAACGCATCTCCTCCCTATACTTCATCAGCCAAGGTGGTGTGAGATCGCCCAAAAAACACACGACAATACAATATATCCTTCTACACCCTTTTTTCGACATGGATCAGGTGCACATATTCCATTTCAATTTTTCTAGCGTATTTTACATTTTTGTACTTTACACACTTCTATAAACATGTGTATTTTACACTGTGTTTTTATATATATACATATTTGACTACTTGATCAATTTATCCTTGCATGTCCACCATATGAGAAACAAGCAGTCAAATTGGGGGAAACAACAAAAATGACAATGATAACAACAACACACTGCTATAACCATTTACTTTAACTAACCATGTAGGTACACTACACACAACAACTACTACACACATGTTCTGCCTTAGGTTCACTCTCATCACTTTTCATGTGCACTTTTTTCATCTTTACAATCCATGCTCCTCCACACTTTTTATTTTTGGTCATTTCATGCTTGAATTCTAGTCTATCGACACATGTCTTATTATACACTCTACATGGATATGTAGGTATGCATCTCTATCTACTTTATCTTACAGAGCTTTCTGCTCACCAACATAAAGTGGGAGAAAAATGTAGACACAAAATTATACAGTTTAAACATTATTTAGCCCAATCATTATACTAGTATTTAGAAGATTCTCAAGTGGATAAAGTACTAATTAATCCCACCTTTTGGCCATTATTTAATTTATACTTTTATTTCGTTAGTTCCTATGTCTTTTCTAGCACTTACCCATCCATTTTGCAATTATCCCGTCATTTTAGCCCAAAATTAGGGCACTCCAGCCTAGTACTAGGGCAACCTAGGGTGTCCTACTCCCACTCTGGGTGCCTCAATCTATGTACATTCTTTCCCACTTCTTGTTGGGGCCTTTCTAGCTATTTTTGTCTTTATCTTTTGCCCAGTCGGCCTTGTTGGGATTAATTATGAAATTAAGCTTAAGAGCCCTATAAATATAAAGTTATAAGACCATAATGAGGGTCCTAGGTCATAACATCACATACTACTATCACTCCATCTAGAGTTGCATCCATTGCATCACTTGCATCCACATAGTGCCATGCATCAAGGCTAGGAAATCTGCATCACACACACTACATAGGGGGAGGTATTCTATTCTATTCCATGCACACATGTTATCTACATTTTCTATAGTTACTATTGCTTGCTACTTCACAAAGTGCGATTGACATGAGAGCACCTAGGGCACGACACACACACACACACCATAACTACATCTAGGTCCGAAATGTAGTGCAATGCTCAGTGATAAGACCACTAGTTTGGAAAATGACGTTAGTCTGACCCATTCATTTGCATATTTTATTTTTCTAGGGTTTGATACTTCCTTTTGCATTGCAGGTCATTACACAGCTCGTCCAATGGATTCAGGTGACAGACATGAAGCATTCGAAGACACCTTACGACCATATTAGATTTTAGTTTTGAGCATTTATAGAGATCAGAGCGCATAGATTGCAGACTAGGGTGCCTCGGGGCGCCCCAGTACACTCCTAAGCGCCCCAGTCATTTCAGATCTTCCAGATTTGCACTCCGCAGGGTCCCTGAGTGTTAGTCTGCACTTCCTAATTTTATTTCCAGATCTGCGACAATCTACGATAGTCACTTCTAATCAGCTAAGCCATTTCTTTCCTCTTCTCTTGCATATTAGGGTTTCATTTCACTTAGAATAATATACTTACATTTTTTCCATATTGTTTTAGCCTATTTACTACAACGTTTTAGTCCTCCTAATTAGATTAATTAGGGTTACTATTTCCTAGCAAATAGCTCTATTTTAGTTGATCAACCACCGAGTGTGGGGGACTAGTGGAGGCAATAGACCCTCTCCTCAATATTTCTCTAGAACAGGGGAAGAGGAAAATGTAAATTATTGTAAATTGTAACTTACATAGATATGAAATTTATGATGATAATTTTCAATGATAATCATCATAAATTCATAGCACTTATCAGTTGGTTGTTGTATTCGCATGATTATGCAATTTTGTATTGTATTCGTATTCAAATCTAATAGGAAAACACTTACCCAACATTTTACAGACTCATTTAATACATTGTGTTTCTATATTTTACATAAAATTTAAGTTTTTAAAAGAAAATTGTGTACTTTTAAGTTGTCGAATATTCCCAAAATATTCACCAAGTCTTTGCTGAGTCAATTTTTTTTGGGTTTGTTGAATATGAGTATGTGAAGTGTGACTGTAATATCCTTGAAACTGCATAGAAATCATGAAAATCGAATTTCCTCTAAAACCCTAGCTAAAAGAGGAATTATGGAAATACAACACCCTGTTGGAAGGTACGACAGACCTTGGACTGTAATAATAAATCCCTATGAGTGTGATGTCAACATAATTTTCCCTTAAAAGAATGACGTTCAAGGTTGGAAGTGTACTTCCAATGGTACAATAGACTATAATTACAACTACAACATTGAATAGTGATGTCGTGAATAGTGACATCAAGCTAAAATGTCACTTTTGGGGGATATTTTAGTAATTTTCTGAACTATTACAACCCCATACACAACCATATATAAACATGTTTGTACCTGTATGACGGATTTCCTCTAAATTTGAAAGCTTTGGTGTAATCTTTGGATGAAACTACTAAATGGGTGTGAGGGTTTTCGTCCCCAAGCTGGGACACATGAGGGTTTTTGTCCTCTATGTTAAAAATGGAAGTTGCTGCCCCAAACTTGCAAAACAAGCCTTCGTACAATTGTTTGAATGATTCAAAATTTTCCAAACAAGTTCTTTTAATAAGCGTTTTTTCATCCAAAACCCAAAAAATAATTAAAATTACTTTTAATTAGATAGTCACCTTTTTTCCATCCTCATAATTATTAATTACTTTTGGCTGTGTAATCAATATTTTCTTTTTGGCCCATTTTAATAATAATATATTAATTGTCATTTTTCAAGCTATAACTTAAAGTACCTTTTTGGACAACTTAATGGATTATTATTATATTGTTTCCCTTTTTAATCCCTCCTTAGCCTACGGGGAATAAAAATAGGCTTCAGGTCCTCTGATTTAATTAATTCAAGGGGATATTACATTTTGCAATGGCTCAAGGCAAAATAATTTCAATTTTGTTTTTCTTACTTTAAGTCACACGGAGTGAAAAAGTAGAAGTTACACAAAAGATAAGATCCTAATTTGAAAAGTATTATAAAATATTTTAAAATAATTTAACAAATAAATTTAAAAAAATAAAATAGTAAAAATAAAATATTAAATAATGAATAGGGGAAATGACACTATAAGTTTGTGCATGCACCAAAACATGTACATCTCTTTTCACCATAGGTTGTTGACAAAAGTACCAATAATAGTTCACCTTTTGGTTAATGACACTTTTTAAGAGTTAATGAAAAATGTGACACATAGGGCGCTTGGTCATTGGTCCCCCTTTCAAATGCTTTATATTATTTTTCTTCATAATAAATCAATTCAAAAACTACTTTTCCCTCCAAATTAACATGCGAAACAAAAATGTTGATATGGCATGATCATACGCTACATGATGATATAATTTTTTATGCTACCGAGATACCTACATATATCTACGTGCCCTTAAAGTTAGGTGCATAGGGTCCTCTCCCTTATAAGGTTTAAATTTTAAAACTGTAATCTTAGAGTTGCTTATAAATGCGTTAAATGTAAAGTTGGAAACAATTAAATGTTGATATTAGGGTTGTGTAATTGTTGTTTTCGAAAAACCGTAGTTTAACAACCCTAAAATCAACATTTTAATTAAATTTATTGAACAATTTATGATTTTAAACTGAATTGAAAAAAATTAAAAACTAACTACGAAGGGCCATGAGTCATGGCTTATCTTGAAGGCTTGATGAACATGTTGAAAAACTTGATACTTGAATGGTTGAGCAATGAAGACTTGACACTTACTCTAACTCTTGTTGCTAATGTTGTTCCTCTTCCTTGATAATGCTCTCACTCTTGCTTGTTAATGTTAATGCTCTCTCTTGTTTGCCAATGCTCTCTCCCTCTCACTCTTGCATGCTAATGTTTTCACTCTTTTGAATTTTTTGGAGTGCTTAAGGGGTGGATGGGTCTTGTTAAGTATTAGAGTTAGGGTTGGGGGCCTATTTTTTTTAAAACAAATCGATTTTTAAAAAAACTTTATGGCAACTTATGCCACCGGGGACATCTAGGAGTCTCCAGGACGGTTCGAGAGACTTTTAGAAGTCTTCAGGACGTTACAAAGACTCTCAGACGTCCCCCAAAATTGGAGACGTCTTCGAAATGTCTCCTCTTTGAGGGAAATGTTTCGGGGATGTCCCCCTAGTGTCCCCAAGTCTCAAAGACGTCCCGAGTCTCTGAAATGACAATTTCAAGGGGGGCACATGTCTCCATGGAACATTGTAAATCACTCATATTAGTTGCATAGTTCGTTCTATAATACTGTGTTAGGAAGGATTTGGATAGGCAGTGTCCCGACATGGGCCACTTGGTTATTCTAGTTTTTTTAACAGAGGCATGCGGCACTTAGCTGGAAAACTGATCAGTTGATGTAATTTCTATTTTTGCTTCACAATATCATTTTTGCTTGTTTTTGGCATTACATGTACTAAAAAGCTTTTCCAATCCAAAAGTATTAAATATTATACAAGTTAATGTCCCTTATGAATATTGTCAAAATACTTTTATTATTGTTGTTTCCACGCTTGTACAAACTACTTCTCACGAGGACTTTGATCTCATATTAGTTGTACAGTCAGATGCAGTGTTATTTTAAGTTCATTCCATAATATCGTGTTAGGCTCGATTTGGATAGGTAGGATCCCAGTATGGGCCACCTGGTTATTCTGGTATTTTAGACAGAGACATGCAACAATTACCTGGAAAACTAATCAATTCATGTAATTTCAAATTTTCCTTCACAATATATCATTTTGCCTTTTTTTGGCATTACATGCACTAAAAGCTTTTCCAATCCAAAATTATTAAATACTACATAAGTGTAAATCCCAAAAAATTATAATCCTCAATAGTATTATACTGTAAGGAAAGAGTTAGTTTTGGATTATCTCACATTCAAAATAATTGTGAGACAAGGTAAGCTCATATGGCATTACACGCTCAAAATGCTTTACCAATTCTCAAGAAAGGCTTTGGAGTGAAAGTCTTTAAGTTGATGCGTTAGCATTTTCCTTCTCCCCGGTGCAAACATCGCTTCGAGGTGCTTGTGTGCCTTGTGGGTCCTCTTGCCTTGTGATTATTACCAATATAAATATGCGATCATAGAAGAAATGACTACTCATGGAAATAAGACATCAAAGGATGACTCGAACATAAAATATTGTGTGTAGTTAAAATCCCACAAAAATAAAATATCTAAATTCTAAATATGTCAACACTGCACAAACTCCAACGAAATAACTTTACTTTGTTTTTTTACTGTCTTATTATTTTATTTTGTTTTTATGAATAAGATCTTATGTTATATTAATTAGTAAAATGATATAAGATAATTCACAAAAAAACAAGCTATATGGAAGCACGCCCCAAAACCACGAACCAAATTAGGCAACAAAAAAGCCTAGGAACACAGAGAATTACAAAGCATCAGAAGGCAGAAAAGTGGAAAGATTAAGCTCCCATTGTGAATTTTGTCTTGCAAGGGGTGGGTCTTGATCATGCCAACCAGAACCAGGCAGATCTTTGCAACTATCGGGCATGTCCCAACCAAAGCCGGGGTGACTTCTTTCTTCTGTATCTTCGACAGGGGCCCGAGAGGGCGAGATGATGAGAGACAACCTTGGAAATTTGTTGGGTAGAGGCAAGAGGCTCCATCCGTCATGAGTGTGTGGCTCGGGGGCAGCGAACGAACCCAGTTGAGCTTGCTGGGCGACGGGGGACATCCCATCCTCGATAGCAAGTTTAAGGCAGAGGAGAGAAGATCCTTTGAGGAGGTTGGCTACGAGGGGATCGATGAGCACAATTGAAAGAACGACGTTGAGAGCGATTTTGACGGCCACCACCTCTTTGGCGCCCACTAGCACTACCATGTAGGGGAGCGGCGAGAGGGGGATAGAGGTTCTCTAGCTTGCCACTTTGTTCGCTTGAACTTGAATTTATAGCAAGACATTCACAATAACCACAAACTTGTTATAAATAGAGAATTGTTGATTAGCTACAACATTAGGAAATAAACAAGAATTCCTTTCTTTCCATAACAAGAAATAATATTTCCCCTCTAAAAGCATGCCAAATCTGGGAAAATTTGTATGGCATTCGAGGATTGTATCCTAAGAGCACATGTTGCCAAGTGAAGCACTTCGAACGAAAAGGGGGGAAGAAAGAATGAATCCAATTCCAAGCCCTCTGGGCTTTGCAATAGTACCAAAGCAAATGAGAAAAAGTTTCCAGATATCCACAAAAGGGGGATTTGGGGCCAGACTCTCCTAGATGCACCAAATGTGCACCAAGCAGAAGGCCTTGGTGAAGAACACATCACAAAAGTGTGTAATTTTAGGTTCCACACAGGCAGACCAAACAATAACAAATCTCCTTTGCCTGATTGATGGTAAGGATCGAATTTCCCATCGGGTATCGAGCTTGTCCACCATGGACAAATGTGGTTAAAGCCAGGTATAGCCTTGGCTAGCTGAATAATTTTGGAACGGGGTGTCCACATATCATTTCCAATCCGTCCACCACGGATGAGTCTGAAGAATAACGATCTTGTGGATCATGTGATGTGACACAAAGGAAATGATGTCGTTGATGAGAGCTCTATCTGACATAGCCAAGTTTGAATTGCACTTTGAGCTCTTGCCAGGATAGTCAAGATTGAGTGTGTTTGCAGAAAAGGTCTTGGATAATGCGAATACCACACTTGAAGAGGTAGAGAGTAGGAATCCAAGGCACCTTGGCTAGACAATGATCCTAGAATTGAATGACGTGAGACCACCACAAAGAGTAGAGATTAAACGAAAGGCCTTCGCGGAAGTCGTTGCCATTCCACCGGAGCCATGGTTTGATTTGCTCCCAAGTTTTCCGAATGCTTTTGAGCACTAAGGTACCAACCACTTTGATTGGAATAGGGGCAATGAGAAGATTTACAAAACCAATGCCTTTCCAGGCACGCATGGCCATATGGGGTGCCTTCTACAATACCATTTCAAAGGAGCACCTTCCATACTTCCTTTCCGTCAGTGCATCGGATAATCCATTTGGCACAAAGCGCTTGCCCTTGCTGTAAAATGTCAATGAGGCCTAAACTACCTGAGTCTTTGGGCAGGTAACAAGTTTCCCATGCAACTCTGTGAAAACCTTTACCAGATGGAAGAATTGGTCCAAAGGAAGTTTTAAGTAGTTTTTCAAGATTTTGCACAAACTTCTTAGACGGAACCCAACAGGAGGAGTAGTAAACATGCATGGCTTCAAGAACTTTGGAGCAAATATGAAATTTTGCCCGCTAAAGACAAGGACTTGGTGATCCAATAATCCAGCTTCCAGGCCACCCATTGCACGACATATTGCCATAACTCCATAGGAGAAGCTTGAAAGTACAAAATGAATTTCAAGAAACTTAAACATTTCTTTGTGGTTGAGAATTTTCCAATCATAGGATGCTAACTAGTGGGTGCGGGAAGGAAGGACTGTCTGTAGCATTGCATTTTGCACAATTGGATGGAAGAGTCGAACACTAAACAAAAGGTTTCTAAGCACTGCATGGCACTATTAATGTTACTTTCCTCTTCAATGAGCATAAGGAAGGATCATCACAAAATGACCATTGAGCAAGTGGGAGCCATCAACAGAGGGCAGAGCAATGCCCCTGACAAGTCCCTGGGATTGAGCTTTGGCAAGCAAGTATCCAAATCCTTTGGCCGCCAGAACATAGAGGGCGGGCGCAAGGGGGCATCCTTTTTAGATGGATCTGAAAAGACCAAATGACTTTGAACTTTTCCCATTAATGGTGATATGGGCAGAGGCATGTGCAAAGAACATATTGACAGTCTGAATGAAATTCGGACCAAAGCCCAAGGCTTTGAGCATGGCAAGAATGAAAGGTCATTCTATTCGGTCATAGGCCTTCTCAAAGTCAATTTTGATGAAGAGGGCTTGCTAATTGGATCTGCGGGCCCATTCCATGCCTTCCCAGACAACAATGATGTTGTCAAGGATATATCACCTTTGAATGAAGCTGGTTTGTTCAGGCCGAACAATGACATGGAGGATGTGTCGTAGCCGAATGGCAAAGAGCTTTGGCTATGATTTTGTATGACACATTAAGCAGAGTGATGGGGCGCCAATTACTTATCAGCTCGGGTCTCCAGGTTTAGGGATGAATTTGATATTCCCTTTGTTGATATGGGAGCCAAGAGTTTGAGACTAGAAACCCTCCATATAAACCTGATGAAGATCCAGTCCAACCGTGTCCCAAAGAGCCTTGTAAACTTTGCAGGGAAATCCATTGTAGACATGCGCCTTTGTCATTGGCCATTTGCATGGTTGCTTCCTACAAATCCTCAACAGAGAGCAAGCGATCACAGGAAATTCTTTGTGCCAGAAAAACTTTGCATGGCATAGCAGCCAAGCATTGTTTCAAGGCAACATTCCACTCAGGCAAAGGGGCTTGGGCTTGAAACACTTGCTTGTAGTGTTTGACAAACGCCTGCAACATGAGTTAGGGATCCGTGAGTCGGGTTCCACCATCATAGATGGCTCTAATTTGCTAAAAGGAATGCTTGGCTTTGAGCATTTGAAAGAATTCCTTCGAGACTCGGTCCCCCACTTTAAGCTAGTGGTGTCGGGCATAGATTTGTGCCCGCCAAGCATTATAGTTGTCAGGAATTTGGATTTTCTATCTAAGCTCAGCCACCTGGAGTTGCAGGTTTTCAGAGAAAGGATTTCCTTCAAGCGCCACCACCGCCCAGCTAAGCACAGAGGAGGTGGCAGAATAAGAGTGACGTCTAATATTGGCCAATTGTCGCCCATATATTCTAAGGAACCTAGTAGTCCTAGTCAGTGCGTTCACACCCATTAAACAGGAGAGGTGGATGATGATTATGCTGGTGATGTCACCTAGGCACTAAGTTCCACACCTATTTGATATGATTGAGTGTGGGTCATGTGCTCCATCAGGGTCATATTAAGAAAAAATTGGCCCTTATGACAAAAGGTCCGCTTGGCTTGCCAAGTGATGCAAAATATGATGGGAAATTGGTCAGAAAGGATAAAATTTGGCATCACTTCCACAAGCAAAGAATAAATATTGTCAAAATCAAAAAAGTCTTAAGTGGACAACATAGCGTTGTCAAGCCATTTAAGAACTCGATCTGATCCACACTTCGGAGATTGGTCCAAGTGAACCTAGGTTTCAAAGTTGCGCTGGTATGAGGCGTTTGTGTCATACAACCCAAGTTTACTACACATGTAATACCAGGCCTCTCTTTCGCTAGTTGTCCATCGCATACAAAGTACCCATACTTGTCCATGGGCAACTCGACCATATTAAAGTCATCACAAATAACCCAATATGCATCAGGAATTTCATTGGCTATCCACCACCAAAGATCTGCTCTTTTCGCTGCATCATTCAAGGCATAAATGTTGATGATGCCAAAAGGGCAACTTTCAATATTAAAGAGAGCCCAAATGGCCCTATTGGTGGGGTTTGCGCTATGATCCATAAAGAAGGGCCGCCATTTAGGGGCGAAAAGAGAAATTAAACCCCCACGCCCCCAATCATGGTGGCTGGTAAATGTCAAGTTGTCAAGCCAAATGGTTTTACAAACCATTGACAACTGAAAACTTGCGACTTTAACTTCCTACAAACACAAAACATCCAGGTTCACAAATCTTTGGCGAACATCTCTAACAATATGTTTGCGATTGGAATTGGTAAGACCCCTCACATTCCATGACATGCAATTTACATGATAAACATGGGTCAAGGGTCATACCATCGGCATCCAAGCCATCTAAGGCATCATATTGGTTTTGCAGGAATTGAGCATTATTGTGCTTTAGAAAATCCTGCAATTCCACTTTCCTTCGTTTGACATACTCAATATTATATTCCTCCTCTGTTGACTCCACACTGCGCGTGGGGCTATGCTTGCAACTTGACATGGGATGTCGTGAGGGGCTTCGAGCCCTTTTGGATGGGCCCTGTGAGCTGGATGAAGAGCAATTGGGAAATAAGAAGTGTCAAGGAAGGCTGGAAGGAGTTTGATGGGTCCATGAGGACCGCTACAGCGTTTGGCGTGCTAGAGAACTTGGGCACTGAAACTGGAGAGTCTTTGGAAACCGGCTCCGATGTGAGCGACACAATCCTAAAATATGTTCCTTAAGAGTTGGTTCTTTAGAACCATTGTTAATTGTCGCCTTGGCTTGAGATGCCTTGTTCTTATTTTTCCGCCCTTCTACAATTTGCCACCCATCCTCTTGTGAGGATTTAGCAAACTCGGCAGTAGCCTTACTGGATGGGGATTGCACGGCACATAAAGCAGACAATCCTTGATCTTATGATTGAAAGAAAATTTGTTGTTTAAATTGTTCACCATATGTTCAATCCCCATAAAGCAGACAATCCTTGATCTTATGATTGAAAGAAAATTTGTTGTTTAAATTGTTCACCATATGCTTGAAACCCTCCGACCCCCAAATATGTTTGTGCCTATTACTACAAATGAAAAAATGTCAACAAGAATATTTATTAAGAAGTAGACAAACTTTTTATAATTTAAAGGCTTTGGGTACTAGAGTTTAAAACCAAACTTAGTCATTTATAAAGAAATGTTACCTATTGAAAATTTAGACCATCAACCTTATAGCACAAATTCTCGACATTTCATGGAAACCCGATCTCAAAGCAACTCAAACCCCCATATCTGAAGTAAGTCGAATTCAAATAATTTGATTAATTGTAAGTAATAAATCTTTGTAGAGAGTCTGACCAAAAGTATTGTATATACATCAAACAAATCTGGGCTCAATAACAAGTTTACAACCCGACAAAAGTTTTGCAGGAACCATAAAATTCTTTACTTTTCAATCCCAATACTAGAAGTGTATCTAATACGTATGCAGAAGAAAATCAAGTAGCAATATCTGTACGCGGAAGCAACTTTAGTTGTCTGATCTTGTTTAACGATTTAGTGCACTTCCTCCTAGCTCATTATATACCTCACATATATACAAGCTTCAACTAGCAAATATAAATAACAAATACCGTGTTTCTACTCAACTAGCTTATTCCTATTAAGCAACATCCAAATGCAGCACAATGAAAGTTTAGTTGAAATTTTGTGTAATACTGTGTTTCTACCCAACTAGCTTATTCCTATTAAGTAACATCCAAGTGCAGCACCAAGAAATTTGAGTTGAAATTTTGTGTAATACTTTCATTGGAGAATGGGTGACATCAGGAGAATATTATCTTCTTTGTCTATGAAACAAACCATATTATATTGGCGCCTAGTTATAACCATTGGATAAAAATACAACCATCTGAAACATCTAAAACTTAAGTAAGCAAATCCCCCTAAATCATATGGGTGCAGTTACACATCTACCTGATTATCCACAACACGGCAATTTGGATGACCCAGATGATACCATAATTCACAGTTGTGCTTGCCTCTCATCACTTTCTCCACATTATCTTCTGAATTTGATCCTCATGAAAAGGCAAAATTCCTAGTTCATGTCCAACAGACCAGAATGGCAGCATCCACTCAATTATTAACCATTCTCAATATGCACACTGATAATGAGTAAATGTAAAGTCTGGTTCCAAAATTTCAGATTTGTTCCCGGAAACGAAAGGTTGCTAGCAGACCCAAACTGAAACTCGGCCAAAGCCTGCTGCAAAAACACAAATAGCTGGAAATATTGTACAGCTTGAAGAAAGTATATTTTTGAATGGTAGGTAATGTAATGTCTCACAACATCTCGGCAATGACAGTCCTCTTAGAATAGTTTTAGTTGAAGAAACACTATTTCATTCATTTTGCAATCGTTCTGTGATTGAACTTGGAGTTCAAGTCTAGTATAGTTGTGTACTTTCCATTCAACTTTTAAGTCCCAAAGCTCAAAGATTTGAACAAATTTGTACCTCTCACCAAAAAATGTAGGCAATGCAGCTTAAATAAAGTCTCATTTCATTCTGACACAGGAATGTGGTTGGACAGATCATTTTCCCTTCTGATGGCTATATAATGAATTGTAAATTGCTTCCCATGCCTGTGCAGAATCCATTTGGCGTAAAGTTTGGGATGTATGGCGCAAATTTTCAAGGCCGCGTCCTAAACGAGCTATTGTAGGCATTGCAGGAGCTGATTCCGCAGCACACTCTATTCCATCTCCAAATGCTAAAAGTCCTGCACAAGCCAAAATGCTGCCCCCAAAGGTTACCCATGGGCTAGCTCCAGTCGCCTTGCCCATTCTTTTCCGCATGATTCCATAAAAGGCTGTCCTCATTGCTGACAAGCTCGACCTTTCAGCAGATGCTATAATAGTGTGAGTTGCTATTCTAAGTTTCTCTGCTGCAACTGCTGCCTTCACACTAGCAGGAGCATTAACTCCGTAACCAAAAGCTAGCTTCCCGGGGAAAGCACCTTTTGAGACTGGAACTAGAAATTTTGCTGGAGTAAAAACTTTACCCACTGCAACGGCTGCATATCTCTTTGTCTGCAATAAGCCAACTTTCATAATACTGGGAACGTTAATACTCGCAATCTTCATGAAAGATGAAACAGGCATAATTTTTGAAAAGGAAGATACACCTAAAATAGTTGCCGCTCCTGCACCTACTGCTATAACAGGTTTGTCCACTAGCCTACCCCTGCTTTCTGAAGCGTCCCCGTTAGTATCATTGTCAGAAGTATCGGATATAAAACAATCCTCGGCTAATTCTGATATCTCTTCAGGAACATGAGTGGTCCAATGCTTTCTGATTCCAGACAAGCTGCTAGCATCAATAATTGCAACTACTGTGTCAGACTGCCGAGCCTGTCTTCTCAGAGCTTGAGCAAAAAGAACATAGCACTTCTCTTCATAAGGAAGGTCATCAAAGTTTACATCTTTCAGGTTCTTTTCTTCTTTCTTGATGGGAATACGTGTTGCCGAATTGAGAGCAATTCTGAGCCCCTCCACTGCTATCCGAAACTTGTTGACTTGAGACAACAATTGGCAATCTACCACTTTCCCTTGTTCCACATCACCAAGCATTTTCTGTGCACAAACTAAAGCCCTATCAACAGCGGGAAGATTACTAAACATCTCATGCAAATCTATCAGTAACGAGTAGAAAGAAAGTGCAAAAGAAGGAATTTGATCATTGGCATCACAACCACATGCTGAAGTAGCAGAGCCAGATTTTGCATTTGAAATGGGATGTGATCCTGGATCCAATGCCGATGAGTTTTGCAATGACAAAGCCATGGACGAAGCTAAAGCTTTTACAGAAGAGTGAAGTGAATCAGGCAAGGCATACCTCTTATAACCCACGGGTACACTTAAAACCATGCCACCTTGCAATGCTTTCACTTGCCCAAAAAATGAACCACCCTGAGAGATCTCTGCAGAGGAGGTTGAGGCATCTGTATGTGGTCCATTATGGTTAGAAGGATGCTCACTCACAGTAGCATCCAGTTTGCCAGCTTGACTATTTTTGTATGGAGTTTCAAGAAAAAAGAATGGGGAATGAATTTCTATTGCTGCCTGTTTTGCAGCCAAAACATGACCATAAAAGCCCGTTCCAAAAATTATCTGTAAAACTTGAGAACCAGCCCTACTCTCATACTTGCTCCAGTTTATCTTCTCCAGAAAACAACATTTAAGCACCCCAAGCAAAGAAGTAGGTACAAAACAAGCCTTGTCTGCACTCAAATTACTTTCCTCTGCCCGCACATCATCCAACGAAGAAGGGTGTATCTGAGCAACCACAACCTTTGGCCTGACAGCCCTAACCAAGCATTCAGCATCAGAAGCAGACCGTTCGGACAAAGGCTCAGTAGCCAACAAGTAAACAACAGAAGAAGAATCAGGATCACGAAGAGCAAATACAAACTGTTTCGTTGTTTCAGGAACCACTAGAGCACCAACAAGACCATTTGAAACCTTTAAATCATCATTCTTAATGCTTGCAAAAGGCCAGAGATGTTGAATACGAGATGCAATCCACGAAGCCATGACAATTTACGTACATACCAGAAAGGAAAACCATGTCAAAAACCTCGTTACTGACGCAGAGATTCTGTTAAATGGGCCAAAAAGGCATGATTCCTCCTCCTCCGTGTAAATTACCAAACCCTAATTGCTCACTTTAGCTTTGAGAAATCGATTAAGGAAGCACAAATTTTGGGAAAATCAGCTTCTAGAATTTTCTTTCAAACCCTAGCTAATATATTCTGTTAAATGGGCCATCCAAAACTATTTCCTTTTACCTTAGTGTAAATTACCAAACCCAAAGTACTGCCTCCAGCTTGAAGCAATCAAATAAAAAAACTCATACAGCTCTGCGAATTTCCAGAATTCTCTTTCAAACCCTAACTGATATATTGTCCCTTCCCTTCCCTTCCCTTCCTTTCAGACTTCTGTTATATATAAATTCCTCTATACTTCGAAACAGTTGAAAAAAAAATCCGAAAAAAAGAATACAGAAATCTGTTTGCCTGTATATGAATGAGATCTCAGCATTATTTATGTAATTGAATGGGATTTATGTAAAGAATTTTTCTAAAAACAAATGAAGTAACTGTGTATGAGGCTTACTTGCTGTGGGAAACGCAGAGCAACGCATCTTGTGACGCCAATGCCAATGAAAGAAGGAAAGCGCAGAAAATGTGAGGATTATTTATACTGCGGGCTTAAGATACATCTAGCGATCAATATTTGGATTTTTTTTTCCCAACTTTTTAAATTATTTAATTCATTAACACTTTAATAACGTGTATTGCTTTGTTTTTTTTTATCATGCATGTATAAACTTTTCGCCCATGAATGAACCAATTGCATGTTGTCACCACCCCATTGGTAGAAATAGAAGTATTTATTTTATTGGTACCCGCTGAGCAGTTATTATTGTTTTCGCTTCGCTCTATTAATTTACATGGACTGCTTGCAAAATACAATTTAGCTATAGTTCGCTTTACAAACATTTTGGATATCAATGGTACTCTAAACATTTGTGAGTTATTTTTGTAGCCGGTGATTGGTGCAATGTTATTCCTCATTACCAAACTTCACTATTTTTTTGGCTGCAGATATCACCGGTTTTCCAAAAGTTTTTTTAGTCTCTTACAATTTGCCATGTACTTGTAGCATTGACTTCTATTGTGTTGTTGCTCTCCACCTACTTTGTTGCATGCCAATTGCTTCGGAACAACTGTGAAAGCTTTATCCAAATGTCTTTCTCCGCCTATTATTAGTCAGATCCTCTGCTCTCAGATTTTTTATTCAAACAGGGTTGCTGGTTTCTGTAACAGGGCAGCCACTTTCCCTTTCGTTGCTACAGTTTCATGCAATATGAGTATTATAGATTGCTTGTGTGGAGAAAATCGCTATCATTGTACCACCAACATAAGGGATTGAATGCCATATATAGACAGTTACAATAAACTACCTGCTACTCCGTATCAATATTATTAAGTTTGTTCCTTCCATTGAGGCAGTGTAACCAACAATTCGTGATCATCCTCCCCAATTTCCCCTTGTTGACAAGCTCAGAATTTGGCAACTGCTGGGATAATGTTGGAAAAGGCAACTAAATATGGCTTTATGCCTATAAATTTCATTTTATTTAAAAAACCCCCATGATGTGCAAATCTTGCCATGATTGCAACTATTGTAGCGACATCTCATTGAAGTTTTTGTTTAACATAATGAGTGCTCTGTGTATGCTTTTACATAGTCTAGAAGCCAAGCCAAAACAAAATTTATGACAGAAAATTCATATTGACAACTTTTCTTAATGTCATAGCAACACCCTAAAAAACTACTTGTCTTTCTTAGAATTTTATTTAGTAGCCTCTCTTTCCTAGACACACTCTTGTGACCTTCAGATTACATTAGAGAGTCTTCGCTGTTGGTTTTTCCTTCCCACGCATTGGAATACCCTTAAAAGGATGCTACTTCAGCCTTCTTAAGTTTTGATGTATCATGATGTTAATTAGCAGGCAACAGTGGTGGATTAGTAAACATCAATTGCCTCAAGACATTTTGAACCTCATTTGAATAGAGATCTATGTCCTCGTAGAGTTGTTCCTAAATAGAATGGTGTTCCTCTTCCCCAAAATCTAAACTATAATATCAAGGGCAGTCTTGCAAATAGCCATTTCTTTAATGGTGTTGAAGTTTCAATAGCAACATTGAGTCAAGTGAGATTATAATCCCATCAACACCCATAAGCATTGCATTTTATGCAAGAACCAATACCATGCAACTATTTCAAACCTATGTTGGAATAAGAAGTTATTAATTGTTTCTACCTCTTTCCAGCATTACTCTGTCCAACATTAATAAGCTTCGATATTTATTTGTTTTAATGTTTTAGAAATAAATCCCCAATTCAGTTTTTTGTTTTGTTAATTAGTAAATATTCTTCACCACCATTTTAGCTCATCCCATTACACTGTTTCCATTCACTATGACAATTAACCTTAGCGACAGGTATTGTTGCTGCACTGCAACCCTTGTTTTTCATGTAACTGAAATCCTTTTCTACCTAGTCCCATTTGTATTTTATAATTTGTGAAAAGACTTTTATTCCCTAATGTTGTGATATGTAAGAGCAAGAGCAATTTTTTGTTTCATTATAGTTTTGAACATTAGGGAAAAAATTTGAGGGGTTATTCATGTAAAATGGTTGTCTTTTACATTTATTACGCCGAAGGCATTTCTATTTGAGATGCATCTTCCTAAATCTGACAACTTGGGTGAAATCAATGGCATGCATTGTTAGGCCTATGCATGTGTTGAAATCTTTATTGTTGGAAGTGCTCCACGTCTAGGCTACTTCTAACCCGCAGTTTCTGCACTAGTCATTTTCGTATACCGGTCTTACGGGTTGTGAACCTTGCTGTGAGGTGGGATATTTGCAAACGACAATATCCGTGTGACTTTGTCAGGCTTGTTGGCTGTCTGAAATGCTTGTACGAAACATGCAAATATTTATCGTTCATTCATTCTGACGTGGACAGATTTTGAGCGCTTATTACGCTCAGAGAGCGGTTTTGGAGAAAGACGTGAACCCCCCGCCCATTGGCTTACAGCTGTAGTGGTTTTATTTTTACAGTTCCGGTTTGGGATTTAAATGTTTTGGCTATTTACTTACAAGTTTTCCATGTTTTTAAATCGATTTTGAAGTTTAACTTTTCGTTTAAGTTTACTTTGAATATTAATTTATACGAAGATATGACTGCTTTTAAGATGTATGGTTATTTATAAATTTATTGGTTTAACGGTGACCGACATACATTTAAAACTAGTAAAGGTGAGGTATTACTTTTCTTCATTCACAAAATTATTTTTTGAAATTTGTAAATAAAAAATTATCTCCTCACACTGCAGACATGATCGCTACAGTTTGCATCTTCCTTCATCTCTAGCACTGTTTTGTATTACATGTGGTGGCTAAATATTGCATTGTTTGAGTTTCCAACTAAGTGCATTATTGTGGATACTCACGTCTCATGCCTCAACATATAGACAATCATCTCCTTCAATTATCCTCCATCAAAATCCATGCATTCAATGTATTGCATGCATTTAAATTTGTTAGCTTGTCAATAGATTATAATATCCACATTGACCCTTTGGATATAATTTTCTAACCGATCCTCTGAATTATAATCTTCCAATTCCATTGTTCCATATTTGTAACCTTTGATGAGCTAGACGAACAAAGGAGGATACGAAGTGCATGATATTTGTTTCCTTCATATTCCTTCATCTCTACCACAATTTGCATCTTCCTTCCTTCATCTCTGCCACTGTTTCGTATTACATGTGGTGGTTAAATATTGCATTGTTCAAGTTTCCAACTGAGTACATTATTTTGGATAGTCATGTCTCATGCCTCAACATACGGATAGTCATCTCCTTCAATTATCATCCATCGAAATCCATGCATTTAGATTTGTTAGCTCGTCAATAGATTATAATCTCCACATTGACCCATCGAATATAATTTTTTGACCGATCCTCTGAATTATAATCTTCCAATTCCATTGTTCCCTATTTGTAACCTTCGATGAGCTAGACAAACAAAAGAGGATACAAAGTGCATGATAGTTGTTTCCTTATTTTCCCGATGCCCAAAGCAATAATTTCGCGAAAAAAGGATTTCCAAATGCATGTGTAAGTAACTATCCCTATCAATTATTTGAGAAATGAGAGGTTAAGGTTTTGCACCGTTGCACATTGATAGACACATGTTTCATTTCTGCTTGATCGTAAGAAAGAGAATTTCAGGATAGGTTCCCCCAAGTTTTGCCACGATCGAGTACTTGTCCCTCAATCTTCTTATTTGTTACCCTACTCCCTTGGTCATTTCCCTCAACTTTAATTTATTTGAAGCGTCCTCTTCAGTGTTTCCATCATACATTTCATGTGTGATTGCTAGTTCTAGTGGACAATCATTGTGTCTTATATTCAAATATAATTCATGTGAAGTGGGATGTATAATAGTAAGTATTGGTATGAACTCGATGCCACAAATTACAACGTGGTTTGTGTTATGAGGAAGTGGAAAGATTTTTTTGGTGATTTTTCATGATTTTTGCTGGGATGGGTAAAACATTCAAGTATGGGTTTTTTGCAAATTTGTAAGATATTATAGTTGAGACATAAGTTTGTTGTTGGTGTATGCTTGATATTAGAGATGTTAATTTTGTTTTTTTGCAAAATAAGTTAGACATATGGGTGTTGTACAAAAATTTCTTAAATTTGTAAAATGTTGTGTAAGTGAGACATAGTTTGTTGTTGGTGGTATGCTTGATATTATAGATGTCAATTTCATTTCTTTGTACAAAATATGTTAGATGTTGTTATTCAAATATTGTGTATGATAAATAAAATATTGTCAAAACACTTGTGTTGTGGTTTTAGTGTGATGGAAAAAACATAGATATTTGTTATGTTTAAGCTAATATTTTTGAAAAATAGATATTCACTCCATTTTTTGAAATAGTTTATGAGTTTTGTATATTGTAAATATATTTCCTAAATTTACAAGTTAATGTAAATTTTCAGTGCAAAAGATTGAATTTCGCAGTTGTAATGACCCATTGGGCTTTGCAAATTTGAGGGAGGAGTGACATGAATTATGTGTGTAGACACCTAAATTCCTCTTTCGCAATCTTATTGCCAAACACACACAAACCAACCATCATTCTTACCAATTCCGTTATAATTAGTGATTTCCGCTAATTAACTAATGTTTCTTACCATTTTGGTCAATTAACAATACTTTGTTGATTGCCTAACCTCTTTCGGATTCGGGATGCCACTTTATGACGAATCGTAAGTCAAAATCCTCTTCCAAACAGACAATTAGTGATTATTAGCTAATTAAGCCTATTTTACCCTTGTTTTGGTCAATATACCCTATTATTGGCTCAAAACCCTCTTCCAACCACTCAAAATCACCCCACTTCCCTCCACAACATCTCAACAAGCTTCAAAAGCTTATCCTAACCTCCTAATTGACCCTAATGGTTGATTAAGGCTCCTCACATCCTAATCACTTGTTAATTCACTAATTATGATTAGCAAAGACTTAATCATGGATTAGCAAGTCTTATCTTCTTTGTATTTTTAGTCCCACATGCACCAAGATGCAAGTTTTTCTCAAAGGAAAAGCTATAAAAAGGACTAAGTACTTCCTTCCAACTTTACACCATGCTTTGATTTGCATCTCATATAATAAATATGTATAGCCAAGCTCAATCCTTGCCTAAAGCCTTCAATGGGGTTAGTAGATGGGTATCCAATATGATCTTGTAGTCATTGTTGGAGAGACCATTTCACCTCTCTTGGAGTAGCACCAAACCCAATTTGATTGCCCTCTTAGATCTATTTAGGTCTATGTTAGTTAGCAATTGACCATACTAGTAGGCATGCTTTAGCTAGATTTTGAATTATATTCATGTTAGTTGTTTCGAGCATTCCATTAAGCTTTTATCTTTGATGTAACTATTGTTAGATTCAATAAGAATTCACTCAATTATACTATGTGGTGTTAGCCTTCCTTATTAGTTTAGCTTTTCTTTGAACTTTTAGTAGTCTTTATTTGGCATACCTGGTGGGACAATACCCCATTGCATTCATTTTTAAAGCTTTTTAACTTAGTTTCAAAGTTTTTCATTTCAAGCTTTCTAGATTAGTTTTAAGTTTTCTAGATTAGTTTCAAGTTTTCTAGTTTAATTTCAAGATTTCTAGATTAATTTTCAAGCTTTTTAGATTAGTTTCTCAATCTTTTAAGATTAATTTCAAAGTTTTTAGAGTAATTTTCAAAGTTTTGTAGATCAAATTTTTGAACTAGATAGTTTTTTCAACTAGATTAGTAGTAGAAATTGTGTTTTCATGTTCTTTGCAAGATAAAATGAGGTGAAGTGCTATCAAAATTTCCTCAAAAGGCCAAAGTTTTGATCTTTTTCAAAAATTCCTTGTCAAAACTCGTATTTTGATCACCTACAGGAAGGCTTGCAGCTGTGCATCAAGGGGGTGACTGTGCATCAAAGTGGGGTACCATATGCACCTGTCAAAACTTGTGCCTGTGCATCAAAATAATCACTTTCTCTGCACCTGTGTAATTTTGTGCATGTGCATCAAAAGGGTGCACCAACATGTCAACGTCTACGCCTGTGCATCACTGGCTGCGCCTATGTTACACTGAGTGCATAACCTATCTTCTGGAGGCCATAACTTTTTCTCTCGACCTCAAAACAACTCTATTTCTTTTTGCGTTGGAAAGGTATTGGATCAAACTACACAATGGTAACATAAATTCAGGTTTTAGAGTTACTAAGAATTTAGGGTATTCATTTTTACAAAACTAGTCATTTTCTAACATATCTACTTAGGTTTTGATGAATGATTTTGTTTCCATGCTTTGTATGAGTTTGGAATAGGGTTGTGTATGTTCTTCTCTTGCACTTTATGTGATCTTGAGAATCAAAAGCACCTCTAAACCACTTTTTGCTAATTTTGAGTAAGTAGGAAAAATCATCATTCATTTCTATGCTTAAGGGAATAAACTTTCATTTTGGCATGTAAATGATCTTTTAGTTTAAGAGATTTTTCACTTGATAAATAATCAAGGCTAAAATTTGTGTATGCTCTTCCCTTGCACCTAGTGTGATCTTGGGAACCAAAAGAAATTTTAGTCTTTCATTAAGAAGCACTTGGATTAATTGAGAATAAACCTTGATTTTCAAAGTTTATGGTAGTTAATTGATTTACAAGCTTTTCATCTAGTTGGGTTACTTGTTGTGTATGCTCTTCTCTTGCACCTAGTGTGATCTTGAGAACCAAAAGCAACACTTAATCCTCTTTCTATAATATTATAGATTTTTTTGAACTACTAACCATTTGTGTGAAGGACCTAATGCTAGTCAAAGAAAGGAGGGACTCTCTTCAAACCAAATTCTAACATTCACGTGTGTTGTAGGTTGCCAACGGCGGTCTAAACCAAATTGCTTAATCCAAAAGATAAAAAACACACCAACACACCATTCAAAACACCGTATTGCAGGTTTCGGTTAAGAGCTACGGACTCATCCGCTTTAAACTAGGACATAACCCCTTTGGCATAAGCCTTAAGCTACAACAATGGGGGTGGTCCTAGGAACCCCAAAGTAGTTCACACAAGAGGGAACCTTTGTGAACGAAATGGGAAAGTGCTCCACACTACCCAATTGACTAGTACGCCTTGGTGAGATTAGAGTCAAAGTTATTTCCATTGCGACCCCAGTGAAATACAACTGAACACATTTTTATGCTCATTGTATTAGAAGGGGGTAAAGTAAAGCCGGGATACTCCTTAGTCAGTGAAACCTTGGTAAATTGAGCTCGCACAGATATCTTGTGACACATAGAGAGAGAACCCCTAGGAAAGCTTTCCGGCTTGGAGCCAATTTTGTCTTAGTTGTTATACTTGAGAGCTCTCACAAAGTGACAACTTTGTTGGATTCAAACTCTTGTTTTTCAAACAAGGGAAAGAATCTCTTAAAGTTGAAACCGCGTGACATTTCATCACGAAATCTATTTAGTGTTACTTTGTCCTAGTTTTTCACTTGTCCTAAGACAAGGTGAAACTCTGCCAAAGTTACACCAAGTATTTTTCATCACCACTTGGTCTACTCCTTTGTTTTCTTGTTGCTCATTTTGGAGACAAAATAAAACAAACATATATGGATACCTACTAGAAATAATCGTGTCCACCACTTTTGTAGTCTTCTTGCATGACCAGGTTGCAATGTCTAGAATGCAAGAGTTGAAAGTGTGAATGGTACGTCATCAAGTTCTAGTAGCCCCTCTTGTCTCAAAACCCATATTGAGACTTATTATCATTTGTAGTTAGGTGGTCTTATCATTTTCTTCTTTTGAGTTGTTACATTGCCCGCATTATAGCCATACAATTGTGATATTTATGTCTTGTTTCCATTGTGAAACTTGGCCTAAATCTCTAGATTGTATTGTTACATTGCTCGCACGCATAGTAATTCCTTGATATACTTAGACATAGTTTTTACATCCTAGCCTTGTCTTGAGTTTTGTGAGTGTTGAGGTTACTTTGTTAGCATCGCTATAAACGCCATTTTGATACTAAAATCTTACTTTCTTGCAAAGCTTGATTAACATGTGTCCAAATAGTGTTGTTACGCTGCTCACATTTGTATCATCCATTTTACAAGACTTAGACTTTGTTAGTGTTTAGAAACTGGTTTTTAGTATACCTTGTTAGAGGATCACGTCAACACTCTCTTATCATTTAGGTCTTGTTTGTTTCAAACTTGGCCTAACTGGTGATATTGTGTTGTCACTATTTGGTTTCAAACCTATCTCGAAAAATCATAGGGAGTAAATTTTTTGTTGTGACTGGTTTTGAGTATTATACGTCATTGTATTGTCCTAGATATCTCTTGTCATATATTACCTTGTTAGGGTAGGTCATTCTTTATTCTTTGGTGTTCCTTAGGTTCATATTGATCCTTCAGATTCGTGACCATTTATTGTTTGGTATTCTTTGTAATGATTTGACGTCATTATGCCACTTGGTTTGTCCTAGAGCCCATGTTTTCCAAATGTCTAGCTAGGTTTTGTTGTGCTACCCAAATTGACACAAGATTTCCTTCCAATTGAAGGAGTTCAATCACACTATCTCGGTCTAGACATTTGTATCCCACAAACACCAACAATGACCAACTATCGCAAGGTTCCTTATACGTACGACACTAAGGAATCAAAGTTTTGGCATTCCCATCAAAGGATGCCCATCATGGCTAAGCCTCATTTGGTTCTTTGCGCTAGAGAACCCATTCGGGTACCCTGTTCCCCACCTTCATCTCATAGTCAGTGGTATGGTTTGGATGCTTCTGATCCAAATTATTATTTGGGTTCCCCCCCACTCTTCTTCTGATTCCAATCCAAACTATTCTTCTGATTCTTTAGATTCACCTTAGCCTTCTGAAAATTCTCATCATGGCTATTCACTTCATTCGACTCTTAAGTCATAGTCCCCCCTTTCTTTGCAGGACTCCCCTTATCAGTCACCTAAATGACATCTTCCTCCTTTGAAGATCTGTGCGGCTCCAAGATCCATCAATCAAACATCTAATTTGGTTCTTGAGTCGCGGTCCTCCCTTGCTTTGCAGGACCTCCCTTATTCACCACCTCGACAACCTCTTCCTCCAAATGTCAAATAGGCCAAAATTGAAGATTCTAGGTGAATCCAAATCCTTCTAAGTCAACTCCCATGTCACAATCATCTTCCAAATCAACTCCCATGTCGCAATCTAAGACACCTATGTCGCAATCATCTAAGTCGACACTTATGTTGCAATCATCTAAGTTGACTCCTATGTCACAATACCCTACCTGGATGACTGATCCTATTTCTCTACCCGTAATATGTCATCTTATAGGAAAACCAATACCAATCAGTTCTAAATCTACATCTTCTTCTACTCATGAGACATCTAGATCCAAATCTACTTCATCTCTTGAGTCATCATCTTCTCAATCTTCCACACCAGTTGGACCCATTTCTTCTAGTCAACCTCCCATGGTTGAAGAACAAATACCCATGTTGATTGATTCATTTCAGAATGAAGAAGCGATCACAAAAATCATGGGGTCACATGATGACATTCCCCTAGAGGATCACAATCAATAATTATCTTTAGACCTCGATACACTTGCGTATTATGGGGAAGAAGTTGATTCCATTTGTCAGACCATAGAGGAAGACCCTAGGATCATAGAACTTGATCCTCCTCTTATTATTTCCATCTTCACATTCTTCATTGTGTGATGAAATGCCTGGGCCTGACATTGATCCACAACCTATCTTCTCATTACCCAATCATTCTTTATCTATCAAGATTCAATCTCACCTCGAGTCACCACTTGGTAGCCCATCATCTGCTTCTCATTTGGGTCACTTCCACCTAGTAGCCCATTGTCTGCTTCTATATGTGGACCCCTCATCCATTCTTCCAAGTAGCCCTTCATCATCTATGTGGACACCTCACCTCATATTTAGGTAGACCCATTTGTCTTCTTCTATACTTGGGGCACATCCTAACCCCCCCTCATCTTTGATTCTTGGGCCATGTCCTAGTAGCCCATCATCTTCTATATATAGGACACCTCTTGAGTAGCCCTTCACCTTCAGTCTATGGGACACCTCCTGGCAGTCCTTCATACTCTTCTATACTTGGGGCACATCCTAAAACCCCTCATCTTCAATTCTTGGGCCATGTCCTAGTATCCCATCATCTTCTATCTATGGGACACCTCTAGGCAAGTCCCTCATCTTCAATCTTAGGGCCACATCCTAGTAGTCCTTTATCTTCATTCTATGGGACACCTCCTAGTATCCCATCCTCTTCAATTCTTGGACCATACCCTTTGTGTCCATCACATTATCCTTCTATCAATGATTGTGGCAAGCCCACCATCATTTCTCACATCAAGTCTAAACATCCACTTTCTTCTCCCACTTCTCGGGATCAGAACAAGTCACGTATTAGCTTATAGGAAACCCAAACAATTTCTTTATCAAGCTAAGATCAAAACTTCCAAGAGCTCCAAAGCTCCCAATAATTTAAACCATCATAAAGTTAGAATCAAACACAATTCAAAAATGCACATCAATGCACCCATCAAGTATGGCACAAAGTGCATAAACCTCTGGATAGGGAACTCAAGCTCCCACTTACAAAATCCATGTTTCATGATAAAACATAGTCATTTATTGAGTATGAGCTCACCATGATCATTGAGATTAGGGATAATATGACTCTTGATAAGCAAACACACCTAGTCTTCCTTATCAAGGAAATCACTAACATTGTTGTTGGATCTTATCATGTCAAGTGACCTTGTCGGTCCCACTTTTCAAAAAAGACAAAAATACAAAAAAAATGAAAAAACATTTCAAAAAAATATCAAAGGTAAAGATCAAACATTGCAATCTGGTATTGAATACACATGGATGTTCTTTCTTCCCTTTCTTGCTCTTCTTCTTACAAGTCTTCCTACCATTTTCATCCCTTTGATGATATTTTGGTTAGCCTATTCGCACGCATTTTGTGACATTTATCTCTATGGTATCCATTTGGCCTTGGTCTTTCATCACCTTGGTAAATTAAAGAACGACTGACCTCATAGAGATCCTATCACAATCAACATCTAAAAAACTTGTTGCGAAGAACTTTTGGACATATTTGTTGACACTAGCCAATGTTGTCATCACAAGCACTTCCACCTCCTTCCATCAAGCCATCAGTGGTTCTTAACCCCTTGTCAAACAAGAGAGCTGAAATAAGTTTTTAGAAAGAAAAACAAAATCAATCAAATCAAAAAGCCAAAGCTAAAAGCAAAAGTAAATTGATATATAACTCTCTCTTGGGGTATTTCCAATAATCTCTACCGGGGCTATGGATGCTTGACTGGCAATAGAGAAATGTTGTGATTATAATCAAATGCATCTCCATCGGGGCTATAGACGCCTAGCTGGTAGCGGAGCAATGTATGACTCTCCTTCCACAATCCATTCACAAAAAAAAATCAACTTTGAAAAATAAATCATTCCTACACATTGGCTAGGGTGTCTTCACTTGTTGTCTATCAAATCTTCCCTCCAAGAGGTAATAAATTTCCATGTGCACACACTAGATCTCTATGAGAAAACAGGATTAGTATGTTACCAAGTGTCTTTTTTTGGACCTTGTTCAGACTCTTACTCTAGTCTATATCTTGTCTCACGATTCGTGCCTTTGGCTAATCACTTCTTCATCACGAGGCTTTTAAGCTACATTCACAACATTCACGTTGTTCTTCTACTTTGTTCAGAACATCCATGTGTATAATATTGCCTTTTTTCCATGTTTGTAGGCACCTTTGTCCCCTTTCTCAAAATAATCTTCCACTTCTTTCTATCATGTGCTTCTTGGCCAACTTACGTTTGGGGCATCCTTGCTCCTTCCTAGCACGTCATTGGGTTACATTCATCATCATGTTGAACCTATCTATATTGGCCTTGATCCAACTTCTGTGCGTGAAGATTTTTACCTTTGAATATTCCCATCTAACGCTGGGGGCAATTTCACATCTTTACTTTCTTACGCATACGTGTGGTATTCTGCCCTTGTACATCCCATTTGTTGTTGGGGCATCCATGTTTCTTTGTTTCCTGTACATAGCTTCAAAAAACTTCTAAAAAATAAAAAACATTCAAATATGTTTCAAAATAAAAAAACATTCAAAATATGTTTCGAAAAAATAAAAAAAAATCAAATTAAAACATGTCAAAAACCCAAATATTGGCAAATACGTAAAACATGTCATATGCAAAAACATTTCTTAATGAAAATTGGCATGTACGTGCCCAATCATATACATAAATCCCTAAAAAATACATGCCCTTGCTTCACTGCTAAAAATTCATGAGCTCCCCCCTTGATGCACTGACATGTATGTTCCCATGCATGCACATACATAGGTGTACCCTTTAAGCACATGCATGCCCAAGGGTCGCATGCCTGCACATTTTATACCCATTTTTAACCCTCCCACAACATGTTTCTCACCCCCGATGTGCACCCTGGAAGTCATGGTTCTTCTAAATTATTTAACTCTTGTTGTGATGATTATTTTTTAAAAATAATTATTTTCGCACCCATTTTTCCTACCCCAGGGCATGTTTTTGCTTCCCAACGGCCTTTTCTACTACTTGGGGCATATTTTTGCTTCATGATGGCTTTTGGTGATACCTCCATGACTTCATTATTTATTCTACACTACTTTCTGTCCTAAAAATTCAAAAATTATATAAAAATTTTCAAAAAGATCAAACCCAATGTTTTTTGGTCATTAAAAAATCTAAAAAAATTGCAAAAATTTTTTTTTTCAAAAATTGGTAAACGATATGCACACAGCTGAAGCCTCAAATGCATTTTTCTCAAACATAAAAATTTGTCCTACGAAAACATCTTTCTTGGGTTCTTGTTCACCATTGTCGGAAACAACTTGTGGATCACCGTGATCTAACTCCATTAACAAAGTTGAAGCTTGTTTACTATGTTGGTACTCTCATGCAACAGTGAGTGTCAGAGACTGTGTCATAATGCATGACTGCTTTCCATGGGACCATACTTGTGTCCTCCATGTTTTCCCCTCGCATGTATCCTTGTTTGGGGCACCATTTTTAACCCTTGTTGTTACAACGCAAACATTAGGAACTGAAGCTTGATTAAAGAAACATTGGTGCAAACTGTCTTGAACATTATTTGCATTAGTGTGTATGTTATTGTTTACTATTGGATTTATATGCATGGAGTTGAGCATCGTTTTACTTTCTCATATTGCATTGCATTATGTATGTTGCATGGAGTTACATATTTTTAACAATGAACAAATGTTAGTAATTTAGCTTTTCATGTTATTTTACACTTTTTGTTTATTTTAATAAAGGTTGATGATGTAGATCATAGGGGCAACGTGATGAAACAAAGTTGCTTATTGAAAGATTGGATGCAAAGAAAGGGCTTGTCATATATTGTCCATTGTCCTATATTCTCCACTATCATTTCTTATCACTACTAATTTTTCTTCCAAATCACCTAGGGCAATAAACAATCATGTTTATTCATGTCTTATTTCTTCTATCTGTTTAGATCATATTTTCAATTGTCGATTGACTTCTTCTATCACCCCATCGATACTCGAGGGGGCATCCTTCATTCTACTAATTTTTCTTCAAAAAATTTACTTGCTTATGCTTGTCTACTATATTTGAAGTGAAGTCACTTACTTCACCTCAAACAGGGGCAAATGTAGACACCTAAATTCTGCTTTTGCAATCTTATTACCAAATGCACACAAATCACTCACCATTCTTACCATTTCCATTATAATTAGTGATTTCCACTAATTAACTAATGTTTCTTACCATTTTGGTCAATTAACAACACATTGTTGATTACCTAACCCCTTTCGCATTCAGGATGCCACTTTACGACGAATCGTAAGTCAAAATCCTCTTCCAAACAGACAATTAGTGATTATTAGCTAATTAAGCCTATTTTACCCTTGTTTTGGTCAATATACCCTACTATTGGCTCAAACCCCTCTTCCAACCACTCAAAATCACCCCACTTCCCTCCACAACATCTCAGCAAGCTTCAAAAGCTTATCCTAGCCTCCTAATTGACCCTAAGTGGTTGATTAAGGCTCCTCACATCTTAATCACTTGTTAATTCACTAATTATGATTAACAAACCTTAATCATGATTAGAAATTCTTAATATTCTTTGTACTTTTAGTCCCACATGCACCAAGATGCAAGTTTTCCTCAAAGGAAAAACTATAAATAAGACTAATTACTACCTTTTAAACTTTACACCATGCTTTGATTTGCATCTCATATAAGAAATATGATTTATAGCCAAGCTCAATCCTTACCTAAAGTCTTCAATAGGGTTAGTAGATGGGTATCCAATATGATCTTGTAGTCATTTTTGGAGAGATCATTTCACCTCTCTTGGAGTAGAAACAAACCCAATTTGATTGCCCTCTTAGATCTATTTAGGTCTATGTTAGTTAGTAATTGAACATACTAGTAGGCATGCTTTAGCTAAGTTTTGAATTATATTCATGTTAGTAGTTTCAAGCATTCCATTAATCTTTTATCATTTGATGTTTCTATTCCTTAGATTCAATAAGTAATTAGCTCAATTAGACTATGTGGTGTTAGTCTTGTAAGTTTAGCTTTGCTTGGAACTTTTAGTAGTATTCAATGTGAAACCAAATTTTAGCCAATAAAAACTTGGTGGAACTTTTGAGTGCTTTTGTACCTTGAATATTTGTAAAGGTCCATTGGGGTTGAACTTTATTTTGTACCAAAAATTTCTGTAATGGATTTTGATGGAACTTTCACTTGCTTTTGCACTTAAGGTTTCCACGAAGGTAGTCTACATAACTTTTGGGTGTTTTTGCACAATTGTGTTTTGCAAATGTCTACGGTGAAATTTTGACTTGCTCAAGCACTTGAATTTTCCGTAAACACCCAAATGAAGCTTTAACATGCATTGCAACAAGAAATGAAATTGATCTAGCATAAACATTGTTGCATTACAGGAGCAACTTAGATGAGAACCCTAGTTAGTTTTTGTGTTATTTTGTTATGGGGTTTTACAGGAAATACGAACACATCTATTGTCATGGGACATCATTTTTTAGTTTACATGAAAAGTGATAAAGTTAAAAGTATGTAGCAAACCCTGAAACTCACCATGGTTTAGATCAAAGTGGGGATCAAAACTCAGAATGCTCTTCTCACGAAAAGTGCAAAAGTTTATGTGTCTCGATTTCTTGAAATACACTAGGAACAAGACCCTCTCGGGATCCGAAACTTAGAATGCACTTTGCACAAAAAGTACAAAAGTTTTGAGCTATTTTTTCCTATTGTCTCATGTAAAATCAACATCTTGACATTTTATTTCTTTACTATAGTTTGGACATTGTAAAAAAAGTTAAGAGGTTATTTAAGTGTAATGTTTGTCCTTTACATTTATTGTGGTGAACATATCATTATCCCTCTCATTTAATATGATTAATGTGAAGTGGTATGTATAATATAAACCCCTAGCATGGACCAAATACAATAGATTTAAGCACGGTTTGTGTTGTTATTCAACATATTGTTTATAAGAAATAAAATGTGGCCAATATGTTTGTGGTTTAATTTTAGTGTAATGGATGATATTTTGCAATTTGAAGATTATACGTCCATTGAAATGGCCTTGTCAAATAATATTTTACATATTTTTTAGTGAAACAAAATTGGAACCTATATTGTTTTTAAGCATAAGAGTAACAACACACTAATGTTCATTTGAATACATTACAAGGATGGTGAATTGTGGCATTTAACATTGAAGTTGTGGAAGCTATGAGAGCTTTGTTACGTTCTATAGTAGTAAAAGGTTTGTTGTTTTATTTTACTTTTTCTAAGGAAATGTTGTCAATATGTTTGTAGTTTAATTTTAGTGCAATGGATGGTATTTTGCAATTTGAAGATTATAGGTCCATTGAAATGGCCTTGTCAAATAATATTTTACATATTTTATAGTGATTTTTTTTTGCCACACTTAATGTTTTTAAGCATAAGAGTAACAACACTAATGTTTCATTTGAATACATTACAAAGATGGTGCATTGTGGCATTTAACATTTAAGTTGTGGGAGCTACGAGAGCTTTGTTGCATTCTATAACAACGAAAGGTTTGTTGTTATATTTTTCTTTTTCTAAGGAAATGTAGCTCTACAAATAAAGGAAAAATTATATGGCTCAACACAATGAAAAGTTTGACTTTTCTTTGTTATTATGAATCTATACATGCAAAGTAATACTGAGCTTGCAAAATTATGTTGGTCAACTTGTTACTATTGAAGACTATATTATAACAAAAAAATGTTTGAACATTAACGTTGTGCTTAAAAATATAACCTTTTTAGAGATGTTATTTTTGCGTGTAATATTGAAGATTGCTTATTTGATACATTTGCAACATTATTACATTTTTATTGTAGCTCAATTGAACTTTGAAATGGAATAATAGATTATTTCTTACATTGCTTTTATAAAGGTGATGTAGATGCATTAAAATAATTCCAATTAGAATTAGGTCATGATATAATCTATACTTTGTATCATATTCATGATGTTGAGACATATTTCCACCGAACGAGGCTTCTTGTAATGACCAAAGCTATTGGAACTGAAAGTGGTCTGCAGGGCAATAACTTCTGCATAAACTAGTTGGTAAAATGGATTAACATACCAATACGGATTTTATCAAAGACAAATGCTAATAAATAATTACAATTCAATGCAAAAAAATAATAATTTCATATGGTGTGTTGTTCCATGGTGTTAATCCTCATTGTGGTCATTATGAACCATTGTATTGGAAGATAAATCTAGCTTGGTATTTATGAAGTAGGTAAAAATCTTGTTTTGGTTTCATGTTCTGCATATGAAGCTAAGTGGGTGACAATTCACAACAAACTAGAAAGTGTCGGACTATGGAATCTTACACCTAGGCTTGAAACATGTAATGCGAGTATGTTTGAGTCTATTTTCAAATTGTGTAATGAATAATTTGGTGTTTAATATTTGAGGTGATATGTAACATAGTCCTATTGTATTGCATATTTATCTCAAAATCCTTAAGTGTTATCTTGTTTATGAAATTATCTCCATATTGATGTCATTGCAAACATCTCGAAAATTGAGAACTAGTAAGGATACATTGTTAACATAGCAATTCAACATGAAAAAAGAGGGATTGAAGGTAGTCCATTCTACTTACAATGGTTGATGGTCATCCTAAATATAAACATACAAATATGGGATTTGGATACAAGGAAAAATTTCCAATCATATTCTACTTCATCTAAAATTATACCAACACATAATATTATACCTTTTATGTCATGCATGGTCATGTGCATTACGAAGCTTTGACTCATATAAATTGCACACTAAAAAATACCGATGATTTTTTAGAGCATGAAAAGACATCAACAAATCCATCAAAAACATCCTTGCAATTTTTTATAGGAAATAAAAAAAGAATCCAAGAGAAATGCATAGCACAACATCACATTAGCAATCTATAAAAATTTCATGTAATTCCATCATCCAACAAAGTGATACAACAGAATAATACAATATGTTTCATCGATGCCTAAAACAGGTAATTAGAAATAGTAAAAACAAGACATTGAAACAATCCAATATATCACATTTATGCCTTAAACTTGTTATTAGAAATAGTAGAGACAAAAAATCAAAATCTAATCATAATATAAAAAAACTTCAAAAGTGCATTCAAGACATGTCGATGCATGTTTTTCAATTTGCAAGCAATTGCATTTGTACAACATGACAACATTCACAAAAATACAAAAATATGTATGCAATACATTAACTAAAGATAATATAGTAGCAAAAAAATAAATATATGTCAGAATTTTTGTAGATGATTGAGAAATGGAACCTTGCTAATGTTTTCATCTCATGCTTGCATTGCCTTCAATCCTATGATTCTACATGTAGCAAAACTCATTGATATTGAATATAGACTAGTAGAAATAAAAATATCATTTGTAAAAATTAGAGAATGCACATACAAAAAGCATCAATTTACTTTAAAAGGAGCAACAATAAAAGTCTCTTCACATGCAGATATAATACAAAGAGCACTTCCAAGACATAAAGAGGAAACAAAACTATTGTTGTTGAGATTAAATGTTATTTGCAATATAAATACTCTTATCAATTAGGAAATGTGTGTCTAAATGTCATTATGAAAGCATTGAAACAAATTTGTAAGAGAACAATGTATCGCATGGAAAAAGTGTAGTTGAACAAAGACCGAGTTAGCTTCATCCCTGCAATCTAGATGAAAATGAAGATGCTGATAGCTTGTTAAGAAATAGTGACATGGATGAATATAATAATGGTGAATATGTGAGTGATACATTAGTTAATGGATTCACATATGTAAAATACATTCATAATCTACAAGATAATTTGATACAAATTTCTATGATCGAGGGACAACATCTACTTGGTATTTTCTATGATAATTTTTTTAGAGTAAATGAATTTCTTAACTTTGTTCCATGGTGAAATTAATCAAAAAAATGTTGGCAAAACAATGTCATAGCTAAAAATTGCACAATGGGAAGTTTTGTATTGATATCGAAGGTTTACATTCAGATCGAAGATTTGTATATCATATTACTAATGCACTTTTCAAATCAATTAAGATCGTTAAGTAGATGCAAAGATGATTATGAGTGCGAATATGAAAAGGACAATTAAAGGGTGGAATTAGTAGCTAATGACATCAAATACAAGGTAAACCTAGAGAAAATATTAAAATAAAATATTGGACACTATATACACTCCAAATTTGTCACTCCTAAATCACTTGAAAATCATTATAAAATCACATTAATCATATAAATCACCCCCTTCATCAATTAATTAAAACTTCTTATTCACATCAACTTCCCATAACATCCCATGAACAATTATTCCTCATTAATTGTTCCTGATCCTAATTATTAAGATATTATCCATACATCTCCATTAACCCACATTCATCCAAACCAACCAACATTCTTGAACAAGAATCTATGTAAACAACCCTCCAAAATTACAATCACGCTCCTTCTCTTATGCAAGCTTTCTATTTTTAGAAACATAGATGAATTGAGAAACCCCCTTGATGTAAGAGCTTACCAGAGCTAGATATTATTCCACCTTATAAGAACTCCTTACATCATCGTCTCCCTTACAACCATGCTTCTTAATCTTGCAAAGTCAATTTTCAAGCATCCATATACATTTGAATCAGATACATGGAACAAGGGAGATTTGTATTTACTTATTGTTTATACGTTGATGGTTTCTCTTTCTCATGTTCCATCTTGAGTTATTGTAATGGTTGAAGATTAGGTTATTTTTTTTGTAAGTTCCTAGTTTAATTCTACAACTAATGTATTCATACATTTGGTACACCCGGTGGGACACCCCTTTGTCCCTTTAACTTGATTTCAAGATTTTATTAAGGTTTTTGTAGGTTAAGGATGGTTGAATTATTCTTCCAGGAATAAGAGTATCGTTACTCTATCAACATTCCATATTGGCCTTTAAATCTTGCATGTTTTTCATCATTTTTATCAGAATTTGTGCCACTTTGCAGATCAACATATCCATCTTGCATGGTAGTATTTCCTTCTTGGTAGTAACATTTATGTGCAATATTGTAACATTTTGGATTTGACATTTTATTTATAGGGTTAAGTGTTTCTGTTTATTATTGCAACATTTATGTTCTAATCTTAACATTTATATGCATATTTGTGACATTTTTTTCTATGGTAATATGTTTACAAGTTCAACATTTATGACTATAGATTTTATGTTTTTATTTTCACTTTAGAATTTTTGTGCATTATCATAGTGTTTCTGTTTCTGAAAGTATGTCCATGGGTTTTGACGCTTTTGACTATCGTTGTAATGTTTCCATTTCTACAGAGACATTTATGATTAACTTCACAATGTTTCTATGTTTTGATTCATTGTTTCCAAGTTTAACACTTCTTACTATTATTGTAGCATTTGTGTTTTTATAGTGATGTTTGTTTAGCATTCTGGTAACATTTATTATTTATGAATGTTTCCTATAGGATATGACATTTATGTTTTTATTATGACATTTTAACTTTGTGTTTCAACAATTGTAATCATACTAGGAGTGTTTTTTTATTTATGATTGTTTCATGTAGGATCTGACATATTTTTAATTTTATTATGAAACATTTATGTGTTTTAGCATCTTGATCATATCAGTGAAGTATTTGATATAATGACTTCATTTTTCACATTGTATCATTTTTAATCACTTTTGCACTAACTTGTAGGTTTTTATTTGTAGTTTTTACACATTGTTAACTTGTTTACAACATCTAAATCACACGTCAAATTCAAATATAAAAAAAACTTATAATAAAATCCTGTTAAGTATTTTATTTATTTTGTATTAATTTATCACATTTTATTATTTATTCAAATTCATCTTATTTTGTGTTATGTTTAAACCCTGTCTTAAACTATCTATGCTCTTTCCACACACCACAAGGTGATCTTAGGAATTGGAAGCAATTTAGATATCTTTTACCTCATCGAATTTTGTGACTTGGAAGTTATTACCAAGTCATTCAACCAAAGCCCATGTACCGATGGGATTTATAAATTTGGCAGAGGAATTGTCATTTTTGGCTAAGTTGGAGTTCACATTCTTGTGGCTCCCGTGACATGAGGGGGAGCTATACCATCTAATACTTAGTCCCTAGATATCACCCACCAAGGAATTAACTATAGTTTTTAGTGACGCTCCACTAAATTGGTTAAAGTGAAGTGAAGGGGGATTTGACCCTCTAATACCACACCTTAGACACTAATATTTTTTCATAGTATTGGGCCTCATGTACTACAATGTATAGTAAGGACACCCCTATAAATATTTGTAATCCTAGCATAAAAAATTTCTTACCACAATCTTTTAATAATGTCGAGAACATAACATTCCCTAGGGTACCCACCCAATGCCTTCGAGTTATATTAGTGGGATACTACACGGTTGTACTCCTTTTTTACTAGTATAGGTTGTGCTCATTGTGTTGTTTGAGCCCCCTTGTGTCATACATGTATTCAAAAATTTAAAATATTGAAACTCTGGCCAAAATCAAAACTCTGAGTGAAACGTCAAAATAGAAGCACTACCCAAGTCAAAAATAATTTTACAAAACACCAAATTTGAAACTTTGTCTGAATTAGATTTAGTTTTTCAAAGCTTAAAACCCAAAAATATAGACATAAAAAATAATTCCCTCTACTACATGTCAAAATATTAAATGTCATAAGCCTAATCCCTTTTTCCATGGACCTCATGACCCATCAGATGACGATGTTAGCCTAGCATATCAAATTGAAAATAGTAACACATGATTTTTTTGACACCAACCATGCCAAAATAGATCAATTCCTCTTCTATAACAGGGATGATTTTTTTTGTGATTAATCAACTTAGGATCCAAAATCCATGACGACTATAGTTTAGAACTCTGTAGCAAGAATCATCAGAAAATGAAAGATCGTGAACTTAGAACCACCATCCACATATGATGATCCTTTAAATAGAAAAATACCATATACATAAAATGAAAAAAACAAAAACCAACACAAAATAAAACCTAAGAGATCCTAATAAATAAAACAAAACTACCCAACCTAAAATCCATGCATAAACACCAATCACAACAAGGGAAAGGTAGTCAAAGAACCACCATATACTCCTCACAAATAAAATAAAACTATGCATGAAAAAAATTAAAATCTAATCCAACAGTTTTCCAACCTAGCTTCTCATGTCAGTTCAAAAAAATCAAATCCTTCATAGGTAACCCAAAAAATTAACAATCGAAGCCCTAATCCAAACAAATTTAATTTTATCCTAGCCCCATCAACACCAACCCGTGACACATTATCCACCCCAAGAATGGAAATGAACGATGGATACATTACATAGACTACAAGACAATAACCATGGTCAATATACAATTTATATGTTTTAGGAGTTATGCCATTATCCCTGGACAAAGAAATTCATCCCTTTTCCTCCCAATTTGGACCATCGAAAATTTTACAAATATTGAGGAAAGGGTGATCATATGGACCATGTATATTCTTCACGTCTTGTCAAGAAGTCGCATACATCAATATTTATTTACTTTAACTATTCCCTCATAGGTGAGAAACCACTAGAGTGGTTTTTACATGTCTCATAAGGTTCCCTTATTGCATTTAATTATCTATCAAAGAAATTCATATGAATATTTTCCTGTAAGATGGATACGATAGTTACCATGTTGGATTTTTTTAACACAAAATAATGAAACCTTCCCTTTTTCCTTGCAATGGTGGAGAGGCTTAGCAATTAGTTTTGTTTGCTCCATTCCTAAAAAATAGTTGGTTAACATATTTTTTCCTAGCCTCCATCCAAAAATAACCTTCCACCTTCAAATGCACTGTGGTAACACGTTTTATGGTGTCATAGAGAAGGGAAATCAAATAAAAAAGGCCCTCCTTAGGAAGGGAACACTAAAAACATTTAGTATAAATAATTATGATAATAAACAAACTGCTAAACGTAAGTTATTTAACAATACCAAGAATATCATAAAAGACAAAGTTGCATACTCCAAATACATACAAGTAGTCCAAAACACTCCTTATCTAACTATTTATCGGGGAGCACCTAAACAAGAAACAAAGCACACAAAATACACACCCTTAGGCAAATCATTATATGTGGTTTTCCATCAACTTGAAACTACTAACATGATCATGTTTCCAGAAATACATCCATTTGATGAGACCAAACCCAATCCTAATTGGTACAAGGAAAATGAATATTGTGATTACCATTGATCAAAGGTCACTACAAAAGCATATGTATGAAAATAAAAAAACTACATCCAAAATTTGATTGACCATGAGGATATTGAACTTGCTGGATAAAAAGCCTCTAAATCTGAAAAAAAAAAGTTGGGATATACAAAGACCCTTTCCCTAGACATGATCAAGAAAAACAAAAGAAGGATTGGGGACATAACTACCAAACTAACAACACCAATAATATTACCAAGAAATTCTCACCCACATATGACTCTCTCATTAGCTTTATCCACCCAACTAAACATCATATAGTAATTATAAAATTTAACCCAAAATTGCATCATTACAACATGACACAAAAAAATCACTATCATAAGGCCTCCTCCACCTACTCTTGAGGGTCAATACGATATCCTTGAACAACTCGAGAAGACTCTTGCATAAATATCCATCTTGGATGTTCTCAAAATATCCACTATCCACATAGAAATCCTCTATAAAATCCTCCAGAAGTCAAAAGTCCCCAATGACATTGACCTTGCACAATTTTAAGCCTTAGTTTTTGTTGTCGTGCAAATGTGCAACATGGAAATTGACAATTTTTGAGCACGAAAATTATACCCATGTGCCGAAATTTTCATGTTTTTTCATTCCTAGGCACCCTAGGTCAAATTTGTCAGTCTAGTAACCCCCTATTTGATGTCAGATTGGTCCCCTAGGTGATTTAGGAAATTCAATTTAATCCCCAAGGTGATTTTAGGAAGTTTTGAAAAGATGTTATCTTCTAGCAGTATTGGGAAGGGCTATCCTTGGTCTTCCCAGGACTAGATCAACCACCCTGGAGTGGAACGGAAGGACCAAATTCAACATGGAGGTGAATTGAAGACCTTATAACATAATGGAAATGATTGTGGAAGGATTTGGGAAGTGTTTAAAGACTTGGAACAGTCTGAGTAAAAAATAGGGTTGACAAGCCTTGGTAGTACACCGGCCTAAAACAACTAGTGGGCTTCAGAAGAAGATTCTAAGAGCTCTGGATGGAGTTAGAAGTAAAAAAAACATCTACATTGAAATAGGATTCTAAGAAATACATGATGATGGAATCATAGTTTTCACAACACTTTGGTGCATAGGATTTGCAAGCAGTTTTTCTCAAGTATAAGTGGAGTCTCAAATAACAAATCTGATTTTTCAAGGATCAAATGGTTGAATAAATACATGAGAACCCCACCATTGGATTCAAAATTCCATTTAAAGTCAGTATAATATAAAATTTCACCAAGAAATTCCACCGGGGGCTCAAGTTATCATCATCCCAAGTTTCCCTCTTAAAGGTAGTTCAGGAGTTAGTCAATTTTCGGGAGGACACATGTCAGCATCAAGAGCTTGGTGGGATTTCATGTCCACGATGTCCCTGAGGTCAAGTATACCAACCTTGGAAAAATGTGCCTAGCCCCCATGTGACCTCTGGGACCCTCACGTGACCTCTAGACTTGACAGTTTAGCCCTTAGGTGCATTTTTGGAGCATTCATTCCCTACCGTCGGATCAAGCGCCACGTGTCAGCTCCAAGACCACTGTGGAAATTTATGTCCCTCATGTCCTTGAGGTCAGGGGAATAAAACATGAAAAAATGTGCCCAGCCCCTATGGAGAGTCTTTTGGTCATCCATGTGAATGACTTTAAGCCCCCAGGTGCATTTTTGGAGCATCTATTCCTTGTCATTGGATCAAGCGCCACGTGTCAGATCCTAGGACCACCGTGGAATTTTTTGTCCCTTAAGTCCTTGAGGTTAGGGACATTAAGCATGGAAAAATGTGCCCAGGCCCTACAGGGAGTCTTTTGGTCACCCATGTGATCGACTTTCAGCTCCCAATGCTTTAAAGCAACTTTTCTCACCTTCATTCCCTGCCGTCGGATTGCCGCCACGTGTCGTCCTCTTGACCACCATGGAATTTGATGTCCCTCATTTCCATGAGGTCAGGGAAATAAATTCATGAAAATTTTTCCCAAGCTTCTCCTTCCATGATTTCAAAAATTCAAAAAATCTAACTGCCGCTTCAGTGTTTCTAGTACTTTCAGTTGCTTCCACTCCTGTGCACAGATTTTTTCCATTCTTCCTCTGCAACTTCTCACCACCATTCCTTAATTTTTTAACCTCAAACTAGACATGCCACAAATTTACTTCACTTCACTCCATGAAATCACATAATTCCTAGAAGGAAAATTGGAGCAAACACGGAAGGAGAAGCACATAAAGAAGAAGGAGAAAATAGAGAAAACTCCATGGCCATGAAATGAGAAGTTAAAGAAATCTCCCAAATGGACATGTGAAATAAAAATTTATATTTTTTTGTTCATTCCTCTACCCAAGGCCATCAAGAAGACACCTTCAAACTCTCCTCCCATGCAACAGAGCATCCACAATGAAGAAATCCCACTTCTAGCTCAACGAAGAAAAAATCAGATCTCTCGTCAAACCGTTGGGCGAAACGAAGTAGAATTACACGTGAAGCATCAGAAGAAGAAACCTATCACAATGAAATTTATTCCATAACAAATGGAGGAGAAAACCAGACCTGCAATTTTGAGGTCCATTAATGGCTACCGTGTCTAGAAGCACTACCATGTCCAAAATTTGAAAGTTTAAAATCTCTTGGACTATTAAGCGGGCGGGTCTGAAATTTCAAAGGGGCAATAGTGGGAAAAAAACCATATAAATAAACTTCATTTCACATCAATCGTACCTCTAGAAGCCTGATTTCTAAAAATAGTAGGTCTTCTACGCAGGGACTGCTATTTCAGGAAAGTCAGCAAGAGAAGAACCTGTGAAGGAGATAGAGATGTTGGAGGTGCATGAAAACTGATAATTCACTGGAACATACATTTTTGACACTTACTAAAAATAGTAAGTGGTCCCACAGACACCTGCTAAAAATAGAAAGTCACACTTAAAGAGAAATTTTGGCACAATGGGACATTCAGAACTTTGTCGCATAAGAGATTTCCATGAACGAGGACCATCAAACTTCATCACGGGCAACATCTTCTCCTCTTCTCTCTCCTTCCTCTCCACCAACTTTCTCTCCCTTCAAATGTTTTAATTCTTAGTTAGGGTTTGCACTTTTTGATATGCCTTTAAGTCACTTAAAAGTGACTTTAGAAACATAATGTAAATTAAGTTGCCTTGATTTTATAAAAGGGACTTAAATATTTTGTAGGAATATGAATAGTCTAAAGTTAGAAATAAGGCATATAGAGGGTCATGAGTAAGATGTCACCTCTCATTCTATAAATTGTAATGACATTCCCATTTCAAAGGGTTGGTCATTAATTTTGTAAGCTCAAGAGTGTATTCTACCTTGAGAGAATAAAGGAGATAGCCAAATTCTTCCTCCCTCCCTTCTCAATTTCCTCCATTTCTCCACTATGTACAACTTTTGTTTGAGAAATTAATACAAGAAGGAGTTTCTAGATTTATTTGACTAAGAGATTTCTTGATAATTTGTGTTCATCAAATTTCATTTGGTCTTAATGATGCTTACAAAGTTATTTCTTCTCATAAATACATGTGATGATACTTCTGACTAGTGTGTGCAGGAATCTGATTTCCTACCTGCAACATTAGTTCTCCTACCTCTTTTCTCACTCCCCTTTCCCACTCTTCAGACAAAGTTTCCCCAAGCAAGAAATTGCTATCTTTTCTATAAGGTCAGTGGAGTGCCCTTGTTGGATCCCCAGTCGAAAGGCCACCACATAAATCCACATTTTCTCGCGCATGCATACACGACAACTGTATTGGTTGAGTAGAGGGACTTAGATTCCCAGAGTGTTGGCGAGAAATCCAAAAGTTTTTCCACCCAAAAAAATTTTCTTGCCAAAAGTTTTTGGCACCCATCATGGGGTAGATTTAGTAGCATCTGCACCCAAAATATGACAGTATGGTCCAAAAATTCAAAAAACAAAAATTGAAAAAACCAAAAAAAAGATTTCATGAAAGTCCATTGCCAAAAGATACATTGTTAATTTCTTGCGAGTGAACCTTCATATTCCATAGTGTCCTTTCGTGTCCTCACTTCGAGAATTTCTAAAAGTTGGCTGAAGGAAGATACACCAGGTTGAACAGGTCGAGAGGCGGTGTTGTTTCCAATTTCAAGGCTTTGCAAAATTAGCAAGAATGAATTAGAGGTAATCCATACTTCTTCTCTCAAGCCTCCTCTCCATCTGGCGCTTTAAGCAGTTCACCTGGAAATCCTATCCAAACTCCTGTTGATACTCCCCCTTCAAATTCTCCCATTTTTCAACCACCATTAAGCATTGAGCTCCCGGAAGAAGAAGAATTTGTAGAAGCAAGAGAAGAAACATAAAGACAATGGAAGATGAAGTAGAAAGACCTCAACCCATTGTTCCATGGGGAAGGAATACATGCCCGCTTTCTCTTGAACCCCCTCTTCACAATCTACCAATGGGTTCCCGTAAGAACTTTCCAAAGTTCAAAGGTGATAACACACAACATCCTGAAGAACACAGCTGCTTTCACGACATCATGTGGAATCCTTGGTGTCCAATGAAAAACATGAGACTATTCATGGAGTCCCTCCAAGAAAAAGCAGCAGAATGGTTTTACCTCCTACCTTCCCGGTCCATCACGGGTTGGAATGACATCAATGATGCCTACACAAAGAAGATTCAAATCAACTGAAGACTGTCAGGACCTCTTGGTGCAGTTGGCTCAAATGAGGAAAGGATAAAATGAAACCATGAGAGACCTCATTTTCAACTGGTTGCTTTGAGGACCAAAAGATGATTCTCTCAAACAATGTCTATATTCTTGATCAAGCTCAATCACCGAAGGTAGGATTTCTCCTATGAAGAGTTCAACCAAGGGATCCAGAAGTTCAAAGGTGGACATTGAACTTGATGAATCTCACCATTGGAAATATCAAGAATCCCTCAAAGGGAAAAGCTCAATGTCCTGGAGATGAAAGAACCGATCCGCAGAAAATGGACAATGAAATGGCATGTTGAGGAGGGAAATATCTGAACGACATGAAAGAAGAAATCATCAAATTGTAGGAGAACCCTGAAGGCTTTCCTTAGAGGCCCCAACCATGAACAAGAAATTACAAGTTCAAAGGACAAGTGACATAAGATCTTGAAAAAGAAAATGAATGGACTTTGAACTATAAGATTCAAATCATAAAGACTGTCAGGACCTCTTGGTGCAGTTGGCTCAAATGAGGAAAGGACTATTCATGGAGTCCCTCCAAGACAAAAGCATGCATAATGGTTTTACCTCCTACCTACCCGGTCCATCATTTGTTAGAATGACATCAAGACTACCTTCGAGGAAAGATTCAAATCAACTGAAGACTGTTAGGACCTCCTTGGTGTAGTTGGCTCAAATGAGGAAAGGATAAAATGAAACCATGAGAGACTTCGTGTCTCATTTCGAATGGTTGCTTCGCAGGATACCTGAAGAGGATTTTCCATCTCAAAACAATGTTAAGAGATTCTTCATCAATGCTCAATCATCATAAGTAGGATCTTTTCTGTGCAAAGAACACAACCAAGGAACATTGTAGAAGCACAAAGGATGGCCATTGAACTTGATGATGATCTCATCCTCTCTAGAAAGATCAAGAATCCATCAAAGGGTAAAACTCAACATCCTTGAGATGAAAGAACTGATCCTTTAATGTAGAAAATGATGGATGAAATGGCATTGTTGAGGAGGGAAATATCTAAACGAGTGTCTTCTCAAAGAAGCAAAAAAAAATCAGATTGCAGGAGCACCCCAAAGGCTTGCCTTGGAGGCCCCACCCATGAATGTAAATTATAGATTTCCAATAAAGTGAAGAAGAGCTTGAACAATAAAGGGAAGGTGGAAACTTCCTAGAGATCGATGAATTTGAGAACAATGCACAAATTAGATTAATGAGTATTCTGGAGGTTATGAAGAAAATGAAGAAGATGCACCCAATTTCTCATGCACGGTATTCACTCATTCTCAGTCCAAGAAAGGAGCAACCCCTCCACTGCTATAAAGAAAAAGAAGGTTGATGATCCTCCTATGACGACTCCAAAACAAAGTAATCGGTTGAGGATCACCACTTCCTCCTTCCATGAAGTTTGCATTGTTGGAGCTTGATCCCTGTAGCGAGTAAGAAGGGCTCCCACTATTCCAAGTTAGTCTTTTGATACCTCTTCCAATTTTAAACCCAAATCTACTTCCTACAGAATCTAATTCACTTGAAACCTCCTAGTGTGCCATTCAAAATACCTTTCATTCCTCAATCATAAAATCATGCTCCTAAGCCTATCCAAATTCCAAAATTAGTCCCTTCACCCCCTTTTTCCACATTTTCTCCCTTTGAGATTCATAGAATATGCAAACAAAGCCAAAGTGCAGATTACTGAAACTAAATATTTGTAGACTCATCCTAAACAATTTGAGAGGTTCCACTGATATATCAAGAGTGGTAGTCTAACACCCAATGTATCAAAGTAATAAAGTTGAACCTTTCTACATCTCCATTCTTGTTGGAGAATATGTACTGAAAAGTGCATAATAGATTTTGGTGCCTCAGACAATGTGATGCCTTTGAAGGTCGCCAAGGCTCTCAAACTTACCATGACTCCACATAGTGGCTCTTGTTACTCTTTGGAGTCAAAAGAGGTCACACCTGTAGGGAAAGTCAAAGATGCATAGATGGCTCTTGCCAAATTTCCAGACAAGAAAGTTTCAGCGATGATTTTGGTAAAAGATGTGCCATCCTCGTTCAAAATGTTGTTGAGTAGAAGTTTCTACTGAGGCACAGGAGGTAAAATTTAGATGAATTGGTCATCCCCAACCATACCAGTGAAGGGAGACATGGAGAAATTACTTCGCAAGAAGAAGATGAGGTACACAATCACTAAATTCTGGAAGCCCGGAAGCTAACATTTTGTACTAGGGTAGTAGGTGGATGAATCACTTTGTGGAAACTAAGGATAAAGAGGATATCCCCATATTGATAGGTGCAAACATGCCTTCCTGGAGATATTTGGACTTTGAAGAAGCATTGAGGAGATTCGAGTTACAAGAGGGTAGCCCTAAATTTTTGGATGATGCAAACCATGAAGAAGAGGAGATGGTTCTTGATGATTTTCAAGAAGAAAAATCAGCTTATATGCTTATCCAATATGAGGAATTATTCTCATTCCCATTTGGGGATGAATGTGATCTCAATCAGGCCATCTATGGAGAGACAAAATCAACTTGTGATGAGCCTGTGAAAGGTTTGAAAGAAATGTCTGTATAAGAACTACTGAAAGCCATTGTAGAAACTGAGGACCCTGAGCTCAGTCTCAAACTCCTGATGCAAGCCACGAATCTGCAAGACAAACGTGAAGTTGATTTGGAAGCCTTAACCAATGTGAAGGTTGGCCATATTGAGATAAGGCAAGATGAAAAATATGATTCTACTCTTGAGCTAATGGTTAATGGATGCAATAATAAAATGGAGATATTTTCTTTCCCATTTCAAAATGAAGACTCTTTCCATGAAGAAGAAATTGAAGCAAGGAGTTTCGAGACCTTTGAAGATGAATCTCTTTTTGATGAAGGATCGGTAGGGTGCACCAATTCCCAAAATGATGAGGTAATCCCTCTAGATAGTTGCCTTGAGCTGCATTCTTCAAAGGTGTACAAAGATGAGTTATAGGAAACAACGAAGCATAACTCCATGCAAGAAATATTAGATGTAGTAGGAGTTTCAGAGGATCATGATCTGATTCTTGATCTCTTAACTTGTGCCTCAGACATACAAGACAAATACGAGTTTTCCTCCTATTCTCCCATCAATACTCAAACATAGTGGAATAAAGATAAAGGATGAATATAATGTTTCTCATGGAGAAGATGTCAATGAGCATAGACTTGGGAAAGAAAGTAACTCAAAATATCAAGGAATTGGAACAAAAATCAACTTTGGGGCAGTGATAGCATGCTCAGTGAAGAATCATCTATGTGGATAAACACAGAATGCAACTGGCACTATGAAACCAATTTCAAAGAGGATGAAGGCAATGGAATTTCCAAGCAAGGACCTAAGCATCAAGAAGATCACATGGAATCACTCCTACAAGGTACACAGGACAATTGTGAAAGCACCTGGCTTTCATAAGCAGCTAAGGAGGGGAGGCTAATTTTTAGAACCCGTCAATGGCTTTGCAGAACATCATCATTTGGTGTTGCCTCTTCAGGGGTAACTTTTGAGAAATGAAAACTGCTTCAGTGAAAGAGGGTTGTCCCCCACCTTGTACCATAGGTGATTTCTAGGTGTGTTTCCCTTTCTGTAGGTGTGTTTCCCTTCCTATTGTGTGTTTCGTTTCCTTTTGTGTGTGTGTGTGTATTTCCTTCTTCTCTCTTTCTCTCTTAATATAAATTCTACGTGACTCTACAGGGCCCAATGGATAAGGCACTAGTCAATATTTTGTGAGTTGAGATTATAGGATTTCTCATGCCATGTCTTCTCTATGCTTAGTCCATGCCATGTCCCCAAGCTAGAGCTAGCTGTTGTCGCGCAAATGTGCAACAGGGAAATTGACAATTTCTGAGCACGAAAATTATACCCCTGTGCCAAAATTTTCATGTTTTATCATTCCTAGGCACCCCAGGTCAAATCTGTCAGTTTGGTAACCCCCTATTTGATGTCAAATTGGTCCCTAGGTGATTTAGGAAATTCAATTTAATCCCCAAGGTGATTTTAGGAAGTTTTGAAAAGATGTTATCTTCTGGCAGTATTGGGAAGGGCTATCATTGGTTTTCCCAGGACTAGATCAACCACCCTAGAGTGGAATGGAAGGGCCAAATTCAACATGGATGTGAATTGAAGACCTTATAACATCATGGAAATGATTGTGAAAGGTTTTGGGAAGTTTTTAAAGACTTGGAACAGTCTAAGTAAAAAATAGGGTTCACAAGCCTAGGCAGTACACCAGCCTAAAACAACTACTGGGCTTCAGAAGAAGATTCTGGGAGCTCTGGATGGAGTTAGAAGTAAAAAAAAATATCTACAAAAATAGGATTCTAATAACTACATGATGGTGGAATCATATTTTTCACAACACTTTGGTGCATAGGATTTGCAAGCAGTTTTTCTCAAGCATAAGTGGAGTCTCAAATCAAAAATCTAATTTTTCAAGGATCAGTATGGTTGAATAAAGACATGATACCCCCACCATTGGATTAAAAATTCCATTTCCATTCAGGATCATATAAAATTTCACCAATAAATTCCACTGGGAGCTCAAGTTATCATCATCCCAAGTTGCCCTCTCAAAGGCAGTTCAAGAGTTAGTCAATTTTTGGGAGGACACGTGTCAGCACCAGGAGCCTGGTGGGATTTCATGTCCCCAAAGTCCCTGAGGTAAATAGTAAAGTACACAAACCTTGGAAAAAATATCCCATCCCCCATGTGACCTCTGGGACCCTCACGTGACCTCCAGACATGACAATTTAGCCCTCAGGTGCATTTTTGGAGCATCCATTCCCTGTCGTCGGATCAAGCGCCATGTGTCAGCTCCAGGATCACCATGGAAATTGATGTCCCTCACGTCCCTGAGGTCAGGGAAATAAAACATGAAAATTTTTTCCCATCCCCTATGGAGAGTCTTTTGGTCATCCATGTGACCGACTTTCAGCCCCCAGGTGCATTTTTGGAGCATCAATTCCCTATCGTCGGATCAAGCGCCACGTGTCAGCTCCTAGGACTACCATGGAATTTAATGTCCCTCATGTCCCTAAGGTTAGGGACATAAATCATGGAAAAATTATCCCAGCCCCTATGGGGAGTCTTTTGGACACCCATGTGACCGAATTTCAGCCCCCAATGCTTTAAAGCAACTTTTCTCACCTTCATTCCCTGTAGTCAGATTGCCGCCACGTGTTATCCTCTTGACCACCATGGAATTTGATGTCCCTCATTTCCCTGAGGTCAAGGACATCAAGTCATGAAAAATTCACCCAAGCTTCTCCTTCCATGATTTCAAAAATTCAAAAAATCTAACTGCCGCTTCAATGCTTCCAGCCGCTTCCACTCCCGTGCACAAGTTTTCTCCATTCTTCCTCTACAACTTCTCACCACCATTCCTCCATTTCTGAACCTCAAACCAGACCTACCACAAAGGTACTTCCCTTCACTCCATGAAATCATTCAGGTCCTAGAAGGAAAATTGGAGCAAACATGGAAGGAGAAGCACAAAAAGAAGAAGGAGAAAACAAAGAAAACTCCATGGCTATGAAACAAGAAGTTAAAGAAATCTCCCAAATGGATGCGTGAAATAAAAATTTATATTTTTATGATCATTCCTATACCCAAGGCCATCAATAAGACACCTTCAAACTCTCCTCCCGTGCAATAGAGCATCCACAACGAAGAAATCCCACTTCTGGCTCAACGAAGAAAAAATCCAATTTCTCGTCAAACCGTTGGGCGAAATGAAGTAGAATTACACGTGAAGCATCAAAAGAAGAAACCTATTACAATGAAATTTATTTCGTCACAAATGGAGGAGAAAACCATACCTGCAATTTTGAGGTCCATTAATGGTTGTCACATCAAGAAGCACTGTCAGGTCCAAAATTTGAAAGTTTAAAATCTCCTGGACTATTAAGTGGGCGGGTCTGAAATTTTAGAGGGGTGATATTGGGCAAAAACCCATATCAAAAAACTTCATTCCATGTCAATCGTACCTCCAGAATCCCACTTTATAAAAATAGCATGTCTTCTATATAGGGACTGCTATTTTGGGAAAGTCAGCAACAGAAGAACCTGCGAAGGAGACAGAGATGTTGGAGGTGCACGACAACTGATAATTCACCAGAACAGACATTTTTGACACTTACTAAAAATAGTAAGTTGTCCCATGGACACCTGCTAAAAATAGAAAGTCACACTAAAAGAGCAGTTTAGCACAATGGGACATTCAAAACTTTGTCGCATAAGAGCTTTCCATGAACGAGGACCATCGAACTTCATCACGGACAACATCTTCTCCTCTTCTCTCTCTTCCCTCTCCCCCAAATTTCTCTCCCTTCAAATGTTCTAATTCTTTGTTGGGGTTTGCACTTTTTGATATGCCTTTAAGTCACTTAAAAGTGACTTTAGAAACATAATGTAAATTAAGTCGCCTTGATTTTATAAAAGGGACTTAAATATTTTGTAGGAATATGAATAGTCTAAAGTTAGAAATAAGGCATATGGAGGGTCATGAGGAAGATGATAAGTCACCTCTCATTCTATAAATTGTAATGTCATTCCCATTTCAAAGGGTTGGTCATTAATTTTGTAAGCTCAAGAGTGTATTCTACCTTGAGAGAATAAAGGAGATAGCCAAATTCTTCCTTCCCCCACTTCTCAATTTCCTCCATTTCTCCACTATGTACAACTTTTGTTTGAGAAATTAATACAAGAAGGAGTTTATAGTTTTCTTTGACTAAGATATTTCTTAATACTTTGTGTTCATCAAATTTCATTTCATCTTAATGATGCTTACAAAGTTGTTTCTTCTCATAAATGCATGTGATGATACTTCTGACTAGTGTGTGCAGGAATCTAATTTCCTACCTGCAGCATTAGTTCTCCTACCTCTTTTCTCACTCCCCTTTCCCACTCTTCAAACAAATTCTCCCCTAGAAATAAATTACTAGCTTTGCCGCAGGGTCAGTGGAGTGCCCCTGTATGATCCCTAGTCGAAAGGCCACAACATAAATCCACATTTTCTCATGCATGCATACACGGAAGTTGCACTGGTTAAGTAGAGGGAATTAGATTCCTAGAGCATTGGCATGAAATCCACAATTTTGTCCACCCGACAAATTTTCTCAGCCAATAGTTTCCCATGTCACCCCCAACCAACTAATCATATTTATAAAATTCAACATCCCAAATGATAATCCCTCTCACAACCTTTTCTTGTATATTGAAGCTGCCATTACCCACTAGAAGCTCATATGGGTACTTATATATAACATATCGAGACTAAATATATACATGTTGAATTTCATCAAGAACTTGGGCCACCCATATACAATATTGAAACCAAATATCATTACCATAAAAAAATTCCAATGTTAAAAGGAAATTTATAGGTACCATTACCCTTCCCCTTGAAGTCAAGCATGTCACTCATGAAATCGAGTTCTACACCATAGATCTAGATCTTCCATATAAAATTATCGTCATTTTTCATTGGATAAAATCCATGTAGATTGTCTCATCTACCTATCATTAGTTCATAAATTTTCCATTTTAGGTGCAATACCTCACGAGTTTTGATGATCCCTAACCCTTCTAATAATGTAGAGGATTAGTAAGACTATACTACAAAGCAAATGTTTTTATGAGCACAGACATTGATTTCAAATCTAAATCCAAAACCATTACATCTTGTAACCATCCTAATGCATTACCTTCTCCATCTACCAATCCCCATTTGCAATCAAAATCCAAGATCATTGACACAATTTTTGGGGAGTATGAGTTTCAAAATGATTTCCATATTGATAATCTTTTCCTATCACCCAAAACCCATTAAAAAAGGCACCAAAATCTCATAGATTTGGATCCTTTGTGAAAGGATGCCTTCTTGAAGATTAATATTATCAGTACATGTGGGTTTATTGATTATATTAAATAAATAAAAATTAATTAATGATGAAATAAATAACCACATGATTATTTATATGAGGTAAATGTATAAATATCATAGAGCAATAAATAACTTGACAATAAAAAAACATAGAACGTGACGTATAAGGTGGGGAAAACCAAAGGTAAAAGAATCCCATTGTAAACACAATATCTGTATATTAATTGAGGAAACTACAGTCACCTAACACAGTAAATCTTGACTTCTCCAAATTCACATGGGTCCAACAAAATGCTTCTTGAAAATGCTTATATAAAATATTGCATCTGATAACATTATAATCTCAAATGAGATCTATTATATAGGGCGGGGGATTCAGTTGCACCTATTGGTTGCTTTATTTCACTCTTTTAATTAATTATAATACAAGAACTAATTAATTCTTCCACACATGAGTGGAATCACTACAAGAATTTTAGGTAATATAACACTAAATTTAGGCATATAACACCAATTTGTGATTCAAAAGTGGTGTTATTTGAGTGGTAGTTTTTGGATAACACCAAAATCCAACAACACCAAAATTGGTTATGGAATATAACACCAAATTTGGTGTTATATATATATAGTGTTATATTTTTTGTGTAACCAATTTTGGTGTTACACAACCACAACCACACAACTAACACCAACATTGTTGAATCACAAATTGATGTTTACACCTAAATTTTAGTGTTTTTTGTGTTAATTATTTATTGTAATTGGTTTTGGTGTTTGATTTCAACATTTGATTGTATAGAGACAATATATATTTATAGCCTCATTATTTTAATCTATCATCAAGGGAACCAAAGTGAGCTTGTGATTAGTAATATAAAACAATTACAAAAACAATTTAGGCTTAATCTTGTGCCCACACGTGAGTTCACATGCATTTTATTAATATATAAATGAGAAAATAAATTAAGAGGGTGCCTAAATGCCATTAAGCCTTAACATAGAATGGTACAATAGATAACCAAAACACATGATTCAATGACTATACTCCATAAAATTCCAACTAATAACTAATTGCATTATAATAACTCATGTAAATATCTGAAGCATTTAGGTGATTTTCAGCCAACATATTCTACTGAACTCAAACATCATGGCCAACAAATGTGAAGCCTCATGCAACTGCTTTTACATTAAGGATTAGAATATTACTCAACTTCATGATATGTAAAAAAGAGAATATTATTTCAGCTTCATGATATGTAGAAAAATACTTCCCAAATGAAACATAACAATTCATAGGTGCATTTTTAAAAAATACTACCTAAGACAATTTTAAACATCAAAGGCATCTTTAACACTTTTTAATTATAACTTTTATTTTTTTATTATAAAGTTACTTGGAAATACAATATCAACTTTATATTTATATCCAATAATTATAAGGTGATAATCCGTATAAAATTGTTTGCATATTTATTTGTCACATTCACTTGATATGATAGCCAGGTGGATTTGGTCATAATTACCATGATTTTCACCCGCCTAAGATGACTTAGTTGTCTCATTTATTCATATTACATCATTAAACTTAGTGAAAAATAATTAAATCCCCCCATTTGTTTTTTTGTCATTTTACCCAGACTTCGGTGCACGAGTTCCTCCATCACCAGCCAATATTACCTTTCAAGAAACCCTTATCTTTGTAATCCCCTCCATATCTCTACAATCCACTTTATATCTCTGCAAGTCCTTCTAAAAACTGCTATTTCTCTAGGGTTTTGAAGCCAAAATTTAAAAATAGATTTGAAATCGAAAGAAGAAATGGGAAAAGATGCAAGTATAAACCTGAAGGAGTTGAGGAAATATTAAAATGCACATAACCTATGGCCATATTCAGGGAAGCTAGTTGGATGAGCTTATTTTGTTGAAAATGCAGTGATTTAACAAAGATATTGTAGAAGATTGTGTGGCTAATATTGAATAATTCCACACTAAGGTCAAACATGTGAAGATTTCAGTGACTCCTAGAATAATAAGTGAACTAAATGGAATCCCAAATACATGTATGAGAGTTCAAGCTAGACCTACTTCTACCAATATTTTGCAAATATTTCATGTAGAGGGTGGGAAAATTCCTTATTTGTCTGTAAATACTAAAAATAAAATCAAGGGCATAAGTAGAAATACCCTACATGAGCCATGAAATATTGTATCCTATAGGATAATGAAGTATATCACTTGTGAGGGGAAATATAGTCTTGTTCTAAGGGAAACAATGAGAATGGTAGACCATTTGAGACACTCAACTAGTAAACTCTAGTGGAAAATCAATCTACATAGGTATTTATATGACTCAGTCTAAATAATGGCCACTAGGTTTGATTAGAGAATCAGATAATTAAAAATCTAGGTCCTAATTTATGTTATTTTCCAACACCATTTTCTTAAAAAATTCCAATGGGAGACATATGGAAAAAGTTTTTAAACAAGAAAACAAGCAAGAAGAAAGTAAAACATGCTAGAAAACAATCCCTTTCTCATAGTATAGATAAGTCAAAGAAAAAGGTCTCTAAGGGTCAGGCTCAAACCATTACTTCTCCTAAGACCTTACCTTGCAATGTTATAGATGGAAAAAAACTCTAAGCAAATGGTGGGGAAGCCTCAAATACCTATAAGAAAAATGACACTTCATAAAAAAACCACTGTCAAAACACCTTCAATTACAAAGGCAAGTGAGGAAAAACATGAATTTATTATGTTGTCAGAAGATGAGCAAGAAATAGTTTCCACTCATTCCTCCCCTACGAGAAGAAGGAGCAAAAGATTTCTTACACAAGATCCTATCTTGAAACCATCACTAATTAAATTTAAGGATAGCAGATAAACCTTCCCACAAGAACATGTTGTCCAAAATTACAACCCCATGCAATTTTGAACAACTCATCCAAGTTGGAACTTAGGAACTTTTTCTCATGTAAGCCACGTAACACTAAGGTAGTCTTCCATGAAATGTGTGAATGTAGTGTTCAGTGGGTTCTCCTAACCCATGGAACAAAGGATTTGGAGCTCATGATTGTTATCCAAATAATTTTACATGCTTACTCAAATCAATTTTTCAGGTGATGTGCTTAAATAATTTCTGAATCAGAGACAAAAGGATAAAAGTATGAAGAAATAGTGTCTGGAACATTTCATCAAAGGAAAAACCTACGTGTGAAGCTGCATGAAAATATGTGTAATAAAGGAAATATCCACGCAAAATTTTTGCAAAAGGAACAAATTTTGAGTGAAAGTTCATGCGACAGGGGAAAATGTTTGCATGCAGGAACACTAGTTGCACCAAGCCACATGAAGAATAAGTAAAGCCGTGGGAAGAAGAAGTATAATTTCATGAAGGAAAAGTAAATACATCACAGAAGGATGCAAATCATTGAAGAAGAAGAAATTGTGTGGAATGTTGCGTAGGAAAAAGACAAAAATCCATGTGCGAAGCCGCATGACAAAACAAAGAATTATAGTATGCACAGAAAACCACACAATAAAGGAAGAAAAATTTATCTGGGAGGCCGTAAAGATGACGCAAGATGTCAAGTGCAAATCTGCATGACACAAGAACATGTTGCACAAAAAATTAGAGGAAATTTTCGTGTGACAAAGGAAAAGTAAAGCCACTACGGAATACTGCAAAAGTGAAACACGCGTACAAATGTGTGTGATAGAGGAAGACAAGTCCACACAATGAACCCATGGAAGGCCACATAGGTGACATTCAAAATTTGCGTAACACAAGAGATAAACCCACACATGAAACCATGTAAGAAGTTGTAGAACAAAGGAAGAAGTCCCCGCAGGAGTCTGCGAGACAACTGAAAGTCACACGTCAAAAGGAAATTTAAGTTTGTGTAACAAAGGCACAAAACACGTGTAAAAGGGGTGAGATATAAAGGCACACTACAAGCAATAAAATCTATGTGAAAATCCATGTAAAAAACAAAAATGAAAGAGGAGAGAAGTTCTCATATGACCCAGTAACAAATCATGAAAACAATTTGTTTTAAAATAAAGCACGAAGACTACTTTAAGAAGCAAATAAAGTGGAATGCATGCTTTCCACATTTCAGGGGCTATTTTTGGCACATAAAAGTAAGGCACATGTGCTTTTCCTATTTTTAGAAGTCAGACTTACATGTCTGATCTTTTCCTTCTTTCTCTCTCTCTAAATTTTCTATAAAAAACTCTAGAATGCACTGTAAAAACAATATTGGCCTCTTCATTCATGTTTCTAGAGCTATTCAGTTTTCTGGGTGAGAAAGATCATGAGTGATTATTTTTTCTAATTCCACCTCTTGGAGAAATAAAGGAGCTATTTTTTTACCTTTCTACAATATGTGTTTAGTGCATATCTTGTTTTGAGCTATTTTATCCTTGTGATACATATTTATCCTTGGTTTGATAGCTTAACCTTCATGTAATTTTTCATGTCAATTTACAGGTCATGGATTGTGTTTAACAGGTTATATGCATGATTTTCTTATGGAGCCACTTTGATGCCCCTTCTTTATCTTGTCACAACCCAAATCCAAACCTTCCTATGAAATGTTTTTTCTTTGATATAGTCATTTGTAGTTAGTGTATGGTGTGTGTGGCTCCTCGTGCTTCATATGTGTGGTTCCAATAATGCTGGGATCCTCAAAAAATTTTGGTGTATCACCATATTTTTTCAGTTTTTTCTCTTCTTTCTTTCTCCCTTTTCCTCATTGGTTTTGGCAGAGTAGAGTATCCTTAGAGATAAAAATAGTTTAGGTGATGCACTAGGGGAACCAAACCTCTTTGGAGACTCACTCCAATATACAGGTCACCCACAACCTAAGAGTGTTTTCATTTTTTCAATTGAAAGGAGAGTTATCACACCTTTCTCCAAGGGTGCATTTCAAAGTGACAACAGTTTCTTGAACGCTTGGTGGGAAACTTTGCTTAGATTTTTAATATTATTTCTAAGTGTTCCATCGCAAAAATTCTAGCCACCTTAGTTCCTCCAACTAGCACAACTTCTGGCACGCTCGGTGGGACTTAGAATGATAAGTTGTCAACAATTGATGTTGTTCTTGTCAAATATCAGTATTAAAGACACATACATCCATAATTTTGCAACTCCATAAGTTTAGAGTACATCCTAGTAGAAAATCAGTGCATATTTCATGCCAAAGGTTTCAACAAGATCATCTATAAAAGGTATTCAATTTTATTTCATTGAATTACCTTTGAGTTCAACTAAGAGGAGCATATTTTTGAGTTCCAAGCCATATCCTAAATTTTTTACTGCTCCACAAAAGCCAAGTTCATCTCTCAAATCCTCCATACCCAGTCTCAATCTGAATATGGCCCTCCCAAGAAATCACACTTTTATTTCTTTCAATGACGGAAACCTATTATTGCTTTCATCGGCATGATGATATCTTGGTTTCCACTCTTAAGAGCATCCCATTTTTTACTGGTAAAAATCAGGTAACACCCATAGAACATGTTAAATATGTGGCCAAAATATGCTCTATTTACCATGTTACTCAAGATAATGTTGTAGTCAGGTTATTAACAATCTCTTTCAAATGAAAATCATTGCAAGTGGTACAAGGGACTGGCACTAAGTTCTATCACTACATGGGACTAAATGGGAGCAATTTTTTGCAGGCATTTCAAGAATAAATTAGATCATCTGTCACTAGTGGAACAAATGACCACCATCAAGAGAGCACCACAAGATTTCATGATTGATTTTAATTATAGATTCTAAAAGACTTGGGACAAAATTCCATAGTTAGTAAGGCCCACCCCTCAGTATGTTTTTTTTAATTATCTAAGGGCTTTGAAATATGATATTTCAGTGATGATACAATCAATGGGCAGAAGGAAACTCCCTACGCTTATGATATAATAATTATAGATGAAAATAGTCTTATACAAGCGGGAAAATATCTCCAAGGCCTCTTATGCCCATCTTTCCAGATATTTATCCTCTCATTTTCTTTCAAATACCTACAATATCTCTAATTCCAACACCTAATTCTCATCCTTCGATTCAAATTAGTGCATCCCCAAACCAATCATATGATTTACAAGAGAAATAGGGTATATTAAAATATTTTGGGAATGAGATAGTTGTTCTTTAAAAGCAACAAAATTAGAGTTTCAGACCTTACTATCCTCCCAATCAGCATAATAGACCTCTTTTCCAACCAAATTTACAAAGTCAAAATCAGTTTTCTCTTTCCAAACATATTCAAACAATCAATCTCAACGATGTTAGCACATCCAAAGAAATTATACCGGTTCAAAATAATTTGATCCAAGATTATGAGTGGTGTTACCCACACAATCAAGTTTATAATTAGAATTCACATTTCAATGGTATTCAGAATCAAGAACTTATGGTGTAAACAACTATTGTGACCCAAAGTTCATCATTTGAAACCCCACCACAATAGGAAGTTTCAAAAGATTTGGTGTAAAGTGATGCTACATTCATAAATTGGCAAGAATATTATTTTTGTGGAATAAATCAGCTTGACAACTAGAAAAATTAGAGCTTTTCTTCTGTGGTTGTAAATACTAGGTCAAAGAAAAGAGCATTATAAGTGGAACAACCTCCTGGTAAGAGAAATTCTTAGCCTACTCCAACATTACAAGTTGTTGTTCCATTTCTAAATTAGAAAAGAAATCAAAGAATCCAATCTACAAATTTCAGAATTAACAAGATATTCCAATCTCCATGCCACCAATACAAGAAAGTGTTGATGTTAGCAAAGTACGATAGAAGGTTAGTACACCATCAGTTAATATCCTTAAGCATATGAACCAAACCAAATTTAATATGTCAATATGGGATTCCTTGTCTCTTCTCAGACAAAATTGATTTCTTATAAAAATCTTTGTCTAACCTCAGTCTTTCTATCCAACCATTCAAAGAACCGTTTAAGGTTGTACTCACTAATACACCTGATCCAAAAGAGTCTAAAAAAAACAAGATCGTTAATCCACCTCCCTTCTATGTTTCATTGATCATAGGTCATAATCTAGTTCACAATTGCATGATTGATTCCGAAGTCTCTAGCTCAGTTATGCACAAGCAAATTGTTGAAAAAATCAGTCTAGATTATGAGCCTCTTTCTAAGGGATTAGTTCAACTTTACAAAACCGTTAGGATTTATAAGGAATGTATGTAAATCCACAATAATTTCCAAAGCTTATAGATTACGAAATGCAGTGATTAATCATAGATTAAGATGTTTATATTTGCATATTATAGAATGTAATAACAAGATGTAAAATAAAATAACAGTAAAGTAAAAGAAATAGAACACCAAATTTATAGTGGGGAAACCCGAAGGAAAAAACCCCACTCATAATAAAGCACTGTCTGTATTAATAATTTTGTATACAAATTTTTACCCAGCACTTCCACTTCACTCCTCAGTCTCACAGAGATTATTGCACAGAACCGTTTCTTGCAATAATGTCTAATACAATGATCATCAATATGTTGATCATAGTTATCTTACCAAACTAATCTGATCTCACTTATGTATCAATATGGTATTAATGTATGCATTTGTTATAATCCCGAGAGAGATCTCAATGAATCGGTCATGTCGTTTCACTCTTAAATGTGGAAGACCATCATAATAAAGTTTAATAAATTAAACTTTAAAATAATATGGGGTGTAAAGTGGTGGTCCTCCCAAAGAGGTATCCCCACTTGAACATTATCACCCCAACACTCCTCCTTAATGTTAAGTGGGAAAAAAACAAAACATGCCAAATTACCTTTTTCTACAAAAGGATTTACAGATCCATAAATCATCAATGATGATTCAGGCTAGCATGTAAACAAGGGAAATCATACAGATCTTCCCATAAGAAATTATAAGGACAAGTGCTTTATATATGAAGAATTATATCAGATTATGGATCCTTTTATAAAACAAGGCATTCCCATAACTAATGCTTCGTTGGGATTTATAAGTAAATTCACATAATGTGAACATTTACTTATCACAAAATGGAGGAAGTATTGGAAGTTTACAACAAGCCATTAAGAGGTGGAATTATCATGCACACTCCCCCTCAATGGAAACTTTGAATAGGCCCAACAAGGCAAAAAATTTGCAAAATTCACAGAACACGGTGACTTTGTGAAAATATCAGTAACTTGATCTTCAGTGGAACAAAACTTGAGATCAATATCACCATTCAGGACTTTATCTCAAATAAAGTGCATATGAACTTCTATATGCTTTGTCCTTTGATGTTGAACTGGATTTTTTCAAGAACAATGTAACTCTGGCTGTCACATAGAAGAGTAGTGTCTTCCTTTGACTCCTATATGTAGCTTCATCCAACAGTCTTTTCAGCCACATGGTTTCCTTTGTTGCTTCCATAACACTTCTATACTCTACTTCAATATAGAAAGATAGAAATATTGGTTGCTTCTTGCTACTCCAAGTGATGGCACCTGCACCCAACTTGAAAACATATCCAAAAGTATATATTTCTATTTATAGCATCACCAGCATGGTCAAAATCACAATATCCAAATAATTTTGCATCATCACAAGAAGAATAAACAAACCATAATTAACTATTCCTTTAACATATTTCATAATTCTTTTTGTCATTTTCCAATGATCCTCATAAGGATCTTGCATAAATCTTGAAAAAAATATTACTGCATATGAAATATCAAGCCTAGTAATAGTTAAATAAATTAAGCTACCAACTAGTTGTCTATACAGAGTAGGATCAAATTTAGCACATGAAGGTTTAGGATCCAATTTCACACCAACTTCAATAGGAATGACAACAGGTTTACATTCAATCATGTTAAATATTTTAATTAAATTAGTAGCATACTGAGATTGAGATGCAACAATAGATTTATGATCTTGAAGTATAACCATGCCTAAAAATGATTTAGCAAACCTAAATCAGTCATTTCAAAATGATGTTTTAATCTTTCCTTGATTCTAACAATTAAATTTTTATAACTGCTAGTAATCAAAATATCATCAACATATAGAACAATAATGATAATATGATTATTTTCAAACTTTAAAAATAAATCATTATTAGAACAATAGTTTGTGAATCCAAGATTCTAAAAGAAACTATTAATTTTAACATACCAAGCTCTAGGATCTTGTTTAAGACCATACAAAGACTTTTTCAGCTTACAAACATATAGTTCCTTACCAAGTTCTTCAAAAAATTTAGGCAGGTGCATGTAGATTTCTTCTTTCAGATCACCATCAAGAAATGCATTTTTAACATCCATTTGGTGAATCTCCCAACCATTTTGAGCAACCAAAGCAAGAAGAATTCTGACAGTGCTCATCTTAGCTACAGGAGAAAAAGTCTCAACATAGTCAAGACCATGTTTCTGAGTGAAACCATGAGCTACCAACCTTTCCTTCAATTTATCAATTTCTCCTACAGATTTATACTTGATTTTATACAACCACCTGGATCCTACAATGCTTCGTTGAGATGGAGGAGGGACTAGTTCCCAAGTGTTATTTTTAATTAAAGCATTGTATTCATCTTTCATATCCTGGATCCATCTATCATCTTGATAGGCTTCTTCAAAAGATTTTGGTTCAACCTCATAGAGGATCATCAAGGCATGATAATAATGTTGACTACGAGTTACCTTTCTAAGACTAACAAGATTAGAATCCTTAATAATATTTTGAGCCCATTTAGGAATTTTGGGATGTAAGAACATTTTGAGATGTCTCCCCCTCAATCTCCATAATATCTAGATTAGGATAAATCTCTATCATATCCATATTGTTAGGAGAAGGATTATCAGGCTCTATTTCAAGAGAAAAAGAGGAGGGTTCATAAGAAGCATCACATAATATCTTTTCTAAGACGTGAACATTTTTGTTTTCAACTATGTCATGCTTGAAGGGGTCATAAACTCTTAAACCCTTTTTTCTACAACCATAACCAATAAAAATACAGGAATAAGAAGTCGGATCTAGTTTTTTTCTTTTAACTTTTGGAATAAGAGGTTGGACTCCCAAATATTCTTAAGTGAGAAATATCTAGTTTTTGTTTCATCCATACTTCATGAGGTGTAGTTTGATGAAGAGATTTAGAAGGAACTCTATTTAGGATATAGACATCATTATTCATTGCTTTTGCCCATAAAAATTTAGGTACATTTGATGCATGAATCACATTCCTGACAATTTATAAGATAGTCTCATTTTTCCTTTCTGTAATGCCATTTTGTTGTGGGGAATATGGAGTAGTCAACTCTTTTGAATCCCACATGACACACAGAACTCATCAAACATTTTTCTAGCATACTCACCTCCATTATCAGTTTTAATTTTTTTTATTTTCAAATTAGAAGCATTTTCAAATAAGGCCTTGAACTCTTGAAATTTAGGCAAGACATTAAACTTTTTCTTAATAAAATAAGTCCAGGTCATCCTAGATAAATCATCAATAAAACAGGCAACATACAAAGCTCCACTGAGAGAAGGAACTTCAAGTGGACCTCTCACATCACTATGAATCAACTCTAATAAATGAGAAGATTTGGGATCATGATGTTTGTGAAATGGTTCAACATGTTGCTTACCACGCAAATAACTTTCACATGTTTCATGATCATATTTCATCTTAGGGAGACCAATTACAAGATTTAGGTGAGACATATCATACAAACTCCTAAAATTTACATGTCCAAGCCTTTCATGCCAAAGTTGAAGATCATTTCTAAATGAAGAAGAAAAGCAAGATTCATAAACAAATCCATCAAAAATATATAAACCATTTTTTGTATACCAGATGCAACAACATTACTGAGTTCATCTTTCACATACCATTTATCTTGTAATAAAACAAATTTATAGTCTTCTTTAGTTAGATGAGAGCAAGACAAAAGATTATTTTTCAACTGAGAGATATAAAACATTCTTAATTATTCCATTTGTCAATTTAACATTTCCACAACTTACAGATGTAATGATGGAATTATCTCCTAGATATATGTTTTCCTCACATTTAACAACATTTGAGAGGATACCATGAATACAAGTCATGTTCCTAGAGGCACCACTATCTAGGATCCATTCATTTTCATTTAAAGTTGAGAGAGTAGTATACAGGGCAATAGAATGCTCATCATTATTTGCATGGTTTTTATTTTGATTTTGATTTTGATCTTCTTTTGATTGTTAAATTTACTATTTTTAGTATTTTTTTAAAAATTGTTAGTTTTTACATGACAATCAAACTCTTTATGACCAAACTTGCCACATTTTTTACACGTGCCATTGAATTTCACTTTAAAATTATGTCCGGTTCTAATGGAATTAGATTTAGGATTGGATTTAAATTTTGATATGAGGTTAGATTTCTGATTAGGATTAAAATTATTTCTCTTATGAGAGGGTTTATGATTATGAGAGAACAATGCATGAGTATCAGTCTCTTTGAATCAAAATTCTCCATTACACGCTCTTCTTGAATTAAAAGAGAAGACAGAGTATCCAAATCAGGCATATCATTCTCATTCTGATATTTAGAGTTAAGAATGGAGATATAGTTCCTGAATTTTTTATGAATATTTATCTAAATGATAAAATAAAGAAGCTTATCTTGAAACAGTTCACAATTACAACCATCCAATTGTGCTTTAACGTTCTTAATTTTAGCTAGGTAATTAACTATTTTCTCATCCCCTTTATGGGAGTTGGAAACAATTCTAAAATTAGCTTAATTATCTTGGACAAACGATTTCCTTCATGCATAGTCTCTAATTGTTTCCAAGCACCAGTAGGAGAATCCATATGACCTATATACATTAGAAATTTATCATTTATGCTTTGTAATAGGATGGATAGAGCTTTATGCGATCTTTGAGAAAAGGAGCTGTGATTTTCAGGATTTACAAGTGTTCCAGTGGGTTGTTTTTCCACACCAGTTATAAGATCCCATAGCTTTCTAGCCATGAAATATTTTAACCATACTCTCCAAATACTGTAATTTTTTCCATTTAATAATTGTGATTCATCCATTAAAAACTAGTATTACCGGCCATTTTTTATTTTTTAAATAAAAAACAATAAAAAACATAGAAAACAAATTAAATCAATAAAAATGAGCAGAGGAATAGGAAACTGCCACTTGGCATGAATCCAATGGCAAAGAGAGACACGTGTCACTATTTTGGCATACTCGCAACAAGATTTCCCTGGCAGACTTGAAGCGCCTAGAATAAACCATAGTTAATAAACTTGAGGATCCAGAGCGAGGGTAGGATGAACGACAAAGGATTAGCTCAGTGAGCTATTAAACAACTTAGTGGCAATAACTCGCAAGAGCAAGCTCATAAACGAGCTAACAAGCTTCACAAAAATAACCAAACAAAACAAAAGCAAACTTTACCGAAGCAGGCGGTGACACATGTCGAAGATCAAAGCAGTCAAAAAAGACACATGCTGACTTTCTATAAGATTTTAATGTAGATCATCCCAGTGGACGTAAACCCCCTCAGAATAAACCAAGATAAATAGTTTATCACGTCCGCAATAGAGTTGAACATTCAAAGAGATATGTGGAAAATAAACAATGGACCATGTGGAAAACTATCAATAGAAGAGAGAAGACATGTGCAAAATTTTTGGCCCCTCAAGTAGAGATGTACTCCACGGACCTCAATCTCACAGAATTAACCAAAAAACAAATTAATTTGGGTCTGCAATAGAGTTGACAAGTCAAAGAATTACAATAAGTTGAACGAAAAAACATGTGGCCAAAACATGAGGCAACACGTGGAGCAAATCAATGATAGCTTAGGGGGAACATGTCACCTTTCTAGTAACTTTCCTCACATATGAGCCCAGTGGACATGAAGTCTACATAATTAATCAAAACAAAATAATTTTTGGGTCTGAAACAAAAGGCCACAAAAAATAAAAGACAAAAAGAAAAATAAAAAGGCACCACTTGGCGCAAATCTAACGACCAAAAGAGGACACTTGGAAATTTTCGTAAAACTTTTAAGAGATGGTTCCAGGTGGACTTAAAGTCCATAGAATGAGTCAAAAAAAAATTAAATTTGGGTCCAAATAACCTATTAAATCAAAAGGTAGACTATGCAAAACATGAAGTGACTTGGAGAAATTCTATTCACTTGAATTTCTCAAGCAACAGAAGAAGCTAACACAAGACTGGTTTTGTGAAATATGAAAAGACTTGGATATTTTCTATTGGATCATATTTCACATTTGACAGAAGTAAGAAAACAAAAGACTAACACAACAAAGCTAAATGGAGCTTAATGATTGGCTCGAACTTCACAACAATAAAATTTTGCAAAAATAAATCTTTTTAGTGTCGGGGCGGACTTAGAAGCACCGAACTAACCGGATCTAAAGAAAGCTTTCGTGTCCACAGCCAAAACTAGCTACAACGGCTATAAAAATGTGTAAAACTTTTAAAAACTTGTAGATGATGGATTTAAACTGTGAAATACCAATAGGTCATAGAAACACAAATCTATGCACGCAAATGTACAAACAAGATCTAAACAACAAATTAACCAATATTCATCATATTTGGCGGAAAAAATTAGACTTTTGAACCTGTTTAACTTGAAGTCAACGACGTAACAAATTGGGTTTTGCAGATCCGAAAAACTTCAAGTTTATTCACCCTATAAATTAAAAACATCTAGATCTAGCTCTACACAAGCATAACCACCAACTTTGATACCATGTTAGGATTTATAAGGAATGCATATAAATCCATAATAATTGCTTAATATTATAGAATATGAAATGCAGTGATTAATCATAAATTAAGATGTCTATATTTGCATATTATGAATGTAACAACATGAGCTGAAAACAAATAATAGTAAAGTAAAATACACATAACACCAAATTTATAGTGGGGAAACCCGAAGGAAAAAACCCCACTCAGAATAAAGCACTTCTTGTATTAAGAATATCATATACAACTTTTATCCAACACTTCCACTTCACTCCTCGGTTTCACAGAGATTATTGCATAACCGTTTCTTACAATAATTTCCAGTACAATGATCATCAATACATTTATCTCAGTTATCTTACCAAACTGATATGTTCTCACTTATGTATCAATATGGCACTAATGTATCTATTTATCCAATCCCAGGAGAGATGTTAGTTAATCGGTCACGTTGTTTCACTCTTAAATGTGGAAGACCGTCATAATAAAGTTTAATAAATTTAAATTTAAAATAACATGGGGTGTAAAGCGGCAGTCCACCCAAAAAGTATCCCCACTTTACATTATCACCCCAATAGGAACACCAGTAGAAATTATTAGAGTCATTAGAGTACTAAGTTTAACCTTACATGCATGCCTCAACTTTTCCATTCCTCAAGGTGTTTTTATCATTGATCTTCCTCCTCTCTTTGTGTTGTGTCTTTCTAGAGATTTCACGGCCAAAATTGGATGTTACTTATCATCATATGGATATCACATGTTGTTTAGATAAAGGTATGACACTAAAGTTATCATAAGGTCTGAACCCATCCTAGAAAATCATAAAACCTCATGTTCCTAATGCCATTAATTCAAATTGTATGCTCATAGACGAAGAAGAACAACCAGTTAACCAAGATCCAACCACACTTCTTGAGGGAATTCCTAACCTATTGCTTGATGAGTGGGATACTCAAACTCATGTTGTTGATCCACATAGTTATATTGAAGAAGCAATTCTCAAAACATGTTGTTTGAATGAGCAAAATGCTATTATTCCTAATTGTCAAAACCAATTAACAAGATGAAGGTTTATGGAAATTATACTTTGATGGATCAAGAAACAAGAATGGAGCAGGTGGGGGAATCATGCTCATTTCCCCTACACAGAAAATTATTTCTCATCTTTGAGATTTTAGTTTTCTTGCACTAACAACGTATTTGGATATAAAGCTGTTGTGCGTGGCCTTTATTTTTCAAGGAGGAAAGGATTGAAGAAATTGCAAGTTTTTGGTGACATTGAGTTGGTAGTTAACCAAATCATAGGATGTGTTGTAAATAAGAACAACTTACTCATGTCCTATAATAACATGGTATGATATTTAATAGAATATTTTGATGCTTTCAATGTTTAATCTATTCCTAGACTGAAGAACAAACACGGAGTTAGGTTGGATACCATTGGTGATCATGTTGATATTCCAGATCAGATCAACAATGATAAAAATCAGTAGTATATCAAGATAGTGGTAAGGCCTTCTATCCAGGACAACAATATTAATTGGTAAGTGTTTGAATCAAATTAGCAAATTGTCAACTTCTTATAAGAGGAAGTTGAGTTTTTAGTCAAAAATCAGGAAATATTTCAACATCAATATGATGATCAGATTATTCAGCTAGAATCTAACAAGATACCTCAGGAATTGGTTACTCTTGAATCCATATTTAACACAGATGATCAGGTACGAAATGAAAATTATAATATGATAATCAAACAAGATTATTATGAAAAAATTAGCATTGGCAATGTCAAAACACTCAAATTAGGAAAGGTATGTAATAATGATGAAAAGATTGCTTTTTTTCAACTTGCTCAAAAATTCGATAATGTTTTTGCATGGAGTTATGGTGACTTAAGGATTTTTAATCCAGATTTATCTCAACATAGAATATAATTGGATTGAAAAAAAAACCCAGTCAAACAAAAACAATGACCTACCAATCCCAAAATTGACCCATTGATGAAGCAAGAATTAGATAAATTGATTAGAGATAACATCATTTTCCCAGTCAAGCATTCATCACGGGTGGCTAATTTAGTTCCTATCGGGAAGAAGAATGGAGAGATACAATTATGCATGGATTTCAAATATTTAAACAGAGCTTCTTTAAAAGATCATTACCCACTGCTGTTAATGCAGCAAATTTTTCAAAGAGGAAGTGGTTTGGAATGTTTCTCATTACTTGATGGCTATTTTGGTTACAATCAGATTTGGTACATGAATCAAATCAATTTAAAATAATGTTTACTACAAAATGAGGCACATATGCATATAGAAAAATTCTATTTGGACTATCAAATGTGGGAGCTACATTTCAACGTGCAATGGACTTGGCATTTTAAGGATTAATAAAATACTTATGTTCTTGTTTATTTATATGACATAAATATGTTTTCAAAACATGTTGGAAATCGTATGATTCATCTCAGACACATTTTTGAAAGATGTGGACAATATGGTGTTTCATTAAATCAAAAGAAGTGTGTATTTGTAGTCCATGAGGGTAATTTACTTGGTCATATTGTTTCCAAGTAGGGTCTTACAATCAATCCAAAATGAGTGAGTGTAATATTGTCCTTGTCCTTGCCTAATCATAAGAAGGAATTGCAAAGTTTTCTGGGCAGGATTAATTTCATCAGAAGATTCATTTCAGATTTTACAAATCTTGTAAAGTCACTAACCTCAATGCTAAAAAAGAACATGGTTTTTTGGTTGGAAAACAAAGGGAAATAATACCATTGAAGTAATCAAATATTCCATTACACAAGCTCCAACGCTACCAATCTGGATTTTAGCTGATATTTTATCTTATATGCTTTTGGAGTAATTGATATGATCTCATTTGTGTTGGTGCAACATTATAATGACAATTGGAGCAGCCAATTGCTTTCTTTAGTCAAGGGTTACAAGATTATTAGGTGAATTATTATTTTGTTGAGAAATAATTCCTTTCATTAATTAGAATCCTTAAGAAAATTATACATCTGCTTTCTAACAACAAGATTCATCTGAAGGTTTCCCATCCAAGTGTTAAATTTTTTTTTAAGAAATGATTTGAATGAGAAAAGAGTAGGTTCGATTACAAAATTGGTGGAATATGATGTTGATATTAAATTCACCAAGATGGTTAGAGGAAGGGGATTGTGTGAATAGATATCTTTAGACTTGCATGATGATAAAAATCAGATTTGGGTGCTTCAAGATGGTCCAAACATAGTTGCTCCTTCATTGCTTCAAAATTGGATTCAGAATATGATCCATTTTATTTAGACTGGACAATGCCCACAGGGTTTGGATAAAGCAAAAAAGGAGGTATTTCAAATTACAATCCATTCCTTATATTATTTTTGATAACATGTTTTTTATAAAATATGTTAATGGAGTTCTTTTAAGATGTGTTTATTTAGATCAGATTGAGCATGTTTTGGATTAATTCCATGGTGGGATTACTGGTGGCCATTTCACACCAAGAGCTATAGTCTTGAAGGTTATGAGAGTTTGCTATTATTGACCAAAAAAATTCAATGATGCTCATGCATGGGTAAGTAAGTGTGCTAAGTGTGTCATTTTTTCATAGAAACAAAAGTTAACATCTCTTCCTCTTCAACCCATTCAGGTAGATTAACCTTTCATGCAATGGGTTTTAGACTTAATTAGCATGATTAATCCACCTTATAGTGTAGCTCATAAATGGATTCTTACAACAAAATATTATTTCATGAAATGGATAGAAATAGTGGCTTTGAAAGAAGCAAACGAGCCTTCATTTTTAGACATTAATGAAAGTATAGTCACAATATTTGGTGTTCCCACAAAAAACATCTTGGAAAATGCATTAGATTTCCTTAGATCGAATATTTGTACTTGGGTTGTAAATATTGGCATTCATCTCTCAACATCATCCAATTATTACCCTAAAGGTAATGGATTGGTTGAGTCAACCAACAAGAACCTTCTTATAATCATTAAAATAAATGTGGCAAAAAATCAGAGATCATGACATACAAAATTGAAATCAGCCTTATGGGTTGATAGGAATACTCCTAAAAGATCAATTGGTAGTTCTCCTTTCATGATTGTCTATGGTAAAGAAGTAAGGTTTCCTATTTCCAATGAGTTACCAGCTCTAGACATAACTAAACAAATGGAGATGATGAAAGCATATTTGATGGAAATCAGATTTGCAGTGTTAATGGAGATGGAAGAAATAATAAACAAAACAATGGTAACAATGGAACTTCATCAAGCACATGCCGAGAGGTATTTTGATAAGAAATCAACTTCAAGTACATTCCAAGAAGGGGACATTATACTCAAGTGAGATGAAGAGATAACTAATCTTGGAAGACACACAAAGTTTGACAATTTTTGGAGTGGTCCATATTTGATTACAAGTTGCAAACAACACAATGCCTTTCAGATCTCCAAGTTGGATGGTGATGATTTGTTTATCCCAGTTAATGGGATATACCTCAAAATTTCCTATTAAGGAAATATTTCACCCTCGTTTATTGTAGGTTGTTGTGTTTAATTTCCTTCAAGTGCTTATTGCACATTGTTGTTTTTAAGTTTCCTTTCTTTTGTGTCTTGTGCACTTTTTTGGTGTGTTTGTGTCTATATAAAAAGTGTTTATAGCACAATTTTTGTTTCTGAAGGATATTTTCAGAGTGCTTATAGTTCCATGAATTTAAAACATTTGATACATGAGTCCATGCTCAATACATTCCTTAAGGCTACTGGATTTTTACATCTGGTAAGTAGATGTCCTTGGAAGTCACTAAATTGTTATCTAAATAAGCTTCCATGCAAATTACTTGTCTAGGTGATGTGCTTAAATAATTATGAATCAAAGACAAAATGATCAAAGTATGAAGAAATAGTGTTTGGTGCGCTTCAACAGAAGAGAAACTTACGCGTGAAGCCACAAAAAAATCCACGCAACAAAGGAAATATTTTCGCAGATATCCATAAAAGGAAAATGTTTTGCGGGGAAGTCCACACGATAGGGGAAAATGTCTACATGACAAATAACAATAGTTGTGCCAAAACATGATAGTTGTGCCAAAACATGTCAAGAAGAAGTAAATTTACGCAAAGGAGAAGTAAATATGTCATAGAAGGATGCGGCTCATTGAAGAAGAAAAAAACTACATGGAATGTCATACAAGAAAAATACAACAGTCCACGCATGAAGTCACATGACAAAAAAAATAATGATAGTCCACGTAGAAAGTAGCGTAATAAGCGAAGACTTGGATTGAAATAAAGTATGAAGACTCTTTTAATGAGAATATAAATTAGAATGTGTGCTTTCCAAGGAAAAAAACATTTATGCGGGAGGCTATGAAGATGAAATAGAATTATGCGCATAAATTCGCACGACATAGGAACAAGCCATGTAATAAGCATAGGAAAATTATGCGTGATAAAGGAAAAGTAAATCTGTTGTGGAATGTCGCAAAAGTAAAACACATGTGCAAAGGTGCGTGATAGAGGAAGATAAGTTCTCAAAACACAATCAACCCATGGAAGGTCATGCATGTAATATTCAAAATTCGTGTGAAACAAGAGATAAAATCACACGTGAAACCACACAAGAAGCCATAGAACAAAGGAAGAAGTCCCCACATGATTCTGTGAGACAAAAAAATACACACGTCAAAAGGAAAGTGAACTCCATGTAACAAATGCATGGAACCTGCGTAAAAGGGGTGAGATATAAAGGCATGCTACAAGTGATAAAATCCACATGAAAATCCACATAACAAAGAGAGATCAAAGAGGGGAGAAATTATCACATGACCCAGTAAAAAATCGTGAAAATAATTTGTTTTGATTACTTCAAACGTAGAATGATATTTTTAGCACATTTGTTATGAATGATGCATGACAAGTTAAAAATAGATGAAAGCATGAAAGGGTGACTTGTCTCATCATCCAGAAGTTCTAATAGTAGAACAAAGTATGTAGAAGTGAAAGAAAAGATGTTTTTCCTATTTCTGAAAACACATAATCTATTTTAAGCGAAGACTTGAATTGAAATAAAGCATGAAGACTCTTTTAAGGAGAATATAAAGTAGAACATGTGCTTTCCACGTGCATGGGATATTTTTAGCATAGAAAATCAAGGCGCATGTGTTTTTCCTATTTTTAGAAGTCATATTTTCATGTCTCGGCTTTTCCTTATTTCTCTCTCTCATATTTTCTATAAAAAAAATCAAGAACACACTGTAAAAAACAATCTTGGCATCTTGATTCATATTCTCTGGAGAAATTCAATTTTTTGGGTGAAAAACAAGGGTCATGATTGATTCTTCATGCTTATTCCACCTCTTGGAGAAATAAAGGAGTTGTTTTTTTCCTTTCTACAGTATGTGTTTAGTGCATATCATATTCTGAGTTATTTTATCCTTGGTTTAATAGTTTAAACTTTATACCTTCATGTAGTTTTTATGTCAATTTGCAGGTCATGGAGTGTGTTTAATAGGTTGTATGCAGTATTTTGTTATGGATCTACTTTGCTACCCCTTCTTTATATTGTCACAACCCAAACCCAAACATTCCCATGAAACAATTTTTCTTTGATATAGAAATTATTAGTTATTGTATGGTGTGTGTGACTCCCATGCTTCATCTATGTGATTCTAATAAGCCTAAGATCATAAAAGTATTTTGGTGTATCACCATCTTCTTTTTAGTTTTTAATCTTCTTTCTTCCTCCCCTTTCCTCATTGGTTTTGGTAGAGTAGAGTATCTGTAGAGATAAAAATAGTTTAGGTGTTGCACTAGGGGAACCATCCCTCTCTAGAGACTCACTCAAACATATAGGTCACCCACAACCTAGGAGTGTTTCCATTTTGTCAATTGAAATGAGAGTTATCACACCATTCTCCAAGGGTGCATTTCAAGGTGACAATAATGACTTAGGTGGATTTTGATGGAGTTCGTGTTTCCCAAAGGCTGAGGTTAAATATTAGACCTTTGTGATATTAAGAAAATCAATCTTTTACAGACATCCAAATCAATATTTCATGGGTTGAAGGAAAATTTTGAGCATCATGGTGTTTACATGTCTTCAAAAAGTTGGAAAATTAGCTAATTACAGGATCCACAGAGCGAAGGAGTGGGAAATATTAGTACTTCACAACATGAAAATATAGTGTTGTGTGGACTTGGAAAATATGAAATTATGTAGAGTTGGTTAATTTTGTGCAACAGAGCATGTAGCCCACCCAAGAAAACCCGTGATGCAAGGAAAAAGTTTCACGAGGCACTACGCATTAAAGGAAAGTAGGATTGAATGTGGCTAAGGTTTGAAGTCATGGAACAAGAATTATGTGTTTTGCGGGTTCTCAAGGGACAAAGGACACTGTCTTAGGGTTAAAAGCTGCGAGGAAAAGAAATGGAACATCACAACATGTGAATAAAGAGTACAAGTGCAAAGTAAAGGCCACACAAGTTCAAAATCCATGATGAATCCCACAAAACACATTGAATGTCATGAGATGGAGAAAAAAAGGTCTGCGAGTGGTATAATGTATTACGGAGTTGAGTATTACTTGCAGATCATGGAGGAGGTCAAAAATAATGTTGTGCAACAAGAAATAATTGTGAAGGTTAAAATTGAGGCCACATAGTATGAAAAGCTACTAAATGAAAAAGAAATTTTTGGATAAAGTAGAATCATCTAAAATCTGTGAGGCGTGAAAAGGCCATTTCTATTTTGAACTAGATGCTCAACCAGTAGAATTTAATGAAGTATGCATGTCATCCTCCTGCACAGTGATATGATGGCATACAATTGGAGAAATATCAGGTGCTTCTTCTCTCCTCCCCTCTTCTTCTCTCTCCCCTATTCTATAAAGTGGAAACTCATTCATTTGGGAAAGGAAAGCCTCATTTGATTGTAATGGCACCATGTCAAAATGGTGGCTGAATTCCCATGAGTTTCAGACCTAATATTTGATTTTATGTGGTACGTCCAATGCCTTCTAGGAATTTGTAATCATCTATGCATCTCCCAACAATGATTTAATGAATGTTATGTCTCATTTCACCCTTATCCTTGCATTGTTGTCTTCTTTCCTCTCCTTTTATGCATTTTATGTTATGTATGGATTCTACTAGTGGGTTCTTCATTTCTATGTTTTTCAGTGTGTAGAAGGGAATGGTTATGCATTTTTTGGTCTATGGCGCATGTTTTTCCTCTCTTTTTTATGTTTCCCTCCTATTCTTCCCCTCATGGAGAGTGATCACTCCTTATGTTCTAGCACTATCAACTTTGTTTTAGCTTAGTTTGTTATGCTTCTTTCTCAACCTTGGTGATTTGGATGTGTTAGAATAGGCTTAGGTTAGAGGTAGTTTTAGTGTTGGTTTAGTAGGAGGAAGGAACCATCCTTTTCTACAGTTTTTTCTCAAGGAGAAAGGTCTCACACCTTAGAGACATTTCCATGTTAGCCAAAAGTATTGATCTACCATGATCAAATTTTAGGGTGCTACTTTTGCACGCTAACAATTTTGGCACACCTAGTGGGACAAATTTTTATGATCCTTACATCATTTCACCAAGTTTGATGTGTGACTTAGTGATATCCATATTTTGGAGGATTTAAATCATCACATTCGGTGACTCCATTGATTCAAAAAACCCATTTTCTTAGTTTTAGACCATTTCCTCTATCCTTTCAGTCATTTTTATGTTTCCATTGTTTCATGACTCTCTAAAGAGCTTACCCTTTCCCTCATTTTAGTTCTAACCCCCTCCATTTACAACAGTGGGATGATATCCCCAAGATAGTCCTGAAGAACTTGACTTTGTTTCATGGAAATGGAGATCTCAACCTTATTGATCATATCCAAAATGTAGCCAACCATTGTGTTCAATTGAGTATATCTCAAACTTTAACATCATATTCTTAAAGACTTGGCATAGAATTCATCGAGAATTCTGACATCAACCAAGTATGGTATTCTTGTATTATTTAAGGGCCTTTGATTTTGATTTGGATGTATTAATCCAAAAAATGGGAGGCAACTCACCTCCTCATGGTTTTAGCATTTGATATGAGCTAAGAAGTGTCTCATTTAGGTTGGATAGAGGACACTATTCCCCATCATTCCCATTTTTACCTCACCTTGTTAATTTCTGCAAACTCCTCATGTAATGAAAGAAAATCCTAAGTATTCACTTCAGATCCAGAAAACCTCTTTGTTTCTTAATCGACCATTTTTTGTTCAAGAATCTCTCATGCCCAAAACATCTCCTATGCTTTGTAAAATTCCCTCCCATCTCCACCAATGATATTACACAACCCTCCAAAGTATTTTCATAAATCTTTTAAGAACTGTGGTATTTCACATATTGTCCCAATGTGCTACCCAACATTCAATAAACCAAGTTACCCTACAAGGTTGGTAGAACGGGAATTTTTCTACTTTTATGGAGAAAAGTAATTACATCCTATGCAACGGTCCCAATAGATACCCATGTAAAATCTTACAACTATTTTGCAAGGTTATAAGTAGCATAGGGGAAATCAAGTAGATTCGGAGGATAATCATTTTGGACTTGGGGATGAAGAGAAAGTTTTTTTTAATACTAATGACATCTATGGGTTTGAGGAAGAATATTTTCAAAGTGAGCAAGGTGTTACAATTGAATGTAATGATCATCATTGCTTTGCATGTTTAGAACTTGTTGCACTTTTGGAATATTGCAACAAATTGCCATAAACATATTTAGTTAGTGTAATTATTCAAATGGAGTTTCATGGAAATGAGGAAGAAGAAAATGGAATTTCAATAGTGGAGATAGAGTTGTTTACACAAGAAGAAGTAGAAAAAACTTCAAATCAGCTTGTGAACATCCACCACTAAGAGGATATCCCTGGTAGCTCCATTTATGGATTTGAATGCAAAGAAGATGGGAAAACCCAAAGGATCATTCCATTGGCTTGAGGAAGTATATGTCCAATAAAATACTTGGTTTAGAGCCAAAAATAGAATTGCAACTGATCATGCTCACTTCAAAGCATGAGGAAGAGCTTTAAAGCATCAAAGGTCGTCTCATATACCTCCCAAACTCAAATGAAGAGAAACTAAAGGAGGTATACATTATTTTCTTAGATGATACTTATTGCAACAAGGAAGTGTGGTCCACTCTTTCACTCTCATCATATGATTTGGTTGCAAAATTGATCACATCACTGGATTTTGTAAGAAAGGGATCAATTGATCTCAAATTCCTAGCATGTATCAGGTTTTGTTTACATTCCTTTCCTCTTTGTTAGATTAGGAGTATTTTAGGTTTTCTTATTGCAAAACAAGTGTTTTTGCACACTCTACATGTTTCCACTTGGAACATGTATGCTTTTTATACTTTGCATATAGTTTTTGTGGGCCTTTTGTGGCTGTGCATAGTCCAATTCTTTCATTCATGGTGGAAAATTAGAAGATTTTGAGGCAATTTCCAAGTACTTACTCAAATCTCCAAGAATCTGCTTCAACTCACTCTAATTCAATGCTTCATGTGGATTTAGGGGTTAGTTTCAAAAGGTTAATATCATTTTTCAAGGTATATGATTGACTTCATGCCAAATAGATGCTTCAAAGCTACTGGTTTTTATCATCTAGTAGGTAGATGTCCCCTGGAGGTTTCCAAACTATTGTCTAAAATTGCACCCCTGTGAAATTTTGAACAACTCATCCAAGTTGGGACTCATGCACTTTTACTCAGGTAACCCATGGAACACTAAGATAGTCTTCCATGGAATGCATTAATGTAGTGTTTTGTGAGTTCTCCTAACCCACAGAACAAAAAAATTGGAGCTCATGAGTTAGGCAATTTTTTTATGGAGTTAGTGCTTTGCGGAGGTTGAGGTTAAATGTTAGACCTTCACGACATTAAGAAAATAAATCTTCTGTGGAAATCAAAACCTACAACACCACAGAGTTTACACGCCTGTGAAAATTCAAAAAATCGTCTAAGGATCCAAGGAGCGAAGGAGAGGGAAATCTTAGTACTTCATGACATGAAAAATATGATGTTGCGCAGGCTTCAAAAATCTAAAATTATGTAGAGTTGATTAATTCCACGCAATAGAGCATGTTTCCCACCCAAGAAAATCCACAACGCAATCAAAAACATTTGCGAGGCACCACACAGTAAAGGAAAGTAGGTGTGAATGTGGCTAAGGTTAGAATCCATTAAACAATAATTATGTGTTCCACAAGATCTCAAGGGACAAAGGACATTGTTGCAGGGCTAAAAGCTACGAGGAAAATAAATGGAACACTAGAACATGTGAATTAGGAATAAAAGTGTGGATTAAATTCCACACAAGTTCAAAATTCACGATTGAAGCCAATGGAACACAGAGAATTATACAAGACATATAACAAAAGGGCCACATGTGGTATAATTTATTATAGAGTTGAGTGTTTCTCATAGATCTTAGTGGAGGTCAGAAAAAAATGTGTGCAACAAGGAATAGTCACGAAGGTTAAAATTGAGACCATAGAACATGAAAAGACACTAAACAAAAAATAAAGATTTGGATCAAAGTTAAATCGTCTAAAATATGCTAGGCGTGAAAAGGTCACACCTATTTTAAACCAGATGTTTAACCACCTCAATGAACAACATTTAATTAAGTATGGGCATCGTCTTCCTGGACTGGTAATCTGATGGTGTGCAATTGGGTCAATTTTAGGTGCTTCTTCTCTTCTACCCTCTTCTTCTATCTCCTTTATTTTATAAAGAAACAACTCATTCATTTGGGAAAAATATCCCTCTTTTGATTGTAATGACACCATGTAAAAATGGTGGTTAACTTCCCACGAGTTTCAGACCTCGGATTTGAGTGTATGTGGTGCATATAATGCAATCTGAGCATTAGTAAATGCTTTTTACATCTCCCAACAATGATGTAATGAATATTGGGGCTCATTTTAGAATTATTCTTGCATCGTTGTCTTTTTGCCTCTCCTTTCATGTGTTTTATGCTATGTACGGATTCTTCCTATAGATTCTTCATTTCTGTGTGTTGTCGGTGCATAGAAGGGAATGGTTATGCATTTTTTGTCCTGTGGTGCATGTATTCCTTTTCATTTTGTGTTTCCCTCCTATTCTTCCCCTCATGGATAGTGATCACTCCTATTTTGGCATTATCACCTCTATTTTAGCTTAGTTTGTAATGTTTGTATCTCCCCTTATCTCTCAACCTTGGTGATTTGGATATGTTAGAATAGGATTATGCTAGAGGTAGTTTTAGTTTTGGTTTAGTTATGAGGAAGGAACTGACTTTCTATGGAGGTTTGCCTCAAGAAGCAAGGTCCCACATCTAAGAGACATTCCCATGTTAGCTAAAAGTATTGTTCTACCATGATCAAATTATAGGGTGTTACTTTTGCACGTTAACAAAACCTACTCCTCATTTATGAGTGAAAGGCAATAGGGTTAGCAAGAAACCTCTCACATAAAAACTTGTCTCAAGAAAAATTCAGAAGAAAAAAGAGAAAACAGAGAGGAATCCCCACAAAAAGATGCCCCTAAAGAACAACATAAAAGTATTATAAAACTAATTCTCCATGTATATGAATTGGAAGAAGAACTTGAAGATTGAGATATTGCACAAATATTATAATCATTTAATCAACCTTGTCTAATCAATCAAAAATCGCCTATGCCTGCAGACATGCAAGAAAGAGTAGAGCCCACTAATGAACAAGAAATGTTAGGTGTTTCAAATGTTAAAAAGATAGAAGAATCCATTGATATTCAAAGATATAGAGATGGAATTAGAAATATCTTCCTTTCAAACTTATTCTTCCTCACGGGTAGAATAAGGAAAGTCAATAATAATGTAAGAAGAAGGGATTGAATTACAAGGTCTAATAGAGGACCAACAACTGCACCAAGCCTTGACTCTATTAATAAAAAACTATTGATCAACTAATGGGAAGAAAAAATCCATTTTTTGAGTCAATCTCTAGCTAAGAAATAAATGAAAATTCTTCAACTGGAAAAGTAAGTTTAAGACTCAAAATCTGAACTATATAACAAGGATACTAAGTTAATGAGTTAAAAAGAAGATCTAGCTCTTACGAAGTAGAAGACTAGTGAAAAAGACCACATTATTCTATAATTGTCAAAACTACCAAGTATTAGAGAAAAAGAATAGTGAAAATGAAGACAACATTTCCAATCTACATAAATAACTTCAGGAAACAAAAGATCAACTGTCAATAAAAGACACTCAAATTTCTGATTTAAATCAAATTATAGAATCTATTAAAGTGTAAATTCATCCTCCAGTATTTCTAATAGAAAATGATGATAAAAACATCTTCTATCATGAGAAAATTATGAATATTTGGGAAGAAACTTAATCACAGGTGAAAATTCTAAGAATAGAACTAAAAAAAGCCTAGTATGAAAACCAAGAATTAGCAGAAGGATTATCTCTTTCTTGTCATTACAAAGAAGCATTGACATCATATAGAAAACCATCTATATTCTATAATTTGTTTCTAAAAGAACAATATTCCATGTGTAAAATGTTAAGAATTTTCCAAAAATTACCTCATGAACTATAAATTGATGTAGAATTCTTAAAAGTATAATTTACCAACACACTAGAGCAACATAATCAATTATGTGAGTTCTTCTTGCATGGTTACCTTTTAGGGCACATTATTGATTTCATGATAAATCTATATGTTGGAGAGGTACATCTAAGAGCTTTTATATCTCTTTGTCAAAACCAAATCCTATGGAGGAAGTATTACTTATGAGGTCTTATTACCCCAAGCCCAAATATCTTATTATAACATTTCATTAGTTAATATATAGTGGAAATGCATGAAAATAATATTTTATTTAGATAGAAGGTGTAATTTCTGACTTTCAACTTTTTAACACAGAGAAAATCATTGTTGCATTCACAACATGCACAATGATAATAGATTCCATGGAGTTTTACATGACGAGAAGAAAAGTTTTTTCCCCTACAGCTCAAACTTGGATAGCCAGAAGAGTAAGATCCATGATGCAATTCATGAGATAATTTGGAAAATAATGGATAAGAATGAGGTATAGGCCTCCCATACTCTTATATCTTGCACCAAATTGGGAACATTGAAGAGAGGAAGGTTTAGGTCACTTCCCTCTATGGGAGCATAAAATTAGAAAAAACAAAGGGTAGAGAAGTGAGAAGAAAACTTATTTGGCTATTTTATCTTTCTAAGTATGATTTGATGAGACTCCATGATGAAGAAAGAGAAGAGTAATATCTTGCAAATGGACTTGTAAGATTTTTCATGTGGGGGAGATAATTAATCCCCAAAGTATCCTATTTTTTATCCCTTTTTACCTACATTATGTTCCCAATCTTTTGTATCATATGAGCGTTAAAGTCTATCAGTAGAGTGTCGGAGTTCATCTAAAGACTACCAGGGTCTATCAGTTGAGTTTTGGATTTCATTTAAGGAGCGCCAGAGTCTATCATACTAGTGCTAAAGTTCATCTTAGGAGTTTTGGAGTCTATCAGCCTAGCATCGTAGTTCATCTACGAAGCTCTAAAGTCTACCAACATGTCTATTTTTGGATGATATATCATGTAATCTAAAAAATTATATTGAAGCCTTGTATAATTTGTATTGTAACTGATGTATATTGTATCGATAGTGTTACTGAGGAAAAATCTAGAAAAAATCAAGATTTACTAGCCTGAGTATGGTTTAGATACTCGTTCTCATTCGAAATATTATCTTTTAAAGCTTTATCCAACTCATTAAGACCTAAGATTTTCATATTGAATCTTGTGAAGCACTAAGATGGGTTTAAACCCTTAGTACCCTATTTTGGAGACAAAGTATATTCAACTTAATTTTTATGTGTACCAGTTTTTATCATTTGATAAAACACCTCTACACTTGTACATCACCAACATTTGAACAAGTAAAAAAAATAGTAAAATGCAAAATGTTAAGGCTTAAACCTTGGGAGTAATGATTACAATAGATTTATAGGAAGAGTGGAAAAGTATACATATTTTTCCCCAGTATCACCTTCTAACCTATGTTGTCTTTCAATAGTTTCTTCAATTCTTTCCCAGATGTACTTAGATCTTCACCTCCCTCTCCATTACCTTCATCTTTATCCTGCAATATTCAAATATAAATATCACTACTCAATCATAAGATCAAGACACTAATCAATGCCAATTCACTTATAAATTAGTAAGAAACAAAAATGGTCTGAAACAAAATTCAATAAATATTTTTATAACATGCAATATTTTAGGACTATATCTCAGTCTTGTTGGTTTGTGTCACAATAAGTTCACCAAAATTTAAAAAAAAACCTATATCATGAGGAAATTATTGTTGTCCATGTAATATATTTCTTTCACTCTCAATTTCTTAGTAACTTTTGTAAAATTAATCCCCCAGTTGTAGTATTTGGATGAACTGTCTCGAAATGTAGCTATGGTGACTACAAGTCACTTCCTTTAACAGGTTCATAATTTTCTCCATCCTCCAAAAAAAAACACAAAGGTATAATAATGGAAGAAATTAATAAAATAAAATCTACTAATACAAAGGATTAGATGACTTCACTTTAGGGGAGCATAAAAGTAGAAAAAATAAAGAGTACAAAAGTTTAAAAAAATCACTTTGGGAGTCGGCTTTGTTAGGGTTTTACTTATTGCACTGTCATACTGCAACCTTTTCAAGATCTACAGGAAGTTATTGTTATATTTTCTCTTAGGGTTTCTCGTCCTTTGGGAATTCACTTTAAAATGACCTCGTCATCTTCAAACCTAGTTGTTATAATTGTAGTTGGAGATAGTGGAGCTTTGAGAAATGGCACCACCTACAAAATAACCTAAGAAGTTTGTTCCCAAAGTGTCCCACGAGGTAATGTTTCTCCTCCTGATGTGGTATTTCCCATTTCTAATTTTAATGCTACCTATAAATGGTTAGAGAAATTTTGTCTCATTGGGTATTTTGTGGGTTGCATCCCCTCTGAAAGCATGCTCAAATCCTGGGTCAATACAATCTAGACTCCCCATGAATTCAGACTAAAAAGTGTCCAAAACATGACCAAAGGTTTTTTTCTTTTTCTCTTTTTTGATCCTGCTAATGCCCCCAGTATTCTGGCTCAGAAAGCCACTTGGTATTTTCACAACTCTCTGTTTGTTTTATCCCCATAGCACAAGGATTTCATGGTATCTAAATATACCACCCTTAAATTTCTCGTCTGGGTTGAATTCCCTGGCCTACCCTTGCCATGTGTGCATTTTCTGCCATAGATTACCACTTCTATTAGTCGAGTAGTCTACCTCAAAGAAGATAGGTTTTACCATGCTCGCCAACAGAAGCGTGTCTGTGTTGAAGTTGATCTCTCTCAGGATCTAAAAGAATTTGTGGACATTCATATTGGAGATAAACGCTATTCTCAGCTGGTCATGTATATAAATTTTCCTAACACTTACTTTCATTGTCAGGCCTATGATCATAAGATCAAAATTGGTCCTCTCTATGCCCCTCACAACTTCCCCGTGGCCAAGATATCTCCCGAACCAGTCAAACCCTAGCAGGAGGAAGGTTGGCAAGTTTCTCGGGGCCAGAAAAACAAGAACAAAACCCAACAACCTAAGGCCTCTAGCTCCAATGGCTAATGAGAGCCACCTATTAAGGAACAACCCCATAACATAAAAGCTAAAGATTCAACTACTACTGCTAAAGAACCGATTGTTGTTGCCAACTTAGCTATCCAGTTGCCAAAAGATTCCAGCACACCTCGAGTGGCCTCAGTTCTCATGGACTAGAAAAATTCCATTCACAATGTCACCATGCCGCAATCATTTCTACTACTCTTTCCAAATAGCTCATAAGGGCCCTCCAAAAGGCCCCAAAGTCCTTGCATCTCTTGAGATCATAGCCTAGCTTACATCATGGACTCAACTGAGGAGGATTACAACATCGAATACAACGGACCGAAAAAAATTGAATTATAGGATTTTTTGTAGCATAATACTGCTCAATTCCTACAAAACCAATATGACACCCTTGATGGCTTGGAGGATGGTGGACATGGCTCTTGACCATTGTTTCCCATGAATTATCTATCTTGGAATGTTTAGGGTTTTATAGACTCCTGTCATAAATATGTTGTTTGTGAAACTTAGAAAAGATTTATAAATTGGATGTTTTATTTTTGCAGGAGATGAAAATTACAAGTTTTCAGTTCTAGATGGTTTATAAATCCATCTGGCCTAACAACTTGGCTTTCTGTATTAATCATCAAGCAAGGCATGGAGGTTTAATTTCCCTTTTTTCCCCCAAATAGAAGGCCCTTATTAATTGACTATGGCATCAACCCCACCAACCATATCATATGGGTCCTATTTAATGTTGATGATCACCCTTTTGGTTTCATTAATATTTATGCCTCTAACAATGCGGTTGAAAGTGTCGATTTGTGGCACTAGATTACCAACACAATTCCTTGTGTATTGGGTCATAAGTAGATATTTTAATATGGTTGAGTCAACCACTAATAAATGTAGCCACTTTTTGATGAGGTGGACAACTGGAAAAAGGGAGGCATTGGTTTTTTATGTGTAATAAGTTTGGATTTTATGACCCTAACGCCTCTTGCTTTCCCACATCAAAAGTATGGTTTACTTGGTCCAATCTCTAAGGCATAATAGATTGAGTACTTAAACAGCTCAATAGAGCTATGTTTTCAACTTAATATTATTTTGAGTTTGATAGCATTTATTCCATGCCAGTGGAGGTCATGCCTAACTTTTTCCTTTCAAATCATTCTCCAATACGATTTCTTATCACTTGATATGATACGCATAATTTTTGTCATAAAGGCCAATTCTTCCTTAATATTGCCTTAATGCAGCATGGGCCCAAACTCGATCATATCAGACATGCATGGAACTTAACTCCCCATCCTAGTCATTTCTAGCATTATCATCCACCTATGCATACCAGCTGGATTCAATGGTGGGAGGACACGATGGCTCAGACAACTAGATTCCTTAGAATCTATGGCAGACAGCTGGCCAAAATTAGGCACTGCTCATACTTCCCTAACACCTCGAATTTTAGTCGAGTGGTGGTGGTGCTTCAAGGTGACTCTGTTAGTGTAAAATCACAACACCCCCAAATGAGTCGTCAGATCTGCTTTTCTAAGGTAGATTCATTTGGTGTGATTCGCATAACATTGAGTTTTCCCCAAAGTGTGGGACTTTTTAAAAGGGAAAACTCTCCAGATTAAAGGTTGGTTCCTATTCCTCTGTTTAGGTGCATACGTGGAAACTTGCAGAGGACCTATTCCTAAACCTAATCTAAGTTTTACCAAGGAGACAAGGATAAAAGGAATACAAGAAATCAAAACTAAGCTATAAGGTGATGCACCGAAGGAATGATGAACATTAGTTTTGTTGATAGACACAAACCAACAAAATACATACAATAATCAAGCACAGATAACCAAATTTATAATGAAAGACCAGATGAGAGCAAAGGAGACAAGAAAGGATCTAAAATTGACCAAAACGTGTTTTATTACTCTACAGATTGATATAATGCATTACAAATGGCCAAAAGGTAGGAAACGTATTACAATTTAAATGGAAGGTCTGAACTCCATGAATTCCTTTTCCAGAAGGAAAGGGGAGCCTGCAAAAACAAAAGAATGTCCAACCCTTTATAATGAGTCTCGACCCTACTTTTATAGATTCAACACAGAGGGGAGAAAGAGAGAGAAGTGAGAAAAAATAGTCTGAAGCTCAACCACCACTATTAATGCCTCCCATAAAAATTTCCCCCAAATCTGTCTTGATTGTATCAATTTCTTATTTGGCGCCTTGAAGAAGGAGGAAATGGTGGATCAGATCAAAATCCGATCTGGTTGTTGGGTCAAAAATAGATCCTGCATTAATGGCCCTAAAGACATTTCTCCATTTTTCTCCCACCTAACCTCCCCAAAATTAAAGTTATCAGATCTTCATGGTGTAGACGAGGCCGAGATCTTTCCAACGGTGTCAGATTTGTAATATTTCAAGCCCTAAGTCGAAAGATATGCCCCTTCGAAGTTTGTATCGGATCCATACAAAAGGGCGGGAAAACCAGTTTAAAAAACGGGCCCCCTTTTCTATATGGGACACATGGAGGGCTAGCACTTGTTCTGAGGGTAGCCTCTGTATTTTTCTCTTGGAATAGCGTAGGGCTGACACATGGCTTCCTCCGCCGGCTGCTCAATTTCTATGTTTTTGGCTAAGTCCTTTTCTTGGTGGGGTCATATTTCTTGACCGGGGACACGGTGGTTTGGCACTCGTCTGGAAACCTTATCTTTATTCAACCCTTGAGTTAGCACCATTTGGACACTTGGCACTCTCCATCGGCCTGCCACCATGCATTGACTATTCAACCTGACTTTGTCCCCTTTTTTTAGACTGGACGTGTGGAGGCTCCACGCTTGCTTAAAAGCCCGATCAAGATTTTCTTTTGAAGGAGCATCAAGTTGACACTTAGAAGCCTCCATAAGGCTCTTTGGACTTTTCAACAACCTCCCTTTTACCTTTTTGGACCCTGGGCTACGTGGCAAACTGGCGCTTGTTTGAGCCTCCACTTTTGGATCTACCCTTGGAGATGCATCTAACTGATGACATGTGGAAGACTTCCGCGGCACTTCTATACTTAGACCTTTTTTTAGCCCCTGCCCTGTCTACCTTTTGACCTCTATTGACCATTTTGCTATGTGGAGGGTTGGCACAAGTTTGAGTCTCCCCTTTTTGGATTCAACTTTGGAGAAGCGTCGTGCCAACACGTGGCTCTCTCCGCTGCCCTCCTCCATACTTAGCCAATTTTTGGACTCGTTTTTGAACCATTTTGAGCCCAAATACTTTCGGATCTTTGTTGTTTCTTCTTTTCCTTGCTCCTTGGCTTCTCTGTGATAGTGCTTCTCCTTCTCTGACCCTACTATTCTATTTCCAAGCCCACCTATAACCTGTTAAATAGATTTAAAACACGGATTCACTCGACAGAGTTGTCTCTTCTCTTTCTTCTTGCATAGGGTCGTTTGGTCTTTTGTAGGCCCCGTCACTCCATTGTTGAGTCCTTCTATGACCTGTTTGCAAGATTTAACCATGTTTTCTCTTGTTCTTCCTACTGCAGGTTCGTGGTCGATCCAATACTTTTCCCAAGGGTGAAATATGGATAACAATTTGGCGACTCACAAGGGTATCTGCCTGCTAGATGAAAATACCAATTGCCTTGTCATATCTGTTGGGCATGGAGTCGAGAATGATGGTCTGATACTGATCCTACCTCTGATTCATGAGCCCGACTGTTTGAACTCTCAATTTTCATAAGAAATCTTGAAATGATAGTTTCTGAGAGTAGAAAATTGCTTTGACCCGGGGCTTCATCTATCTCTGAATGGGTTGCGCGAGAGCAACAAAACAACACCACAACTATATACAAAATTTGAAATCATGCGTGCTCTAAGTAGAACATGCAGAGTGTGCAAAGCACTTAGGAGAAAAGTAACCTAAACTACAACAAGACAATGTGCACAATTACTTAGAGGACTGAGAAACTAAACTAGTATGTACAAGGTGAGAACTTTCCTTCTAGTAGCAGTGTTTAAGATAGATTCCATTCACTGGAATCTGCAACTCTTCACCATCCAATGTAGACAATCAGAAAGTATTGCTACTTTTACATTTAGTGACCATGTAAGGGCCACTCCAAATGGCATCAAACTTGGAATGCCTTCCTGGTTTTATCCGATCTGCATCCCATTTCAAAACTAGATCTCCTTCCTAGAAGGTCCTTGTTCTTACCTTCTTGTCGAAGCATCTCTTGATTGAGATCTGATCCTTCTCCATTATTTGAAGTGCATTTTCTCTATTTTCTTCCAACTCCATCAACTTTGCATACCTGGATTCCATTGGTTCAAACTCAGACATCTCCAGTTGCTTCATGAGTTCTAATGCTGGCAACTCAATTGATATAGGAAACATTACCTCTTTCACATAGACAAGTTTGAATGGAGAGCTACTTGTAGACCTCTTGGGTGTTGTCCTATCAGCCCATAAGGCTGATTTGAGTTTCATGTGCCAAGTTCTTTGATTTACATCCAGAGTTCTTCTGGCAATCTTTAGCTGGTTCTTGTTTGTGGACTCTACTTGGACAATACCCTGAGGGTAATAATTTGATGAAGTGCTCAAGTAAATCCCGTTCCTAATGGCCCATCCTGTAATTTTCGAACCTATGAATTCCAATGCATTATATGATATAATGGTGGCTAGCACTCCAAATTTGGTCATTATCCCTTCATAGAAATCTAGTATGCTAGACTCATTAGCTTCTTTGAGTGCCACTACCTCAATCCACTTGGTGAAATAGTCTGTTGCCGTCAAAATCCATTTGTGGCCTTGGCTCGAATTTGGATTGATGACTGTGATGAAATCCAATCCCCATTGCATGAATGGCCGGTCAACTGAAATTGGGTGCAATGGGAGTGATGTTAGCCTTTCTTTGCCTTTGAAGAATGCACAATTTTTACACTATTTGATCCATGCATAGCAGTCACTAAACACCTTGGGCCAATAATAACCTACCTTGATGATCTTGAGTGTTATCACCCATGGAGAAAAATGGCCTCTAACTGCTTCATCATGGAACTCTTGTAACACTCTCTCAATTTGATCTGTCCCAATGCATCTTAACAGAATGCCATTGATGTCCCTCTTGAACAAGACGCCATCAATAAGCACATATGGGATGGCCTATAGTCTGAAATGTCTCCTTTTTATTTTTCTAATTTTTGGAGGACACAGGCATGTTTGAAGGAAGTGCACCATGCTTTAAGTCCAACAAGGAGTGGGTACATCATCATTTTCTTCCTCTTGACTATCTTGCAAGATAAAAATAGCTTCTTTTTCACCACTTGCTTCGTCTTGTTGACTCGAGGTCAGTTGTTCACAAAATCCCTTCCCATGGACCAGTTTAGTAACCTTGATCTCAATGTCATACTCCATGACATAAGTGATCCATCCTGCACATTTTTGGTTCAGATCCTTGCTCAGAAGGAAGTCCTTAACTCATGCATGGGAGACTAACAGTTGGATTTTATTGTTTGAAACCAGATGTTTAAATTTCTTTAACCCTCTGATCACTGTCAGGACTTCCTTTTTGATGAAGGAGTGTTTCACTTTATAATCTTCCAGACCCTGGCTAAAGAAGTCAATTGGCTGCTTTGTATCCTCTTTGTTCTGTTGTACTAGGATTGCAGAAATTGTGTCACTGCCACCAAAGGCATATAATATGAAGTCCTTAGAAAAATCTAGATTCACGAGAGTTGGGGCTTGTGATATAACTTCTTTTATGGCCTCAAAACTTTCCTTTCCTTCATCTATCCACCTAAACATCAAACTTTTCTTCAACATCAACGTTATTGGTTTGACGAGGGTAGCAAATTTTGGTACAAACCTGTAGACAAAATTGATTTTTCCTAAGAAAATTTGAAGAGATTTCTTATGGCTTAGAAATGGCAAGGCTCTTATAGCTTCAACTGTCTCTGGGTCAATTTCTAAACCTTCCTTTGACAAAATATGGCCCAGAAGCCTGCCCTCATGGGCCAAGAATATGCATTTTTTAGGGTTCAATCATACACCAAATCTCATACACCTTTGAAACACCTATCTTAGGTGAAAAAGGTGGTCTGTTACATCTTTGGAGAACACAATAATGTCATCTAGATAGATCAGTACTATTTTTTTGATTGGCCCTTTGAATGCCATATCCATTGGCCTTTGGAAAGTGGCTCCAACATTAGACAATCCAAATGGCATTTTTCTCTAGGCATAAGTGCCCCATTTGGTGGTGAAAGTTGTTTTGAACTGATCATCTTCTTTCACCATTATCTAGTTGTACCCTGAGTAGCCATCTAGGAGAGAGAATCTCTCTGATCTAGACACCACTTGCAAGATTTGATCCATTGAGGGGAGTGGGTAGTGATCTTTGAGGGAATCTTTGTTCAAGTCTCGAAAGTCTACACATAACCTAATCTCTCCATTCTTCTTCCTGACTAGGACCAAGTTTGTAACCCAGCTTGAGTGTTTGATTGGAAATATGATACTTGCCTCTATCAGCTTGTTTAGCTCTTTCTTCATTAGAGGTTCAATGTGTGGATTAACTGGTCTCTGCTTTTACCTGATGGGCTTAACAGCTGGATCTAGTTCAATTGTGTGTTGTGCTAGCTTCGGATTGAACCCTCTTAGGTCTTCATAGCTCCAATAAAATACATCTAGAAACTCTTGGCAAAGTTGCATGAATTCATACCTTTCTTGCTTGGTGGCCACTTTTCCAATTTGAAGTTTTTTGCCTTCTCCAACTAGAATTGACTTTGAATCTTCTCCTTTGATCTGTATATTAGCCTTCTCTTTTTGAAACTGATCATTAGGATTGAAGATAGATTCCAATGTCACTAAGCCTTTGGGAAGCTTTTTTGTATGCAGCTGCACTACTTGATCTCCATATTGTTGCTCTAATCTATTTTGATTCCTAGCTGAGAACTTAGCTTCCTCTTGTAAAAAATTGATGATCTATTGATCATTCTCGAACACCTTCCAGCATATGTTGTTATCTGGCACTACTGGCCTTACAATCACATGGATATGTGGTTGTCCTTTGTCCCTCTTGATGTTGTCAACCACATCAAATGTTTCTCCAACTGCTGCAAGCCTATTAGCATCTTCATTCTCCTTCCTGGGTATGGACACAATGTTGAAGGCTTCAAAATCCTCAATGAGATCCCATACCCTATTCTTGTAGCTTTTGAGCAGGTCATTCTTGACAGCATTTTTTTCTTTCACTTGATTGGACAACTAGTTCACTGTCACCAAACACTTGCAGGTTCTTGATTCCTCATCTTCTAGCCCAATGCAATCCATGAACTAAAGCCTCATATTTTGCAGTGTTATTTGAACAGGAAAAACTGGAAATGAAAATAGCTGAGTAATACTTCATACCTTGGGGTGACACAATCATAGCTCCACCTTTGGCTCCTTCCTACTTCTCGAGCCATCAAAGAATAATTTCCATACTTCATTTTCATCTTATATTCTGGCTTAATGATGTCAGGAAGAGGATGATTCTCTTCATGCAGGTAGTAGACTCCTAGCTCAGATTCTTCCATCTCCTTATAGGGATCAAAAGCATGTCTTTTGACTACCCATTCGTGTCGAGAGTTCAGGTCTGGGATACACCCCACCTTGGTTTCTGCTTCAGAAGTGTTTAGGAGGTCTTGCTAATCAAAAGCCGAACAATTTACATTGATTGGGCTAGGCACATAAGACTCAATGTGATAATCTGCTATGGGCTCGGATCTGATTGTGGCCTTCGCTCCATACCTTGTTCTAAAGAGCATATGTGACCAGTCAACAGACAAATAGCCTCCAATTTTGGTAGTGAAGTCCCTGGACAAACACAATGCAAAATGTGGTGGTAAGTCTATGACTGATACGTTCTGCAATATAGTCACATTGGGGTAGGCATGCAGAGTGAGGCTCAGATCCTTGATGATTCCAACAGTTTTCACTATTGTCCCATCTAATTGTATTACCCCTCTAGAGATGACTTCATACTGGAGACCCAATTGATCAGCTATTTGTTTGGGCATTACAGAACTACTTGCCCCAGAATCAATCATGCAATTATGCACCAATTTATCCCCAATGATTAATGAAACATAGAATGGAGGAGGTTTCAGGTTCTTACCTTGTTGCTCTCGATGGTTTCCCCCAGGTTGAGTTGTATTAGTGAGCACTTTCTCTTGTTGGTTAGGGGGTTGATTTGAGCTTGACCAATTTTTCATGGCAGTCTGCAATAGATCCCTCTACCCTGGAATGGCCAGTGACTCCCATAGTGAAATGTTCACACTTGTCCTCTTCATTTTCTCAATGATATTAAATGAGCTATCCTTTTACTGCCCCTTCCCTGGCACATTTTTTTCTTGCACATGGGTTGTTACAACTGGTGCCTAAGTAGATTTGGAAGGTGGCTTGGATTGCCTCTACATATTGGGAGTTGTCTTTTGGATGCCAATACCTTGTGGAGCAATGGAGGATTGAGGATTACCTGAGTTTGGTGAATTTCCTTCTCTAATATTTCTCTTCTTGGACTATGTATTGGCAACTATACTTTGAGAAGGATTCTGATTCATTCCACATAAGTCTTCAGCTTGCCAATTGAAAAGCATAGTTTCACTTAGAGGTCCCTCTTGTTGGTCTCCTTGCTGCTGATTTTCTTCTTCGCTAGGTTCTTGTGACACACCAATAGTTTGCACCATCAAAGCCTAATTTAGTGCACCATTGAAGAACATCGATTGATTATGTGGCTAGTTGCATGGGAAACACCAATCATATTATTGTGCCATGTTATTATGTGCTGGAACTAATGCCCTTGATGTTGAAGTTGTGTTTGGATCATATGACCTAAAAGGTCTAGCAGCTTAAGGTTGTCCTTGGTGTTGACTCTGAGTTACAGCCTGGGCTTGTGGTTTATTTTGTTGATACAGGGGTCTAGCTTGATACTGATCTTGAGGATGATATGGCCTAGAACTCTGAGAGCATGCTATCTTTTGATGGTTACTAGCTCATTCCCCATGTTTTGAAGTTGTTTCATAGCCTCCCTGAATCTCTTTTGAGGTGTTAGATGATGAAGTGGAGGCTTCATCTGAACTTTGACTCCTAGGAGTGGGTATAGGAGCTAATGTGGGTGTTTGGATGGTACTTGGGTTTCCTAATTTGGGGTATAGAGGCATGGATGGCCTAGGAGCAAGTTTTCTAGCTTGAATTAAATGATTCTCAGCTCCTATGGAAAGGCTATACACTGCAGGTAAGGTTGTGCCTCCCATTGACTGAATCATTAAAGCAATATCAGAATTTAAAGCTCTAAGAAAGTATAAGAAGGCACCTTCATTAGTGGGCTTTACTACTGCTAGAATCTTGTCCCAGGTCCATTAAAATCTGAGGTTTAAATCCATCAACTACTCATTCGGAGCTCTCTTGATTTTTGTCAGTTGCTCTAATAAGGATAAGTTATCTCCTTTTTCTCCAAATTGGTTGTGAAGAGTTGTGCACAGATGGTCCCAAGTTGTAATAGAGCTTGTTGCTAAGCTCCTGAACCATTGTGAGGCTTTACCTTTGAGTGAAGAATCTAGCAACTTGACTGCAATTTCCATCTCAATGATCTCATGGATTGTACAGACATTTGCAATGTCTTGAACGTGGTCACCAAGAGAAGTCTGGTTTTCTCTAGTGAAGTATGGGATGCTCTTTAATGCTGCCACCGGGACTGGATTTTGTTCATTCAGAGCAAGTGGGTTGTTTCCAGTGAAATTGACATAAGGATTTGGCTGTGTCATCCTGATAATCCTGAGCACCCTTCTTGATTAAAAGAATGGCCTACTAGGAGGAGGTGTCGATAAAGATCTATTTGGTGGAGATAGAGGCCTCTAGGATCTTCTTCCTCTTCTCCTTCTATCTAAAGACAGGTGTAGGTGTACAAATTGTCCTTCTTTTCTTGTTCTTGACCTTGTTTGTATCCTTCTCATGAACTTGGGAAACTTGGACTGCTGAAACCAGTGGATTTTCTCCCTTTTGGAGTCACCAGATGTGAAGTTCTTAAAATCTTCTTAAAAGCTAGAATCACAACAAGTACACATCAATCTTATTGTAATAAAGATGGAGACTTCTTGGTCCCACCAGGTGTGCCAAAATTGTTAGTGCAAAATCACAGCACCCCCAAATGAGTCGTCAGATCTACTTTTCTAAGGCAGATTCATTTGGTCTGATCTGCATAACATTGATTTTTCCCCAAAGTGTGGGAATTTGTAAATGGGAAAGCTCTCCAGATTAAAGGTTGGTTCCTATTCCTCTGTTTAGGTGCATACGTGGAAACTTGCAGAGGACCTATTCCTAAACCTAATCTAAGTTTTACCAAGGAGACATGGATAAAAGGAATACAAGAAATCAAAACTAAGCTATAAGGTGATGCACCAAAGGAATGATGAACATTAGTTTTGCTAATAGACACAAACCAACAAAATACATACAATAATCAAGCACAGATAACTAAATTTATAATGAAATACCATATGAGAGAAAAGGAGACAAGAAAGGATCTAAAATTGATCACAAACGTGTTTTATTGCTTTGCAGATTGATACAATGCATTACAAATGGCTAGAAGGCATGAAAATTATTGCAATTTAAATGGAAGGTCTAAACGCCATGGATTCCTTTGTCAAAAGAAAAGGGGAGCCTAAAAAAACAAAATAATGTCCAACCCTTTACAATGAGTCTCGACCGTGGTTTTATAGATTCAACACAGAGGGGAGAAAGAGAGAGAAGCGGGAAAAAAATAGTCTGAAGCTCAACCACTGCTATTAATGCCTCCCAAAAAATCTTCCCCCCAAATTTATCTTGACTATATCAATTTCTTATTTAGTGCCTCAAAGGAGGAGGAATGGTGGATCAGATAGAAATTTGATCTGGTTGTTGGGTTAAAAATAGATCCTACATTGATGGACCTAAAGAAATTTCTCTAATTTTATCCCACCTAGCCTCCCCAAACTTAAAGTCTCAGGTCTCCATGGTGTAGAAAAGGCTGAGATCTTTCCAACGGTGTCAGATTTGCAATATTTTGAGCCCTGAGTCGAAAGATATGCCCCTTCGAAGTTTGTATCAGATCCATACAAAAGGGCGGGAAAACTGATTTATCGAAAAACAGGCCCCCCTTTTCTTTATGGGACACATGGAGGGATGGCACTTGTCTGAGGGTGGCCTCTATATTTTTCTATTGGAATGGCATGGGGTTGATACATGGTTTCATCCACCGGCCTGCTCAATTTCTATGTTTTTGGCTAATTCCTTTGCTTGGGGGGGTTATTTCTTGACCGGGGACACGTAATGGTCTGGCGCTCGTCGAGAAACCTTCTCTTTATTCGACCCTTGATTTAGTTTCGTTTGGACATTTGGCACTCTCCACTGGCCTGCCACCATGCATTGACTATTCAACCGACTTTGTCCCCTTTTTTTAGACTGAACGAGTGGAGGCTCCATGCTTGTTTAAAAGCCCAATCAAGATTTTCTTTTGAAGGAGTGTCAAGTTGACACCTAGAAGCTTCCGTAGGTCTTTGGAATTTTCAATGACCTCCCTTTTACCTTTTCGGACCCTGGGCTACATGGTGAACTAGTGCTTATTTGAGCCTCCGCCTTTGGATCTACCCATTGGAGATGCGCCAAACTGACGTGTGGTGGCTTCTGCAGTGCTTCTATACTTAGCCTCTTTTTTTCAGCCCCGCCATGTCCATTTTTTGACCTTTGTTGACCATTTACTACGTGGAGGGATGGCACAAGTTTGAGTTTCCATTTTTGGATTCAACTTTGGAGAAGCGTTGTGTCGACACGTGGCTCTCTCCACTGCCTCCTCCATACTTAGCCGATTTTTGGACTCATTCTAAACCATCTCAATCCCAAAGACTTCAGATCTTTGTCGTTTCTTATTTTTCTTGCTCCTGGATTCTCTGTGACACTGCTCCTCCTCTGACCCTGCTATTTTATTTCCAAGCCCACCTATAACATGTTAAATATATTTAAGACATGGATTTTCTCGATATAGTTGTCTCTTCTCTTTCTTCTTACATAGGGTCGTTTGGTCTTTCGCAGGCCCCGTCACTCCATTGTACAGTCCATTTGCGACCTGTTTGCAAGAATTAATATGTGTTTTATCTGGTTCTTCCTATGCGGGGTCATGGCTGATCCAATATTTTTCCCAGGGGTGAAATATGGATACCAGATCCTTTTCTCTGAAACTCTACAATTTCATGTTGCAAATCTTCGCCAGCAAATTCAAATTGTTGATGATTACAATTCCAGTGGAGTGCAGATCTTAGCCTGGTTGCACTGGCTCAAAATTTGTGATCTAGTCTCAAAATAATTATTTCTTTCCCTCAGATCCAAGAAACCATCTCAGTAAATTTGGGCCATCATGGAAGGTGGAGATTGGGTTACCTATCCCCAACTTATGTTCCAAGCCTTTGTGCGCCACTACAAGCTTATGTTTCAAGGTCAACAACCCTTTGCAGCTCGAAAAAGCTACTCTTGATCAATTTCTTAGTGTTGTGTCATACAAGTTATATGAGGCTCAAAAGGTGATATGCGACCAAATTCTCGCCATTGAATACCTTCATGATGCTACCATGTAGATTGTCAATGATAAAGCTCTGGGATGCCCCTGCGAGTTCTATAAATCCCTTTGGGATTCTGTCGGTCAAGACCTTTTTCAAGTTTATCTCAAGGGATTTCAAAACCATTCCTTGGGGCCATGAATCAATAAGGGGAACATTAAATTCATTCATGAACAAGGAGACCGAGAGTAAATTACTTAGTGGTGGCCTATCACCCTGTTGAATGTCTCCTACAAAAATCATTGCCAAAGATTTGGCTATGTAGCTTCACAATATCCTCCTGAATGTTATTCAGCCAGAAAAAACATGATTCATTTAGGGATGATATATCCTATATAACATCATTGTTGTGTAGGAGGGCATGGAATGGGCTCGTAGATAAAATAAATTTGCCATGTTCATAAAACTTGATTTTGAGAAAGCATATAATTGGATTAAATGGCCATTTAATTCTTGTCATGCTCCAAGCCCTTGGCTTTGGCCCCATTTTTATTCAATCTAATTAGCATGCTTTTTGTAGATTCCTATGCTCATATCACTATTAATGACATCAGCTCAAAACCCTTTTGGATTTTTTTCTCCATTCACCAAGGCTGCCCTTTGGCTCCTGCACTCTATGTGTTGGCTGCCAAAGTATTTGGGTATTTATTGGCCCATGCCAAATCTCAGGGGATTTTTAGGGGAATCATACTACCTTCTATGCCCAATTATCAATTTCTAAATGGTCATTTCATAGATGATTCCTTTCTTACACTCATTGAATATGAAGCCAACATTCGCAATTCCTAGATATTTTTTGTTTAACATCTGGTTACTTAATTCAATGTCCAAAAACCTAGTGCTACAGAAAATCTTTCCTTTCTGTGCTTGATTGGCTCACCACTTTTGAATGGAAGGTTCTGACTCATGGAAAAATATTTAAATTCCTTTCTATTCCTTTTTCTTTTCAAGCCTCTCTAGCCGAGATCTGGCAGTATGTTATTCAAAGAGTGACCAAAAAACTGGAATATTGGTTTACCAAGCCTTTATGATTGGCTGGGAAATTCTAAATATGTTCCAAAGTTATTGCGGCCACACACATTTATTACTCTTAGTGTTGGGTTCCTTCCAAAGCTTTTATTCAAAAGCTAGAAAAAGTTTCTCAAAGCCTTTTTATGGGCTAATGCCTTTACAGGCATAGGTTTTCATCATGTGGCTTGGGAGATATGTTGCCTTCTTCATAATTCTAGGGGGCTTGACCTTATTTACAGTCAGCACCAAGGGTGGACACTATGCACAAAATGGATTTTTAAAAGCATCATTGGCCAAGAAGCTTGGAAAGTGCTCCGGTAACATGGCATTGAAGAAGGCTTACCTTATGGACTCCCTACATGGAAAGGATTGGGGTTTATCAATTTTCTCATAGCCCTAGTGCATGTCAAAGTGATTGGTAATTTTGTGCTCAAGATCATTTGGAAAGCATGGGAATGCATCAAATACTAGATTCAATGGAAAGGCGAGGGTTTTTTGTAATGGGATTTCCATTAACCATCAATCCCTTTGGTGGTCACCAATATTCCAGGCACAGGATAAATGTCTTACAAAATTTATGGGAATCTTCATGCTCAAATTTTTCAAGTGCTAAATTCACACCATTCAAGATTTATTTTGTAAACACTCAGAATCCTAGTTCTCTTAACTTGAGATTAAAAGTTTTTTTCAGCTTTCAAACCAGGACTAGGATATTTATAATGAAGTGATCAGTTTGGTCCCTGACCACATGTTGCACAAGATAGTTATTGTGAATTATTCTCACCCTTGGTGGATGGCCTAGAAATGGTATGTGGATACTCCATTTTTCGTAACTACTCATCCAGTAAATGCTACTATTGTCTTTCGCCTCATTTGCCCATGGTGGATAAACTCAACATGCGATGGGGAATCCAGTCCACTCTGTCCTCTTGGAGCAGGTGATTTGACATTGTTTGGTCTATCTGTGTGGAGCCCAAGATTTCCCATTTCCTCCTGTGTATTCTACACCAAGGTCTTCTTATCAGGGCTCATCTTGTTTAAATAGGGGTCTCAGCTCCCAAATGCCCATTTTGTGGCCATTTGGAAACTATTTTACATATTTTCTAGTTTTTTTTTAAAGCTCATCTTTCCTGGAACTAGATTCATTCTTTCTTCTTTCCTCTTAGACCGCATTACTTTACCTGACATCATATCCTTTTGGGGGATAATCCTAAGATTCTACCTATGTTCACCTAGATTTGGCATGTTTTTAGAGGGAAAATTATTTTTTGGATATGGAAGGAAAGAAATGATTTTTTCTTTTCTAATTCTGCATTTGATCAACATTTTTTTGTTTATAACAAATCTATGGTGATCTCGAATGTGTTACTACAAATACAAGTCCAAGAAAAAAATTCACATTGGAGGTGGACCAACTCTAGACCGTGTGTTGTGACAATGAGGGGAAGCCCCATGTAATGTTGCTTGTGTGTCACTTTCTCCAACTTGGTGGTCCTCGCTACCTGGTCATGGTGGTCAATGTAGCCATTCATAATGGCATGCTTTCAACCAAGCTCAGCACTCCCCCAGGCCCTCTTCACCAAAGAAGTTATTCACCAGCTCACCGATATGGTCGGGGGTCACTGCGCCCTCACCAACAAAGGATTCCTTTGCCAGCTTGCTAGCAAGGCTGGGGGTCACCAGCTTGCTAGCACAAGTGGGGCTCTCCTTCATCCTTCATGTATCACACATCTTATGGGTGTAATATTCCCTCACCACCACCATCTTCCAAAAAAATTCCTCACCTCAACCTCACCATCCCCACTCAAGGATAGGTGGACTAGGAAGAAGAAAATCCCACTAGATGGGATATCTCGAATGCTGGAAAAGACTTACCTAGCTCCGGTTGGCCAGATGATCACGATCCGCCTGCTTCGGGCATGTTTGTTGCTACCACTTGATTTGGTTTTTGTAATCCTCTAGGCATTTCCCAATTTTTGGTTTTCTCCTAGGCTCGGCATATCTTGTTTGTGGTTTTGGGGCGTGCTCTCATACCGCCCATTTTTTTGTTGAAATTTATCTTGTATCTTATTGAATTAATATAATATAAGATCTATTTTCATCAAAAAAAATCAGTTTGGCCAATATATATTTCTGAGTGTGATTTCATGAAAATCCATGACAAAGAAAGAGAACAATGATATCTTATAAATGTACTTGCATATTTTGGATGCAGGGGAGATTATGAGTCCCCAAAATATGCTAATTTATTCTCCTTTTTACCTACATTATGTTCCCAATATTTTGTATAAAATTTTACATTGTATAAAGCATGCATAAAATACCAATTCAATCTTGAAGTTAAGTTCCACCAGCCTAGGATGGGAGTTTAACCTTCTCCACAGTCTATCAATTGAGTGTCGAAGTTCATTTGAGGAGCACCAAATTCTATCATCTGAGTGCTAAAGTTCATCTAAGGAGATCCATAGTTCATCTAAGGAATTCAAGAGTTCATCTAAGGGAGCATCAGATTCTATCATCTCAGCTCTGAAGTTCATCTACGGAGTGTTGAAGTCTATCATCCAAGAATAAAAATTTCATCTAAGGAGCACAAGAATTTATCTGAGAGCATTGGAGTTCATTTAAAGACCATGAGAGTCTATCACATAAGCACCAGATTCAATCAAAACAAAATAATAAGGCTTGAATACTAGGAGGAATGGTCAAAATAGACTTGTAGGAAGAGTGGAAAAACATAAATCTTTGTCCTAATTTATCACCTTCTAACCAAGATTGTCTTTCAATAGCTTCCTTCAACTCATTTCTAGATGTACGTAGATCTTCACCTCCCTCTCCATTACCTTTATCTTTATCCTACAATATCCAAATATAAATATCACTACATAGTCAAAAGATCAATATACTAATCAATGTCATTTCACTTATAAATTGGTAAGAACAAAAATGGTCTGAAACAAAATTCAATAAATATTTCTATAGCATCCAAGGTTTTAGGACTAAATCTCAGTCTTGTTGGTTTGCATCACAATAAATTCACCAAAATAAAACTAAACCTATAGAATGATAAAATTATTTTTTCCACCATGTCTACTCCTTTCACTCTCAATTTCTTGGCAACTTCTATAAAATCAATCCCCCATTTGGTTGACGTAGTATTTGGATGAATTGTCTCAAAATACGGCTTAAGTGACTACAAAATCACTTCCTTTAACATGTTCATAATTTTCACCATCCTCTAAAAAAATTAAAAAAACACAAAGGTATGATAATGGAACAAATTAATACAATCAAATCCATAAATACCAAGGTTTAGTTGACTTCACTCTATGGGAGCATAAAAGTAGAAAAAATAAAGTGTACAAAAGCCAAAAAAAATATCTTTGGCAATATATCTTTCTAAGTATGATTTTATGAAAATATATGACGAATAAAGATAACAATAATAGATTGCAAAAGGACTTGCTGAGTTTCAGTGTGGGGGAGATTATGAGTCCTCAAAAATATCCTAATTTGTTCTCCTTTTTACCTACATTATGTTCCCAATATTATGTATAAAAGTTGACATTGTATAAAGCGTGCATAAATACTAGTTCAATCTTGAAGTTAGGTTTTTATTTAACAAAAATAAAATTTTGTAAACCTTAATATTGTAGAGTAATAGATGTAAACTATGATAAATAGTTGCTAGATATAAGATGAACACAAGCAATATAAACCTGAATAAATTTGAAACCCTAGGTGCAAGAGAGAGAGAGAGAGAGAGAGAGAGAGAGAGAGTAAAGAAATTAGTTGATTTATGCATGATGTTGGGATTGTGCAGACTGGAGAAACTGATAAACATGAAGGGTAGAGGTGTCACAACTGTGCACGGTAAAATACAGACAACTATCAAATAAGCATGGGACCAGGGTGCCTGGACTAGGTTAGGGGCACCTGGTCACTGAAGTACTCTGTTAAGCACTAGTGATTACAAAAATGGCCAGAACCTAAATTTTCTGGTGACGTAAGGTTGTCATTGATAGTTTTTGTTGATCACATGTATGTTGTTGGATGATCACATAATTTTCTTGTAACCTGCAAATAGGTGATGACCTACAAACCCTCAAACTACATAAAATCCTAAAAATAAAAGATGTAATATGAGTAGTCAGACTGACCCCGACGGTCACCCGACTAAGTGAAATTATGACTGAGCATTGTACTACATCTCAAACTATATGTAGTTTTGGTGTTTGTGTGATAAAATCATTCTTTGGGAAGCCCTTGTGCAATTGCATGTGATAGTGGTGGTGATAACTATATATACCAATGTAATAGATCTATGGATGGAAAAATAAAATTACCTTCTTATGTAGGTATGCATAAGATGCAGTCCCTTGTCCCTTGAGTGAGTACTAGATGGATGCCTTTGATGCTCTTAGAATTCCTTTGGATGCAACCTTGGGTGATGATAGTAGATGTTTAGAGCTTGGTCCTTTATTTTGGGTCACATAGATTTGTATTTATATGATTCCTTTGGTTGAATTTCATAATTGACAAAAGGAAGGTTCAGCCACAAGAAAAAAAGATTCCCAAAATATAAAATAATCCCAAAAATTGTGAGTAAAGTAGAAAGAGGTCAGGGCATCCAGAAGGATGAGGGCACCTGGATGTTGGCATCATGTCTGGGTGGTGGTGTCAAGAGTCATGAAATATAAAGTAATAAAGTTCATAATTGGTTGTAGGGTGTGTAATACCAAAGAGAAATCAAGAAAGACATAAAATAGGCTCAAGACAATAGTCAATTACTTGTTTTCTTTCTTAGGAATCATATGAATGCAAGTATGTTTCTAAGACATAGAAATGTACCCAAGTGCATGATTTTGTGTCTACATTTTTCCCCACTTTATGATGTTGAGTGAATACTTGATAACATAAAGTAGATAAGAAATGTGTACCTAATAACGATGTATAATGTGATGGCGATAACATGCCAAGGAGACAAGTGAAAGCGTGGAGTGATAAAAATGAAGCATGGAAGCTAAGAAACAAGAAGTGACCCTAGGGGTGAAGCGTATTGTGTTGTATTGTGGCGTACATGTTGTCATTCTTGATGTAGGGATTCTTCTTGTTGTGTATTAAGGAAACACCTACAAAAGAAGAGCGAAAGAGTAGTTAAAGTCATATATTATGAAAACTCTTGAAAAAGTATGTAAAATCATGTAAATGTGTGTAAAAATTAGTAAAAGGAAAGTGTGCACATGATCCATAAAGAGTGAAAAGGATAGAAAATGGCCTGATCTACTATAGAAGAATGATGTTTTTGGGTGATCTCACATCAAAAGTGAGTTTTTGGGTGATCTCACGCTAAGAACGAGTTTTTTGGGTGATCTCATACCAAGTGCAAGTTTTTTGGATGATCTCATGCCACGACATAAGATTTTTGGGGAGAGAGGTCCAGTGTTACTATCCTTCCATGATTGCTTCTAGAATTTATACAGCACTACAAATGGTGTTATTTGTGTTTAGTTCTGTATTGTTCTGTGTTGAAAAGGAGATAGATAGGATTCTAATTTCTAGAGGACTATGCCTGTACTATGAAAAATGCTCTATGAACTGCCAATGAACTATGTTGATCTTAAAAAATAGTTGTAACTGGCACCCAGGAAATGTCAAGAGCACCCAGGCACTAATGTTTGCTATTGGTCGCTAGTGTCTATGTTGGACTGAGGACCCAAGTCAAAATCTAGGTTATTTCTATAATTGTAGTTTATTTTTTTCTTGTGTTAAACTATGTTGTACTATAATCTCTGATTTATATGGGGTGACTGATTCACCCAATGCATGCCCCCTTGTTTGGGGTGAATACAACATAGCTCAGAGAATGCGGCCCAAAGGAGAGGATTGGATGCTGACCTAAAATTGTATCCCTACATGGGGAATGTGCATGAAACCAAGGCACATGCAAACAAAGTGACTAGATACATGTGTTAGTAGAAAAATAAGAAAGCCATGACATATAAAAGAAGTGAAACAAGCAAATGTGCATACAAAAGAGACAACAAAAATTAGTTTTTAGACATGGGAAATCACTCATAATGTCACAAGACAATCAAGGCTGAAGTGGCCAAAAGCAAATAGTGTGCACACAAGACAAAGGGAATAGCCCGTAAATAATAGCAATCAATGGAAAAGAGTATCAAGAAAAGTATCAAACAACCGTGGTGGAAAATAGTTCCTATAAGACAAATGTGGCACATTAAGAACTCGTTAACATGTCAAAAAAATAAAGAGCATGTCAAAGTGTGTATAGATCATATGGAAAAGTAGTGCGCTAGTGAAGAATAGTAAGAAGTAAATAATGGAACCATAGAACCTATGATGTATTAGAGTAGAAATTATAGATGCCCCCAGGAGCCTTGAGGAGGATTGGTAAGAGGTACAGTGCCAAGACATCATTGACTGCGTGTAAATATATGTAAAAAGTATTTCATTCATAACTAAAGAACAACTGAATATGCATGCGTATATAGAAAAGATAATGACATAATGGATATCCATTTAACATGGTAAGAAAAAGTGCAACATGTAACTAGTATAGGAATGCAAAGAGTAATGTGCAACGAAAATATGTAGTGTCCATTGTGAATGAGTGTAGATGGAATGGTATGCAATGTGAATGATGGTAGAAGAAGCATTACCCCTAGAAGAAGATGTGTATGCAGATGAGCATAACTTGTAAGAGATACATCAACAATCAATAATGAATCATGACAAAAATGTTGCGATCGTCTTGAAATTGTTTAAAACAGGGTGGTAGAAATATGGATCATGAAGTACTATGCATAGAGGGTAAAAAAGGTGAGGTTCAATTACAAGGTTGTAGACCATTTTGGCACGTTTTCGGGCTCATGATTCCATTCATCTAGTGTGCCTAAAATTGGCTCTAAATGCTTTCATGTGAGAATTGACTAGGTCTTAGAACTTTAGATGTACTTGTGTTGTGCGAAGCGTAGATATAAGTCAAAATTTTTTGTGAGCCCTAATTTATGAATGCATAGTATTGCCCTCAATAGTCAATTTTGAACCTCAATCACAAGTTGTTTTTCATTTTAGGATTTTTTTGCATGTAAATTAGGTATAAAGTTGAGTAATTTTAGGGTTTTAGAGTAGTCTTGAAATATGAAGGACGAATTGTAATGAATAGTAACAAGAGACAAACTGTGAATTCTAGGAGGTGAGAAGTAAGCATGATTCCCCCCAACTCTATGGTTTTAATTGCAAAGCTGTTTATGAAAAATGTTTTTGGAAAGGGTATTTCAACCTCTATGTAGCTGAGGATATCACATGAAAATGGCCATGTGTATAATATCGGTGGTGTTTATGAGATTAGGACAATGTCATGTGTATAGGAAAGACCCAGGAGGTGAACAGTCAATAATGAACAATATAACAAGAGTGCGTCATCAAGAAATTTTTTGTTGAATGTGTTAGAATGATGTAACATGAAACATAGAGCACCTACAGTTTAGAAGACCAATGAGGTTAATTTCATATTCTAAACCCTCACAGAAGTCGCACCGTATGATCTATGGAACTAGAGTGTGTCATTGGGTATTATTATGTTTCATAACGGAATGTTAGAAAGATGCCCATCCACTGAACCATGCGGTGTGAAATGTGTCAGTGTAGTGTGGTTCATGGATGTAGTATGACCTCAATAGTTGAGTGTGAACCTTAGCAAAACACACTGTATCATGGGTAACAGTGTTGACGATACAAAGTGTATCAAGTTATGTAAGAATGAATCACACTGTAGCATAAGACCTTCAGAAATTATAAACACCGTGACCTGATTAGTTATAAGAGGGGAGAAAATCCTAAGCATGATCTACCTTGAGTGTATGATGATGCATTGAGCTAGTTTCAATCAAGAGTAAATGGAAAGGTTCCTCAAACCTAATGTTTGACCGTTGATGATAAAGGCATCCTGACCCATGATCTAAGATCATGTAGTGTGTGAGACTGATGATGTATGTGTGAAGGAAGACTAGGGGTAAATGCCTATGTTAAGGTCTATTCTAGTGAGGTGAGGATAACCTATGTGATGGATCCTAAGGAGGTGATGATAACCTATTTGAAGTAGAGACCTAGGAGGTGAAATAAGGTGGTGAATTCCTATGTGAAAGGGCTGGCTGAGTTGGGTACTTAAGCTGCCAAGATAGATTAGACTAGACCAATCGATGAGGATGAGTAAGTTGTGTATGAATAGATGAGATACTGGTGTAGAATAATATGCCTTTTATTTGAGAGGGAAAGGGGGCCTAGAGATGTTATAGCTAGTGATAGGACATCCTTAAGAGGAGGTATAGGAAACGGTGTGTATAGTGGAACACCATTGAGAGTGACAACTTTCTTATTGTGAATGAATTTGAGACAAAAGTTGATTCATCAGAAAAAATAGCTTGTGTGAACACATATCCAAGGAAGACCTAAGAGCATGTCATGACCTTTGATTGGCGTGTTCCATAACTGTATGGAAACAAGCATGGTGAGAGGCCCAACTGTAACTAGAATGAAATCTTGATGAAACCATAACATTTGGGAATTGGATATGAAATTTGATAGAGAGTGGATAATTGATATCGACAAGGAGTGAAAGTTAGACACATGCATCCAATAGGAGTCACGATGGATTGATCATAGTGTTATTGACAATATAAAATCTGATAGAAGTAATGATTTTGTAGTTGTATTAGAAGAAAATGTAAGCATGATAATCGTGATCAGAGAATGTTTTTAGTGCTGGAGATGCATTACAGTATGAGAATCTATAAAATCAAGATCCCTCGAAGAAGGAGGAGGCACAACATGATATGTATGATTAGCTTGAAGAATAAAAAAAATTGCTTCTCAATGCTTAGGGAATGGATCATTGAATATTTTTAGCTTGTGGGTTTTCATTGAACCAACTTAGATGTCCAAATGCTCATGAAGCTCAATTGTAGTTATTATCAATAACATCTTGAATGAGATGCCTGAGTCTGAAACATCAATCAGTGAGAATGCCTAACACAATGATGATAGTCACATCTATTATTTTCATGTATAATAGGTACACCCCTTAGGGTGAGTTGAATCAAGATTCAACAGGTGGTGGAAGTGTAATAATATTTCTTTGAATTAGTTATGGCAATAGAAAACAAGGAACATAACGAAATTTTGTAAATATACGCTTTCCGAGGTTGCTATTGAATATTTTTCAAGAGTATAAACATATCGTTAACAATAGCTTTGGCTTCATTAGTGTGCTTAAAATATGTCTTGAAATTAGATTTTCCTTTATAGCCAATTAGAAGATGAGGCTTGAGCATGATATTTAATTTTTCCCATAGATAATAGTTTGCTTTTGCGTAACTTAAGAGTATAGCATAGTTGATCAAATGATGGATAGGTCTTAAAGATGAAGCTCTCTTACAAAGGAGACAAAATACTTTAGACAAAAAGATCTTGCAATTCAGATTCCATGATTACATTAGACATCTTAGCTAAGTTTTTTTAAATCATAACACATAATCTGCTAGATTCTCATTAGATCCTTGTTTGATTTGTGCAAGTTGAGAAGAGGAGGGGAGTTAACCATCTCTGAAGTCTTTCAGCTTAACATCATAGTTCATCTGGGGAGTTTCAGATTCTATCAGATGAGCACCAGAGTTCATCTGAGGAGCGCTAGAGTCTATTAATTGAGTACGAGAGTTCATCTAAAGAGCATTGGATTCTATCAACTGATCTCTAGAGTTCATCTGAGGAGTGCCAAATCCTATCATCTGAGTGCCAAATTTCATCTGAGGAGAAACAAAATTTATCTGAGGATCCCAAGACTTCATCTGAGGACTACCAAAGTATATCACATAAGCACTTGAGTCAATCACAAAAAAAATAAGAATTGAATCTTGGGAGAAATGATCGAAAAATATATATATGAAGAGTGGAAAATCATACATATTTTTCCCCATTATCACCTTCTAACCCAGATTTTATTTCCAATAGCTTCTTCAACTCTTTTCCAGATGTATGTAGATCTTCACCTCCCTCTCCATTACCTTCATCTTCATCCTGTAATATCCAAATATAAATATCACTACTTAATCATAAGATCAATACATTAATCAATGTCCATTCACTTATACATTAGTAAGAAAAAACAGTCTGAAACAAAAGCCAATAAATAGTTCTATAGCATGCAAGTTTTAGGGCTTGTTAGTGAAATAATTTATCGCAGGAAGATTATTGGTTTTCACCAATGGTCATGGGGCTAGGCCCCTCCTTCTTGGGTATGGGGAGGATCCTATTATTTAATGCAAGGACTAAATAAAACTATGGGGTGGTCGAGAGGCCGAGGATCACACAGGAATACTCCATCAAACTTTTGGAAAACTACTTGTATGGTTACAATGGAGGAATTAGCTTTGAGGGAGGTAAAGGAGAGTTGAATAAATGGAAAGAGAACATTAATTTCATGAGTAGGCGCTTAAAAATTCTCACCACCAGTAACCAAAGTATTTCAACATTCAATAGAATAAATCAACCATGTAAGCAATAAAAAGACTAATAAATAAGAGACAGAAAGTTCTATAGATCTATTAATCAAATACACAAAGCTCTTTCTTGGTGTTACAAGATTACAATATTTGCAAAGTTGGAAAGTAGAGAGATTAGAATAACATAGGCAAGGATATAGAAGAATGTAGATTATTATGTGTAGTAGTAATGAAATCCAACAACTTGCAATAACCAACAAATGTTAACCCCTTGGAATGGAGAAGTCGTCCCAATTTATAGTTTACCAAAATGTCTCTTCCTCTCCCCCCCATGCGAATTTTCATCTCACCACTACTTGTGACATTTTAAATTCCTTAGGAATAAAATTAATTCATTTTCTTATTTTTGAAAAAAGAAATTTTACAATGCAACATAAGGCCACTTAAGTGAATACGATGAAAGAGTGAAAAAGTGTATTCCCAATGAAGAATTAGAATGTTAGAGAGAGAAGGGAGAGGGGGAGTCGAGAGAAGAAAAAAGAGAGATGAAAATATGGAGATGGGGGAGCTTTTGATGATGAAGAGCATGCTTCTAATGGATCTCAAGAGAATGATCCAAGTGAAACATCTCTTGTTGAACTAAAACATTTTGGTTACAATCTCCTACCTCTGTGAAACATGGACACACTCCAAACCATTGAATAAGTGTTCAAAACACTACTAAGTGACTTATATTGTGTGAGCCTGAGATGATTTCTCATTCTTGTAATATGTGACCCTACCAACTCTCAGTAGTTCACTAAGAATTTATTCCCTTCTACATCTACTTATTTTTCAATCAACATCCTCAATTTTAAATCTCCCAATTCCATACTTGTTACATCACTATCACTCTTATTAGTTTACTCAATATTTGAAGTTGGAATTGGCTCCAAACTTGAGTGTTTAAGCTCCATGGTGATAAAATATGGTGAGATGGATGGGAGATGACTGAGTGTGAAAATTTTAACCACAATCCTAACACCTATTATCTTTCGTGAGTCCAATTCTAGGATGTCTATTTTTAGTAAGTGTCTTGATTTAGCACTTTTGAGTGTTCTTGATATGCAAGGAGAAATTGAAACTTAGAGAATGAACCATTGTGATACTTACTATTTATAGATTTTGAATTTGTGTAAGACTTAATATTTTTATAAGTGGGTCTTCAGTTGTCTAAATGAGATGAGAGTGGTCTCAAAAGTTTCTTTATTTTACAAGGATGCTCTTCTCCGAATTTTAGATGATTCTCTCATCCAAATTAGTGGGAAAGTGAGAATTTCATCAAGAGGGAAGAATAATGAGATAAAATTTAATCCTCCATAGCCATAAAACTACTCCACCTCATTATGCAATAAATGTCTTAGATGAAAGCTAATTTTACAAGGATCATATGCTCCAAATTTAAAGTAATTTGGCTTGTTGGATCACCAAGAAAATGCAAATTATTTTCAACTGTTTTGGGAAAAAATGGAGTTCGTGGATGGAAAATTCTTTCTCAAATGGAAGATAAATCATGTCATGTTAGATTCTAAGTGATGGATCATGTGAAATTAATTTGTGAGAGGAGCACTTTGGCAAGGTTTCACAAAGATCGGGTGCACTGTTGTGGAGTTACGAGTAAAATTAATTTATTAAGGCATGGAGGTCTCTGGCATATGTTTAGTAGAATAACAACAAGGAGATTTAGATTTTAGGGGGTAAATGAATCTTTTAAACTCAAACATGGTGAACTATTTGAACATGAAGCCTTTTGATCTTACTTGCACACATTAACTCATGTTTGACTCAAATACACTTAACTAAGGTTGAATGAGGGTTGATGTGGAGTTTTGCCCTAAAAATAGGGGACAAAGGGGGGAAAAGGGGACAAGAAAGGCTCCCAAATGCAATTTTCATCAGATCATGCCAAGATTCAGGTTGTGGTTTCATGAGAGTGAGATGCAGGGGGCTATAAACTAGCACTCGGGGCTTAACAGAGGTTTTCCATTTGTCTAAGGGCTAGCTAAGAGAGGGGGAGTGCAATTTTATGTCCATTCTTGAAATTTATGACCCTTCCAACTCTAAGTAGCTTGCTAATAATGTATTCCCTTCTGCATTTTCTGGTGTTCAATCAACATCCTTATTTTCAAGTCTCCCAGTTCCATACTTGTTACATCACTATCACTTTTATTAGGATACGCAATGTTTGAAGTTGGAATTGGCTCAAAACTTGAGTTTTTGAGCTCCATGGTCACAAAGGCTAGTGAAATGGTTGAGAGATGACTGAGTGTGAAAATTTTTACCACAAACCCAACACCTACTATTTTTAGTAAGTCTAATTCTAGGATGTCTATTTTTTGTAAGTGTCTCAATTTAGCACTTTTGAGTATTCGTGATATGTAAGGAGCAATGGAAACTCAGATAATGAACCGTCATGAAACTTACTATTTATAGAATGTGAAGCTTGGTAATACTTACTATTTTTATAATTTTTTCTTCATAATTTCCAAACGAGATGAGAGTGGTCTCAAAATTTTGGTTATTACAAGGATGCTCTACTCTAAATTTTAGATGAATCCCTTGTCTGAATTACTGTAGAAGTGATAATTTTGTCGAAGAGGGAAGAATACTGAGGGAAAAATAATTCCTTCGTATACCTAAAAAATACTCCACCTCATCATGCAAGAAATGGCTCGGATGAAAGCTAATTTTACGAGGATCATATGCTCCAAATTTCAGGTAAGTTAGATCACTGGATCACAAGGAAAATGCAAATAAAAATTAACTATTCTAGGAAAAATGGAGTTTATGGATAAAAAATTATTTATAAAATGGAATATAAATCATTCCATGCCAACCTCTAAGTGATGGATCATGTGAAATTTATTTGCGAGAGGAGCACTTTGGAAAGGTTCCACAAAGATCGGGTACATGGTTATGAAGTTATGACAAAAAATGAGTTTTTGGGCATGGAGGTATCTGGTATATGTTTATTAGAATTAAAAAAAGGAGAATGATATTTTGGGGTGGAAAATGAAGCTTTGAAATGTAAATATGGTGAAGTGGTTTAACATGAAGCCTTTTTATCATACTTGCACACCTTAACTCATATTTGACTCAAACAAGCTTAACTGAGGCTGAATGAGGGGAGTTGCACCCTAAAAATAGGGGAAAGGGGGACAAGAGGGGCTCCCAAATTCTCTTTTCATTATATCATACCAAGTTTCAGCTTGTGGTTTCATGAGAGTGAGATGTTGGGGGCTGGAAACTAGCACTTGGGGCTTAACAAAGGTTTTCCATGTTTCTAGGAGCTAGCTAAGAGGGGGAGCACACTTTTATGTCCCTCGTGTATATATTCACCTTGTGAAAATTGAAAGGGGAAATCACACCTTGAAAAATGCATCATGGGTGATCATCTCATGAGGAGGGGGGGCATATTTTACTAGAACTTGAGTTTGCACCTCTAACACTCATAACACTTGAAGTGATGTGTTTAAGCAATGAAAACTTGAAAATGGAAATGGGAGTGCACTTTGGTTTCCATCACATCCCTTTACATGTTGGGACAAGTGAAAGGGTACATATGGCCTTGAAAAATGTGCCAAGTGGGGCCACAACATGAGGGGGCCTATTTTTGCATCGAGATCACCTAACCACTCAAGTCACAAGTTTTAAGTGGTGAAAAATAAACCTGGATAGGGGAGAACATTTTGGTGTCCCTCATGTCCCTTTTCACCTTTGTATAAGTGAAAGGGGACACACCACATTGAAAAATTCTCTCGATCCTTTAGGTAATGATGATGTCATCATCCCAACGTGAAATTAGAACATGCATCTTGCCTTTTCTACCCCATGAGTGAAAGTTAGAGTTCGGAGGTGAAATATTATATGATTTTGACTCAAAATAATCTAATGAGTTCATTCCCAAAAAATTTAAGGCTTTATTAATCTTGTAATTTAATTTATTTCACCATTCACACTTTTAGCATGAAGTAGCAACAATAATGAATTGAACTATCACAAGAGATAATTAAGATTTACACAAAGATTGATGCGTCCATCATGTGGAGGATTCCAAGATATTTTCATTTACTATTTTGTAAGCTTCCAAATCCTCTTTTAACTCCTATAATATTCATAACAAGGTGACCTTCTCTGTCAAATCCTTCATTCTTGTGCCTAAAATGAGCCGATTTTGCTTAACTTATTCCCAATATCAATTGCCTCCATGGTTTTTCCATAAATTGCCTTAGGTAACTTCATTGTTCTCCTGTAACACTCCTAGATGTGTTGATTTTTTCCATTCAGCTTTTGGGGGATGTTCTCATACTGAAATATGGCTAAAAATAGATAATTTAGTGATATGGAGAACATTATTCCACCTTGGAGCTTAGTCTCACTATGAAATCAACTTGGATCCATTCCCCTACCCATGAAACACACTTGAAAACCATGATAACACATTCCTCTTAGAAAAAATAAGTATGAAATAGACCCATAGGGGTTGCGTGAGGTGGTGGGCTAGCTAGAGGAAGGGTTCACGATGAACAGAGGAGAGGTTTTCAAATGGTGGGCTTAGTTGTCATCACCAAAAATTTTAATTTTACGTGTTGTAAATTTAACATGACAATAAATGGCTCTAACTCTGGGGGTATTAGATCTGTAAGGGGTGATGAAGAACCTCTAGAATCTTGTGGGGATTAGACTAGTGCCTTATCCATTGGGTCATAGAATCACCGCATGGAACAACTACCAAAGCTACCAACATGACCAAGAGAAAAACAACACAAACACACAACAGAAAGAGAAACACACACTAGAAAGGGAAACACACAACAGAGAGGGAAATCATGATACAATATTCCTACATCACCTATCGTATATGCAGGAGATAACCCGCTTTCACCATAGTACATATTCTTCTCTGAAATTTTAACAGTGCACAAGAAGCACCAAATGCCTTTTCTCTACAAATCCATTGACTGGATCAAGGAAGCATGAGCCTTTCCTAAATTTACTGGGAAATTTTCCATGATTTTTCTTACAAATAAGGGTCCACTTAGATAGCTTAATGACTTTTTTGCTCTGTAATATTGTGTAAGCACCAAATTTTTGGTATCCCACATCCGCTCCTCCTCATCGTCATTATTTCACATACATAGATCTCTTCCCATTTAAATCCCCCTTCCCTCCTAAAATCTATTTATCCATTTAATTGGTATTTTCCACCTTAATCTCATCTTAATCACACCCTTAATTAATCTCCCCTAATCATCCCTAATAACCATTAATTAATCTTAAATCCCCGTCTAATTCATTTATCCTATCTGAATGTCTCTAATTACAATCCCTAGGCCCTCATTTAATGATTTCACCTCCCCTTTTCCTTTATTGAATATTTTCTACCTCCCACCTACCCATTTATCCATCCTAAGCAATCTTAACTTGTCCTCACCTCTCATAACCCTAATCCCACATCATAAGGGCTCATTTCCTCAGAGCTTGCCACTCTTCCATCCTCCCAAATGGAAGGATCCCCATAATCAGTGGTGACCCATCCGGGTCACCATTGACCCTATAAGTGTGACCATACCCCTCTCTTTTCAGGGATGCAACTTTAGAGACTTCAAGCTTTCTTGTGACCTTGCTTTCGTTTCTTACTTGTCTTTACAGCTATTATCATCATCTTGGAGTCATTTTGGAGGTCTTGTGCTTCACCCTTAGAGATTTGGAGATATTTTTCTCTCTTGCATGTTTTGATACACCATTTCCATTACCATCACATTTTCCCTATTAGTCCTTTGCAAGTTCATCTGTCATCTAGGAGCCTTGTCTTTGCATTTTTCTCATCTTCATTTCCATCTACAGATCATCATTTTTATCCATTTTTTCCAATCAAACACATAGATCACTCTTGGTCTCTGTTGACCCTACCTAGTCCTCATCGAACCAATTCTCATTTATTGTCTTTTTGTCCTTCAGCTTCCTAGTCATCCATTCTCTGATCCAACAACCTTCCATATCCTCCAATCTTGTCATTATGCACACCTGCAACTCTATATCCCAACTTCATCATATTTGATTGCTGTCAATTGGAACTAGTTGTCGCTAAACCTGTGAAGTAGTTATCATCTTTCATTAATTTTATTACATTCTTTCTGTCAGATCCATATTCTATATCTTCTTGCAGTGTTCCTGTTCTAGTTTAGCATCATCCTTAGTTCAAATCATCTCTAAATCAGGCTTCAGGAGGCCTTTCAGATCAGGTTTTCTACATTTTCTTCCTAAACTTCCCTAGTCAGTATTGACTGTGCCTTGTCAGCTTCGGATCATCATTGACCCACCCAAGTTTGATTTAGTTTGCATCTGTTTAGATCAAATCTACATCTTTATTATATCTAGCATGTTTCAGGATTTTGTTTCAGTTTAGTTATTTGTTACATATAATTTACCGATCATTACTTTATGTATCTTTTATCAAAACATGGGTTGACATCCATCTAGGAATTTTTCACTTCTCGGGACCAAAATTTCCGGGAAACCCACCCATCTATCTACTAATCCATTTTTGTTGAGTGTCTCATCATTGTGCAAGTTATAAAGCTTGTTACGAGGAGGAGTTCTATTTTGCACCCGTATTCATTAAAATTCCATTTAGAGGTACCTTAAACCCTCCCCTACTTTGTGTTACTCATTGTATTTTTTACAATTTCACTAATCTAAAACAGGAAACCATTCATAGTTTGGTCATTTCCTAGGTTCCCTTTGAGCCCATTTTATTTTCTTTTTACGCATCTTTAATAATTAAGTTAATCAAAAATTTGTCGCATGACTTGTCTAAAGTGATTAAAAATCAACATAGTTTCTTGTATTATTATTTGTTTCATGCCTGTTATTACATGTTCCTAGTCAATAAAAATGGAACATACCATGTCATTCAACAACATTCCTATTTCCACTATTCCCTCCCAAAAAATTTCCACCCTCTCGATCATTTCGTCTACTCCTTTGGTTTCCTCTTCCATAGTTAATCAACCAATGGTTCTCATTTCCTCTCTTCAAGATTCTTAGGTCATCTAACATACTACCCACGTTGAAACCAACCCCTTTCTTGATCACCACTCCATCCCATATAGACCAACTACACCCCCATATGCCACCTATATCAAAGATTTTTGGCATCTTACCATCCCTCGCAGGTGTGGGAAATTCCAAGAGATTTTGACGCCAACCCAGTTGCTCTTCATGATTACCTTCTTCTCAAACCTACCATCCTCCCTATTGATGGACCCCATATTTAAAAAATCTATTCTTACTATTCCCATCCTAAGTCCACTCAAGTCCTCACATCACAACTCATCGTATTCTTCCCTAGAGCTATGAATGAATTTTTCATGGCGCAATATAAGTTTGATCCTCACCAATCTTCATCCATAATCCCTCACAATCACCAAACCACTCAATTTGTGGTCCACATTCCCCCTAATTTACCCTGCATTAACACCAATATCACTTCTTCTATCCCCATCATCTCCTCGTCCATTACGGTTATTAGTGTTCCTATCCAATCATCACAAGAGTCTCATTTACTTCCTCCTCCACCCAAACAACATAACCCAACTTTACCCCTTATTTCCACTTCCCATGGCCATGCCAATGTGATCACTTCACAACCCCATCCTTCTTAATCAACCTAAACCCATCAACCTCCTCTTTGAGGTACTTTTTATTACATAGTTCCCCATCAATCAACCCAAGTATCTCAACCACCCATCACTTACATCCCAAATCATCCTATATCAAAACCAATTAAATGTCCCCATATCTCAACAACCAATGCAATCTCATCAATATTATCATATCCCCATCTCTCAACAATAACCTACATCTCAAACCATTCAATCAAAACCATTCAATTATATTCCCCCTTAACAACCACTTCCACCAACACTTACTCATCCTCAAACATATTAACCTTATCAACAACTGAACCCATATACTTCATACACTCCACAACTGCATCTATCAGCTTCTCATCATCATACATCTATCCCATGCATGCCCTATTGAGTAGACTGGATAATCTTGAGGTCATTACGTTGGGATCCAAAACCACCATATCATATGATCAAATTTTCAAAGAACCCATAAATCCTTTTGTCCTCATAAAGCCTTATCCCCCACATTTGGAACTCCCAAAATTCTCCAAGTTTAATAGCAAGGAGGATTCACAACAATATCTTTGTGCCTTAGGCATGCATGTTATCTCATTTCCCATGATCAAGACCTTAAGTTTATTACATTCCCCATGTCATTGGACAATCCCACATTGGATTGGTACAATGGAATCCCACAACATTCACTATTTTCTTTCACCCAACTCACGCAATTATTCCTAGATCACTTTTCAATTAATATTGCATGTAATATCACTATCATGGACCTATATGCCATTATACAATTTGATGACAAATCTATCACATATTTCATCACAAGATGGCGTACCATAATCAACCAATTAGCATCCTCCCTCCCACATTGAATTAATCGAACTCTTCTCACAGTTTTGTGTGAAGCATATTTCCTCTACTCTTAAAATAAAATCATTAAAAACCTTTAAAGAGGAATTCACTATGGCTTGTAAACTCGAACTTCATGCCCTTGAGAAAGGCCATATTAAACTTCAATAAAATTAGCCCAAACCAAAATTTACTAAATCCTCCACGCATGGAAACAAATCCAAGAACGTCGTTAATATCATTATGGTTAAATCTTCCTCCACATCCACTTCTCATATGGATCCTCTGCAAATATCTCCTATACCGCCTCCTAACTATAACCCTATTGGGGAATCTTATAGTGCAATATTTGACAATTTAATGGTGATCCATCTTATTCAACTTCCTCCCATCCAACCCTTTGATGAGTCACGGCCCAAACCAACATGGTATCATGAGGAGCATTATTATAAGTATCATCAAGTTTGTGGCCATGACATTGAGAAGTGTCACACTTTTAAAGACAAGTGGATAACCCTGACACACCTCCTAATCAACCCTTAGACGTTTTCAAACAACATTTTCCTAACCACCAACCCAATAATCAAACACATCCTCCTACATCCCAACCACCCAATGCTCATACTATCAACACCATAAGTCATGAATCAACTTTTCCACCTACGTCCATCATCTATGTCTATTTCACCCATGTTTATTTCAAAATTTTCTCCCACACCCACAAATTCATCCACATCTACACTTATCCCTACACCTATCATATCTACATCGACTATGTCCATAGCTACCACACCCACTTCAATCCTAATTACACCCACTTCCCCACCCATACTTTCTACATCATCACTTATCATGTCTAGTCTTCCACCTATATCTACCCCAACACCCACTTCCACATTAATCACATCTGCTACTATGACCATAGCCGCATCAACATACGAATCTATATCCACATCCTTACCATCTCTTGAAACATCTAATACCCAAATACCCCCACTTAATATCACTACAAATGATACTCTTCCCCATATACAAGTCCAATTATTCCTATGCCAAAAATAATTAGACTCATACGATCTACAACCCCTTCTGATTCGTCAAGCACGTCATGCAAAAACCACTTCCACCTTCAATATCCACCTCTGAAACATAATTTACATTACAGTGTTTGGCCTTTACATATCCCCCAGTTGAAATTTTCGTCATTCTTACCAAATGCAAAACCTTACAACCAAAGTCTAAGAACCTTGATCCCCATCTAAAAATCCCTCACACACCCACACAAAAATTTGGAACTCCCTCCTCCTAAGACTAACCATCCTAAACAATATAATGTCACATCATCACTCTTAGGATCATCTTCATCCATCTTAGGTCCAAGCCCTTCCTCCAAGACCCCCATTATTAATAAATCAAAATCAAAACAATCTAATCCTACCTCTAAATCTGATCTCCCCTCAAAACCATCCACCACCCCAATTTTCAGATCAGAATCCAAGTCATCTAAGTCATCAATCATCAAAACTAAAACCAAGACAAAAACACCTTCTTCTCCTTCTAAGACCGAGACAGAATCAAAGGATCCCATAAAACCTCATCAAAGCAAACCATCCCTCTTACCTTCTTCCATCATTCTCAAATCCAATCCATATATGACCTCTTATTCAACAACCCCCATCGGTTCCTACAGAAAAATCTTCCAACACTTACTCCAAGCATCCGTAATCACCCTTCCTCCCATTAAGTATTTTGATTTACATGGCCCAAGACCTTCATGGTTTGATTCTAACTTTATTTGTGCATATCATCATGCCCCAGGACATGATACCAAACATTGTAAGGCCCTCCAAACTATTATCCATAATCTTATCGAAGAGGATAATTTTTTTGTGGAAAGGGATCCCCCTCTTCCATCAATCAATCTCCCTCATCCACCCCCATCTTCATCCACCAAGATCTCTAAATATCCTCATTAATCTAGGACCTTTTCCTCCATCCCTCCGCCAAACATGACCTCTCCCAAAGAAGGTCCTCATTTTTTCATCAATGTTGTTTGGAATACCACTCAATCTCACCCATATGATTATCTACCTCATAACCAATCTAAACCCAAAGTTTTTGTCACTGATCCCTCTAGTGAGCCTACTCCTTTATCAAAGGCTAAATTTTGCATCTTAGTTGCCCCATGGCATGCTGCTATTGAACAAAGTATTATGAAACAACTTCATCAGGCCTTAGTAAAGATGTCACTCTATGAGCTTATCTAAACCTCCCCCAATCATAGACAAGCTCTCAAATGCATCCCTACCCCTAACGATGAGACTCATACCTTTGTAGCTCTTGTTGGAGCACTTGCTACTTCTACTACCATATTTTTTGACAATAGAAAAATTCCTGACATATCACCAGAATAACGTGAGCTTCCCCTCTTCATGATCATGCATATCAATGACACATTCATTCATCATTCCATGATAGACAATGGAGCTAGCATAAACATCATCTCATCCCACACCTTTGATCAGCTCAAGCTCCCTAATTCCATTATTTCCCAATCACCCACGGTTCTTCTCACATTCAATGATGTTATTGCCCCCGCTTTGGGCACAATTATTCTTCCTATCCACATTGGTGAAAAACTCCTCCATGAGGTCTTCTATATCGTAGAAGGTGAGTTTTAATATAATATCCTACTTGGACGACCATGGATTCATGCCAAGCATTGCATCCATTCCACCCTTCATCGATGTATCAAATATGAACATGAGGGTAAAATCCTAACTCTCCCTATAGACACTCCTCCATTCAAATTATGTCACATGACTTATCAACCTAACGACGTGCTCATTCCAGTCTTCTAAAACATCCACTAGCTCATCTGTCTCTGTGTCTAATTTTCCCAATGATGACTCCTATAGAAAAAGTGATGGACTGATTCTCATTGGGGGAGTATCACCTTCTCATGCTTAATGACTCTTCCCACACCTGATAGACTCGGCAAACTTGATAAAGCTCCAATGTATCAACCTGACATCAGAGATATTGTTTCCTTCAGTCCACCCCATCTTCACACCAATATCATCTATGGTGCCATCAATCACCCTTCCTCTCACATTGATGTTCAACCACACACCAAACCATATACCAACATCTTTGACTTTATTTACAAAAATTCCTTTTCCTATACCTATCTACACCACTACGCATGGAAAGGATTTGGAAAGGGTAATTATGAACAAGGCATGCATGACCTCATCATTAACCAATCTTGTAAACCCCATGAAAATTTTGGATTGGGTTTTAAGGAACAACCTATCGACCCTCTCCCACCATCTTTATCCCTAATGGACATCGACCCTCCATCTTCTCCATCCCACAAGGCTATGGATACGGATGACACCATGTCCATATCCTCTCTCCTTTTCTTAATATCCACCATTACCTTGGGGTCGGTCACTTATCATTGTGAAGGTGAAACTAGGTCCCTCCCTCTTTAATTTCCTGATATGGCAAAGGAAGATTCTCCTACCATTGAAATTCTCCAATGCACCGATGATGATTCTATTCCTACCTACATGGGGGCCAAAGATTCCTATCTTCATAAGTCCTTATTGCAAGACACATCCACCCTCCTCAAGGAATCCACCATCAACATCAACATAAGGACTCCACAAGAGCCCCGCATCCTCAAGGTGGTTCAATTTCTTAATCCTCAGGAGTTTGATTCTTTCACCGCCTTCCTCTCTTGACATACCCAAGCCTTCGCATGGTAATACACTAACATGTCAGGATTCAATCCTTTCATCATTGTCCATAACATCATTACCTTCCCCCATGCTAAGTTGGTTAGGAAGAAGCTTTGCCACATACACCCTCGAGTTTCCCTCCTTGTCAAAGAGGAGTTGCGGCACCTTATTTCAACTAATTTAATTATTCCTATTGACTATCCATAATGGGTATCTAATATGGTGCCCATCACCAAAGCTTCTGGAAATATTTGTATTTGCATTGAATTTTGAGATTTAAACCTTACATGATCTAAAGACAACTTTCCTCTTCCCAACATCGATCAACTCATGGACCTTACTACTCAGGCCATGAGATGATTTCTCTTATGGGAATATTTTTTGGGTACAAAAAAATCCTCATCACACCAAAAGACCAATATAATACATCTTTTATCACTCCTTTGGGGACATTCAACTATCGCGTCATGCCTTTTGGTTTGAACAAATCTGGAGGCACCCATCAACGAGCCATGACCTACATCTTTCATGATCTCATCCATAAGACTGTAGAGGACTATGTTGACGAACTCTTGGGTAAATCCAAGCATTAATTTGATCACCTTTATGTCCTTGAATTCCTTTTCGAGCACGTTATTCATTTCTTCCTCTGTCTCAATCCAACCAAGTTTGTGTTTGGAGTGCTAACTGGAAAACTCCAAGGTTTTATCGTATCTATCAGGGGTATTGAAGTTGACCCCTCTAAAATTAAAGCCATCCTTGATATTCCCCCTCCTTCTAATATAAATTATCTTCACAGTCTTCAGGTTTGACTTCAATCAGTTCATCATTTCATCTCGTTGCCAACCTTTTCACCATATTCTTCACAAGGACATTGACTTGAATTGGGATGCTAATTGCCAAAAATCCTTTGAATATCTCAAGCATTTTCTCTTATCCCCACTTATGCTTATACCTCCACATGAAGGGGAGCCTTTCTATCTTTATGTATCTACCTTTGACCATGCTCTAGGTGTCATGTTGGCATATCATGATGAGAAAGGCCAAGAGCAAGCCATCTATTACATCAACCACACTCTTCACGATTATGAAACTCATTACACTGAAGCTGATAAGTTGTGTTACACCCTTTTTTTTTATACCTTCAAGCTCCATCGTTGTCTTCTCAATCATAAAAACTATGTCATTACTAACTTCCATATTCTCAAAACCATGCATTCTAAGCCTTATCAGAATGATAGCATCACTCGATGGCTCATGCTCATGACTGAGTTTGACCTAGAGTTCATCTCTTAGAAATCAATCAAGGGCTGAGTTATTTATTATCAATTATTTGATGTCCCTCTTCCTGTTAACTACCTTCCTCACAAGAAATTTTCAAAATAATCTATCAACACTATTGATCATGAGTTCTATCCTCTTAAGATGACACTCTTCTTTGAAGGATCTAAGTGTCGGCAAGGGGGAGACGCCATTGTCATTATTATTCCTCCTTGGGACACTTCCATCCCCATTGCTTATAATCTTAATTTCAAATGTATAAACAATATGGATGAGTATAAAGCCCTCATCTTAGGTCTTCAAACCACTATTTTACTTGGCGTCCAAATTCTTGATATCTATATAGGGATTCTTGGCTTATTATTAATCAATTCAAAGGGGTTTATCAATGTAAAAATGATGTCCTTAAAAAATATAAGGACATCATCATCTTTTTCCTCAAGGCATTCAATTTTTACACCCTTCAAACCATCTCTCATTCATCCAATCACTTTGCAGACACTGTGACTTCCCTCGCCTCTCTTATCCCTTGGATTACGGAAAATTCTAAACTTTCCATTATCATTCATCATATTGACAAGCCATATCACCTCAGCAAGCTTCATCATGTCAATCTTGTCGAATCTAATCCTTCTAATCTTTGGTATTCTCAAATATTTGATTATGTATCTCAATCAATCATCCCCTCCGACCTATCCAAAAATGGTAGGTGGGCATTTAGTTAACGCACTAACTGTTATGTCATTCTTGGTGGCATTCTCTACAAGTGTGGATTTGATGGCATCTTGCTTCATTTCCTTAAGTCTTATGAATCTACTCGTGTTATCCAAGAAGTCCACGACGATATTTGTGGTGGTCATTTTAGCAGATTGGTTGTCACCAAGTGTGTTCTTCACATGGGCTATTATTTTCCCTCTCTCAATCAAGACTATTGTGAGTATGTTAAGAAACGCTTCAAATGTCAACAACATTCTAATCTCATCCGCATTCCTAGCCAGGCCTTACATCAAGCTCAGGACCTTTGTTCTTTCTCACAATGCGGACTTGACCTCATCGGCCTCCTCAATCCGTGTTCCTCTCAATTCCATCATTCTATCATCATTACTACTGATTACTTCACAAAATGGGTGGAAGACATTCCACTTGCATCAACTAAAGCTGACCAGATTGTCAATTTCATCTATCAGCACATCATTTTCCACTTCGATGTTCCCCACAAAATCATCACAAATAATGGAAATTCCTTCAAAAACAAAGACCTCAAGAATCTTTGTGAATCATTCAATATTAATCTCAACTTCTCTTCTCCATATTATTCTCAAGATAATGGCCAAGCTGAAGTAACTAACAAAACTCTTTGTAATATCTTTGCCAAAACTATTGATAGATCGGGTCGTAATTGGAATCTTTACATCCCTTTTTCTCTTTGGGCCTATCAAACTAACATCCTCACCTCTATAGGCCCTAATCCTCTCTCTCATATATGGCTCTAAGGTCATCCTTCCTCTTGAAGTCCAAATCCCATCCTTGTGTGTTATTAGACAAATGTTAGTCTAATAAGTCTACATGCAAGGATCTGTGTATGTTAGAGTAGGTATTTACCTTAGCTCATGTTCACCTAGGTAGTTTATTTACCTTTATTGTATTTATCCTCACCCACTTATGTGTGTGGATATTTATTTTATTTTATTTAGATATTAGGAGATATTATCTAGTTGTTAGGTATAGTTATTTCCTTGATCTATGGTATTGACTAGTTATTTCTTTGATCTATGGTATTGACTAGATCCTTGATGTCTAGTTCTCTCCTAAATCTATGGTCTTGAATATTTCTTTGATGACAAGTTATTTCCTTGATTTATGGTTTGGTCTACAACCTGGACTGGTTCTTAGATTGTTATTCCTTGCCTATTTAAGCAAGGCCCATTCTCAATGTATTGCATTGAGTTCCATAAAAATATATGATATCATTGCTTATTTGTTTGTAAAGGTTTATGTAAAGTTATTATGGCGAATTGATTTCATCTTATTGATCATGGTGTTTGATTAGCATCTGCATTCTTGGCTTGGTATGATCTAGTTATCATTCCTTTTATGGTATTAGAGTAAAATCTCTCTAAAAAAAAAGAGAGATACATTACACCTGCTAAACAAAAATGCTCAAAACAAGAAGCATCACAATGCAGAAGTTATAGAAAGTGGAGAAAGAGGCCTTGTTACCGGGACCCACCTTCTTTTTTCCCTACCTAAGCTATGCTTACGGGAGGGTGTTAGTGTAGGGTATTATTTATCCTTTTATTTATTTATCAGGATAATTCTTACACTTGTGTTAGCCCTACACTTGTTGGGTTAGCTTCCTTAAGTGTACTAGTTGTGTGGAGTTAGCTTACTAGTTGTGTTGAGTTAGCTTCTCAGTTATGTGGAGTTAGCTTACTAGTCTTTTGGAGTTAACTTAACTACCAGTATCAGTTAGTGGGAGTTCTTCACCACTGATTTAGGTAGTAGTTACACTTCCCTCCTCCTATATGTACCTCTTTCTTATTGAATAATTCAAGTCATTCTATAGTAATGTATTGAGCATTATGGATTATGATGGATTTCCATATATGGTGTTTTAGCTCTTCTGTTTTGCAAATATAATGTGGTGTGCTATTATCATCTAAGATCGTGGCTTGGAACAATATTTTTTTCATTCCTTTTGTGGTATCAGAGCTGGAGATTGTTGTTGACATCCGTCTGTAAGTTTTATTTTGCATATAAATTTTTTCGAACATTCATATATTTGGGATTTGGTCTTATTTTGTTGTTGCATGTGGTTTTATACAAATTTGAGGCTTTCATTGGATCTAGAAGGTAGGAAAACCCTAAGATCAACTGTAAACTTAGCCATTTCTAGAGGCAGTCATTTTTTTTGTTTTTTTGTATTGTTGCAGGAAGCACACGGGTTCACCTCAATTTTTGTGCCAGACAGTAAACAAATCACGGGATTTTTTTAGGTTTGTTGGATTTCTCGATATCTACATAGGGCATTTTTCTGTTATGACGTAATTGCCTCGGTTTACGCACAAGACATTTTGTGGATATTTCCTTTGTTGGAAGGGGTCCACGGATGTTGTGCATGTTTTTTACTATTTTGGGCAAATCCGCAGGTTGCTATTTTTGGCAAACAGAGGTCGCTGTCAAAAGAGTCCAGAAATAGTATTTTTTACTAAAAGAGGCAGTTATATGTGACTTTCTCAAAAACAAGCAACACACCCCAGCATCCATTAAAATCTTTAGCCCTTGGTCATATGGTATAGTCATATGAGGGCTTAAAGCTTGTGATTCCTACTAGTAGGTGCTTAACTTCAACCCCCTTTAATTTTATTTATGTGGTGAAGGCAACAATAATTTATTTTGTTTTAGTGGCAACTAAAATAAATAACACAGCATTATATTGAAACGTTTGTATCTTTTGCTCGCTAACTCGGTTTTGAGTGCCATTTTTTGCAAAAGTGCTTGTTTTTTTGTGCTCTTTCCATTGGAAATATTTATTTTGAGACTTGCACTATAATTATAAAGTGTCAAATATGGAGGAGTGTTGTAATCAATTGTGGACGCAATTTCAGCTGAGCCCGACGTCCTAAAATTTTGGGAGTTACATTCTTATCTATCATGGATTCTGAGAATGATATATTTTTCTCTGAAGTGTGTGGACTTCAAGAGGGTATTGTAAAATTTTTGGAAGAGAATAGATCACTCAAGAAGTGAAATTCTCTTCTACAATCACTCATTCATGATAAGGATACAATAATACACTCCCTGCAGAACAAACTTGCTAGCCTACAACATCACCATCATATTGTGGACAGCCATATCCATGCTCCACTTGTAGCTATAGCTCCTGTACGCACTGACATTGATCTGCCAATCTTTGAGCATGTTCCTACTCTTGATGCTTGTAAACCTATGAGGCTTGTTACTACATGCTCTTCCACATATTTTCCTATCACAGTACCACATGTTGTGTATCCTATTTCTGCTCAACTACATGGCCTTTTTGAGAAGCATACCACTGCATTCAGTTCTCGCATGCTTCGTTCTATGTGTTTCCCTAGTGAAGGTATTGGTCGACATTCATAGGGTATTGTTTCCTCTCTTCCACATGTTAAGTGGAATTCTCACCATGACATTGGTTTTCGAGCAGATACTTCATTGGGATCACACATTGACAGAGCTCCTTTTTTTGTTTGCTTGACTCTTTCTGAGGATCATGAGCAACACATGAGCTTAAGAAACCTAAGATTTCAGTTGTCAAACATGATCAACCTGACACACATCTTGATGTTCCTTTGCATGCACCCATTGTGTATTTTACACTAAGTCATATACAGGCATCTTTTTCATCCATCCGTGTTGATTTGGGGTGGATATTTGATCACTCGTGGTGGAAACATAGGCATTCATTGAGAGGACTCTACAGGTGTGGCTCCTCCACCATTCGGCCTCTTTCTCCACTTCCTATACATTCTGCATTGTGATGCTTCTTGTTTTGAGCATTTTTGTTTAGCAAGTGTAATGTATCTCTTTTTTTTAGAGAGATTTTGTATTTGTATTTTCGACACTTTTGGCATGTTAACAGTATCTCTTGTGGGGGATCTATTCTGGTAGAGTCCAATGTTATTTTTTCAGTGCTTGAGTAGTTGTTTTGACAACTCATACAGATTTGTAACGTCACTCCACCCATTCAGCATTATGGGAGGGTGTGGTGTTGATCTTTCTTCTTCAGGTTTTGTGTCCTTACCTTGTTACCTTGGTTTTTTCTTGGATCATGACACTCTAGATTTTGTGTCCTTGCCTTGTTGCTTTGGTTATTGTTCTTGGATTGTGGCACACCTATTTGCAGTAGTTGATCAAATTATGTTTGGTGTTTTTTTACACTTTTGACATCACTCCGTTGACAGTCTTCTTGTATGGAGCTATTCTGGTGAAGCCCAATGTCAGTTGTTTTGGGTTTTGTGATCAAGCAGTGGATTCAGACCATAGTGCACACCAAAATTCTTTAGCATTGTATGATTTTTTTGAGTCGAGCTTCTTGGGATGCCTTGGAATGGATTTCTACTCTCTTTACTTTGTTGTTACTAGTTTTAGGTACCTTACGGTGTCTCTTTTTACCAGTTATTGTACATGAGTACCTCATCAGACCTAGTTGTCAGGACTCATACTGTGGACATGCCACTTCTATTTTGGCCCCTAGCTTCACTTGAGGGGGGGTGTTAGAGTAGGTATTTACCTTAGCTCATGTTCACATAGGTAGTTTATTTACCTTTATTGTATTTATCCTCACCCACTTATGTGTGTGGATATTTCTTTTATCTTATTTAGATATTAGGAGATATTATCTAGTTGTTAGGTATAGTTATTTCCTTGATCTATGGTATTGACTAGATCCTTGATGTCTAGTTCTCTCCTAAATCTGTGGTCTTGACTAGTTCTTTTATGACTAGTTATTTCCTTGATTTATGGCTTGATCTATGACCTTGACTGGTTCTTAAATTGTTATTCCTTGCCTATTTAAGTAAGGCCCATTCTCAATGTATTGCATTGAGTTCCATAAAAATATATGATATTATTGCTCATTTGTTTGCAAAGGTTTATGTAAAGTTATTCTGGCGAATTGCTTTCATCTTATTGATCGTGGTGTTTGATTAGTATCTATGTTCTTGGCTTGGTACGATCTAGTTATCATTCCTTTTAGTGTAAAGGTTGTATTCACAACTAGAAGGCAAGTGAACACGCATGTGTACATGATAGATAATGACATACAAAATATTTTTCTAGCATGTGTAACAAAGTGTACATGTAAACATAAGAAAGCAAGAGTAAATGTGACCAATATATGCAGTATGTTTTGAATGTGAGTGGAATGGAATACAAAGTGAGCTTGATAGGAGTAGTTATCCCCCCGAGATAATTTGAATGAGTACGCATTAAATGAGGTTCGTTTATAAATTCCCCCTTAGTCGTCAAGAATTAACCATAAAATAAGAGTGCATCATCGAGAAATGGTTTGAATTGTGCGCTAGAAATATATGATTGACAAAGTGTAGAGTGTAAAGAGTGAGTGAGTATGGTGAGTTTCATTTTAGATTTTAGGCCCTCAGTAGTCTATTACGAATCATTGAACTAGAGTGCATCATTGAGAAATGAGTGAAATATGTGATAATAGATGTGAAAAATATATATCATGAATGTATAATGTGCAAAGTGTGTATAATGTGTGATAGGAGCTACTAGAAAGAGATGTGATGAATTTACATAGTGTGAAGCATGTAGTGATGTGAGTTTCATGAGTGTAGTATGCCCTTAATAGTTTAGTGTGAACCTTAGCACAAGAGTGTGCCATAGGGTTGTGACGATACAAGTTGTGTATAAATTTGTGTAAGGATGCTTAGAGATGATTAGTCATCAAGCACTAAGTGTCAAGTGCATGAGATGATAGAAACATTTAAGAACATTGCAAGGGGGGAGAATAGGCACAGTTCCCCCCAAGTGTGCAAGAGATGTTGATCTATGACATTGATTGAAATGGGTCTTGAGGATCAAAATAAGGAATAGTTTTCTTGACAAATTTAATTAGATGTGACAGTGGAGATTGTGAAGGGATCTTGAATGATGCAAGTCCAAAAATGCCATATTGATTTTTATTTTTTTTGTGTAGTGAGTGGTTTCTGATTTGGGATTGATATCATTGTAGAATATTTTAGAGGAGGTAAAGTTAGATTGATTTTGAGAGGTGTTTTCTTAGCTTGACTTGGTAATTCCATGGAAGACTTGAGATGAGGTTTCTTGGGTGGATCTTAAATTACCATAGAAGGACCATTAGCAATAATGGTATGGTGCTCATTAGACATAGATGAATTAGATTTAGGAACCCAATGAGAGTTAAGAATTAGAGATGAACATGTACCTACATTTTGTGTATCAAATGAAATGAGACAATAATGATTGAGGTGGCCCATTTGTCTGTTTAGAGCATGGAAATCATTGTCATTGTGTCCATTGATTTGATGATCATTACAATATGGATGAAAATGATAGTTTGCAAGCCAATAGGGATGATATAAATGAGTAGATAGCAAGCTAATTAATTGATGCTTAAGAAGCTCTGAAAGAATTTCATGTTGTTTATCATTAAAATTAAACTTGAGGGGTACAAGGAGTGGTAAGTCTTGAGGCTCGCTGATATGAGCACATGTAGAAGACATAGAATGAGGATGAGAAGAAGAGCTAGCATGAGCCTGAAAAGCATCGTTAAGATGTTGGATTTCAGATTTAAGAGATGTAAACATATATTCCATAGCCTAAAATTTATCTTGAAATAAAGAATGAACAGATTGAATGGATTTGCAAATATACTGATTGGAATTAGAACCAAGATATTCATTAGAAAGATGATCAAAGATAAAACTTACCTGAGCGGGAGGCATATCCCTAGATAAATAGATGGTGTTTGGATATTTTTTAAGAACATATTTGCAAGGTGGATGCATTTTCAATAATTCATGCAAAGAGATGTGATGAAATTTAGGAGCCACGAGAGAATAAAAAGAAGCATCCAAGAGTGTTCGAATGAGACAAGTTTGCCAAATGATTTAACAAATATTGAAATATAATGCTAAACCCCACTTGTAGAGTGACTGATGTGAAAAAAATATAATATGACACAAGCTAAGCAAGAAGTATGAAACCCTAAGCAAGGAAGAATAACTTAGCTAATTCACGCTTGATATGGAAGTTCTCTAGAAAAGGAAAACAACTAAAAATGAAGTAGACAATGTCGTAAATTCTCAATATCAATTTTGGAATGTGAGAATGAGGGTGAACATGAGCACCTATGGAGGGTCAGGAGCACCCAGGTGTTAGTGACTGATTTTGGGCTCTAGTGTCTAGATAGGTGCTCAGGTTCTGAATTTTTCTGGGTTAGAAGGGTGTCACAAATATTTTTTGTTGGTCACTTGTATACTGAAATATGATCACCAAGTGCACCTAAAACATGAAAAGAGAGAAATAACCTATAAAACCCCAAAACACAACAAATTCAAAAAATAAAAATATGCAAATGGAGAGTCAGACTGACCCATGTGGTCACCCGACTGAGTAAACTTACGATCTGGGTGTTGCATTACATTTCAGACCCCATATAGTTTTGTGTGTGTTTGTTTAGAATTGTGCCCTAGGTGGCTCTTGTGCAAGACACACTTGAATAATGAGTAATATCTAGATGTAGAAGATGTAAATAGATGTATGCATGGAAAAATTAACTTCCTCTCCTATGAAGTGTATGCAGAAATAATAGTCCCTTGTCCCTTTTGTGAGTACTAGATGGATGCTTTAATGCTCTTGTAATGCCTTTGAATGCAACCTTAGGTGGTGATAGTAGATTTTTAGTGTTTATTCAATCATATTGGTCACATAGTTTTGTATTTATATGACTCCCTTGTTTTAATTTCGTAATTAACCACTAAATGGTCGACCCATAAGAAAACAAGATTCAAAGAGATTGGGGTGCCCAGAGGAGACGGGGGTGCCTGACCACTGGCATCCTCGTTGGGCGCCGGTTTCCAGACTCTGAAAAATGAAGTACAAATGTTAGATTGGGTAAGAAGGTGTGTAAGACCAAGAAGGAAACCAGAAAGAAAGAAAAGAGGCCAAAGACAGTGGTTAATTAGTAATTTTCTCGCTTAGGAATCGTATGAATAGTGGTATGTGACTAGGACCTAGAAATGTATACAAAGTATGTGATTTAGTGTCTACAGTGGGTGTCCTAGGTTTATGCCCCAGCTTTGAGCAATATGGTGCAAACTGGTCAATGTGGGAAGTTTTCTATGGATGAGAAAGTTGATTGATACCGAAAGCTTTCTTAGGATGTGTACTTTTGATCTTTATGAATTTTTCTTTTATGTATATATAGAAGGCTGATCAATGTGGGAAGCCTTCACTGCCATGATATGATATGGTAGCCATTATTCGAGGGAGTGATCTAGATTTTGCTTTTGGATTTTGGATTTTTTCTTTTATAAATGACAGGATATATGATAGTTGTCCTTCGAGGGACCAGTCTATAATTTTGATATTTTTCTTTATAAACAGTTGTCCTTCAAGGGAGAATTTTGTTTTCTTTGGATAAGATAGCTTTTAAGATGAGCATCCATGAATTTTTAAATTTAGGATAGAGATGGGGATAGCGAAGTAGACCACTTGGAGAGGGGAAAATAATATGTACAAGCAACACCTATGGACACGTAGCATGGTTCCCGTAGGTAGATAAGAGGGTGATGGATGTAATGATTGTGGGGTTCTCACCAAGAAGGAAGAAATCATCCATAAGTAATATGCTATGAGCAGAGTCATTGTGCACATATTTAAGGTCACAGATAGGAAGGTGACGGTAGACCACATAATTTTAAATCATTATGATGAAAGATGTAAGACTCTAACAATGGATGTATGATCACTAAGATGACTAAGTTCACGTTGGTAGATATGTTAACAATAGAAAGGCCGCAAGTGCAATGCATTAAGAGGTTATGTTTCTTGTGCCAATGATTTGGGAAATGTAGTGTAGTTCCTAGATCATAAGTTCACTCATTCGGGTGACCATCAGGGTTTAGCTCAACTCCCCATTCACATATTTTTATTTTTAGGATTTGATGTGTTTTGGGGTTTTGATAATTATTTCTCTCTTTGCGAGGTTCAGGTGCACTCAATGATCATATTACAACATACAGGGGACCAACAACAAATATTTATGACACCCTTCCAACCCAAAAAAAATTAAAACCTGAGCACCTGTCCGGACACTAGAGCCTAGAACCATTCACTAGCACCTGCGTGCTCCTGAGCGTCCATGGGTACTCGTGTATGCCCTCTTTCTCGCTTTCCAAAATTTATACTAAGAATTTTTTATAATGTTCACTCACTATTTAATATTTTTCTTAGTTTAGACCACTTCCAGATCAAGTGTGAATTGGTTAATTTCTTCTTCCTTGCTTAGGGTTTCATACTTCCTTATTTCTTGTGTTATATTACATTTAGTAGTTGTATATCATTTTTTACATCAGTTACTCTACAATTAAAATTTAGCATTATATTTCAATGTTTTTTAAATCACCCACTTAAGGAAAACCTACTTCCTCATACGAGCTACATCTTCAAACCTTTGTCATGTCTACAGTAGGTGTATGAGTGCACCCTTTTTCTTTTTCCCCATGATCTTAAGTGAGAATAACTATCATTACTTATGTGTTAACATTTTCTACTAGATGCAAGTGCATTGCCTTATTTGGTTGCTCTTCTTGTTTACCTCCATTCCAATTTAAAGCATTGATCCTTCATGCGCTCCTTGCTAGATGAAGTGTCATACATATTTTTTTGGTCACCTTCTATCAATTCAAATCCTTTATCTCGCATCTAATTTCCTCCTATCATCATTTTGTTATTTATTGATCTAACCCCAATTCCATATGCATTTGTAACATACTCTCATCCATATCTAACATGTTTTTAAACTCATCACATCATCTATAACCATTATCTATTTCATAATCATGTTTAACAACTATATATCCATTTCCATCGCATCTATTTATCATCTATATATGCATCATGTCTAATAAAACATCACATCACATTATGCATATTCTATGTCAATCTCTAAACCATAAAATAGCATAAGCATAATCAAACCCATAATCATCATCCAACATCCCAATCTAACATGCACATAATCAAAGCCATAAATGAACACATGACACATGATCAATCACAACAAAATCATATATATATATATATATATATATATATATATATCATTCAAATACATCTATAAATCCATGATAGGCCACTAAGCACCCTGTCTCAAAACTGATATATTGATTAAGCTAAATGTGAAATATATGCCAAATCTTATTGCTATTGTAGTAGTGAATAAATTAATTAACCCAAGAAAGCTAAGAAATAAAATGTGAACCCCTAGTTGCAAAGAGGGGTAAGATGACTTAGCTAGTTCGCATTGATATCTGGAAGCTTTTTGAAAGTTCCCTAAACATCCCTTTCTCAGTGGGGAGGTGTGATCAGGGGATCATTTTTGAAAGTTCCCTAAACATCCCTAAATGGTATCAGTGTAGAATATCATCTCGAAATCTTTCCAACGACTGTAAGAACTCGACAAACGGACATCGAGAGCTCTAGATATGTCTAGTCAAAGTTCAGACATCGGGAAAGTCAACTCTGGTCAACTGGTCAATATTGGACCAATCGTACTGTGACACGTGGCTTGCCACCACTCGTTGAATTCACTTGATTTTCCTATCAAGGGACGACATCGAGTTATTTAGCTGAGTCATGCAAGGACCGAGTTAATTATTTCTATACCACATTATATGGGTCGAAATTTTATTATCTTGGTAAGTCCACTTACAAATCAATTTCCATGCCACATGACTAAGTGGGGTGCATTTTATTATAACAGCCATGTATTAATGGTTAGAAATTACCCACATGCCATGCATGGAGGACCACGTGGAAGGAGGTGAAGTTCGTGTAGAGGGCTAAGCCATGCGTGGATGTTTCCATGTGAAGGATGGAGTAGGTAAGGGTTATTAAAACCTTACCCAAATGAAATGGCACCAAATGTGGGATATAAACCACTAGCCCTAAGCGCCTAAAATGGGATTTAATCCCCTCATTCAAACAAAAGCCACTCATTTGGGATATTATCCCTTATCAAATGCAAATTGGCTAAAATGGGTATTAATCCCTTTTCATACGTTAATCCACCCAAATGGGAATATTTTATCTTTTATTAAAAATGTTATGGTTAAGGTTTAAAATAGCCTTAAGATAATATGTATTGCATTATTTGAGGGCCCTAAAATTGTATAAATAGGGTACCTAGTTCATTGTAATGGAGACACAAACTACGATACAAGCTTAGAGCTTGGAAGGCGAATGAGAAATTGTTGTTGTGTGAAGACCTAAATTATTTAGGCATTATTATTTTGATTATTGTTGACCTATTATTTGTTAGGATATAATAAATTAAATATTTGTGGCTAGGAGTTATTCAAACTACCTAGTCGGCCCATAGCGCCACAATAAATTATTGTGAAGCCTGGTATATCGACTGGAGAGCCATAGGGCGTTGTATTAGCATCTGGAAGGCCGATCGAGAACTGGAGGTTTCTGAATAGTGGAGCTGGAGCCATCAAGCTTGCCAAATATGCCAGGAAGGTGGGAGTCGGGTGCTATTTTTCACCCTTGTCTTCCGAAGGTCGGGTTATTCTTCTAAGCAAGTTTAAATAGTTTCCATTAGGTTTTCTTGTGAAAGTACTATTGTAACTTACAATTTTTGACTAGTGGAATGGTTCGACCATGAACCTGGAGATGTAGGCAATTGCCGAACTCCGTAATCAATCTATGTGCAATTGTCATTATTATCTTGCATTATTTTAAATTGATTACTTAAAAGGAGTAAATTATCGGCAAAAAAATTAAAGCCTACAAGGGTCCGAGATCAGGTAGTAATAATCTAATTATTTTCATATCATGTTTGGTATCAGCGCTGGTTTAGCTCCATATTTGTTTTTCAGTAAATATGATTAACAAAGTGATTGCTTCAAGATTAGTGCAGTTGGTTCAGTTTGTGTGAACAGGGTACAAGTGCACTATGGGAAAGATGTCTAAACAAGCAAAGCTCGAGGAAATTGAAGCTTATAATCACCAGATCCAGGAAGAGAACTCTCTCCTGCAATCAATGTATTACTCCTTGGAAGAGGAGAATGCTCGTTTGAAATCAAAACTGCAAACCAAGGATGAGCTCTTGGCAAGGTTGCAGTGTGGTGATTAGAGGAAGGAAATACCTTCAACTTCAGATGCAGTGACCATGGTAGATGACTGCACTGTAAGTTATTCACCACTGGAATCTTCTTCTTCCTCCCATTCGGTTTCGGATTCAGGTAATGAAGTCTTTGGTTTGTTTGAAAATCATACTAGAGGCATTGGATCCAAGTTACTAGATAAAATGGGATTTGATGGAAGAGGCCTTGGGAAAAATGGCCAAGGTATGTCTAACCCAATACAGATCGAGGATCATCCTCATTTTGTAGGTTTGGGTTATCCTAGTGTGGGAATGGAAGTTGGAGAATGCTCCAAGAATGCTAACGGGAGATAAGCTTCCAAAAGCAAAGTGAATACCCCACTAGTCCTGCAAGAATATTATGAGCAGGAAAGTTGTGCTTCGTCGTCACAGGAAAGATGTGGTAAGAGAAATCATCGAAGAGGTAATGAGATTCCACCTCCAGTTTCTTACCATAATCGTAAGCACAATAAAACTTCTGATCCACTTTTCCAGCTTAAGAAGTATGGTTATGATTTTCAGAAGATGTGGAATTCTTTTCCATGTACTTTTTGTGGATTGCATAATCATTCAGTGGCCAATTGCTGGAAGAGAAGGACACTGATGAAGAATTTGATGTCGTTCGTCAGGAACATGGCAAATCAAAAAGACCAATATCATCATGCAGAGTTGAGAAATGGCAGAAAGAGTTCCTCGTCCCAGAAGAAGGAGATTAAGAGGAATTTTTGTGCTCATTGCCAAAGGAATGGGCATCAAGTGGATAATTTTTGGAAACTACATCCATCTCGCCATCAAAGTAATGGCAAGCCAGAGATGGAATGGAGGCCTATTACAAAGGGAGAGGAAGTTTCTACTCCACCACCAGTTGACAAGTCAACCCAGTACCAGGTAATACTTGAAAGGGAAAGTCCTTTAAAATGGGTAAGTCAACAATTTTTCAATTATATATTGTATAATTCAGATTGATGAATCATATGCAGTATTAAGTTTGGAGATCAAATTTTGTGAGAAAATGTTGAGAGAAAGGTTTACCATACTCAGTGGATTTTCTTACTTAGAAAATTTGATTAATGCTCCAAAAATATCTCCTAATAAGCATGTGAGTACCTATTATAGCTTGGACATAGGAATTGACTCATATAAAGCTCGGAGATTGATCTGCCATTTGTGTAGACAATAGAGTTCACAAAGATCAGCTCGGAACTTCATTTTGTGTAGAGGCATTGTGAACGTGCAGCTGAATTGTAGCTGAATCATCATTGGCATTGATGTCGGGTCAGAACTTCATTCTGTGTAGAGGCATTGTGACCGTACAGTAGAATGGTACCTGATATTAGTATGTCAACAAGATGAGCTCTCAAAGGATCAGCTCGGAACGTCATTCAGTGTCAAGGCATTGCGACCACACATATAAATGGTAGCTGATCAACAGACTTAACATCATGCATTGGAGGCTCAAGGTCTTACAAGAGGCTTAGCATCATGCATTGGAGGCGTTGAGGTCTGTAACAAACTTAGCATCATGCATCGGAGGCTCGAGGTCTTGAAAGAGGCTTAGCATCATGCATTGGAGGCGTTGAGGTCTATAAAGGGATAAGGCATTGTCCATCATCGACATCGGATCAATCAAAGCTCTACGTAACATGGAGTTCCTTCAAACCAGTTTGGATTCTGCAGAATCAACTCGGAGCCAGGAGCTGTGTTATAGAGTAAAAGAAGATCCTTGTTGTCAGATATCAAGAATCTTAGCACCGCACAGAAGGAGCGTTGAGGTTTCATTCAGAAACTTAGCACCATAAAGCAGAGGTGTGGAGGTCTTCTTCGGATATCAGAGTGGCGTAGTAGAAGCGCCGTGAGCCCATAACCCATAGGTCCCAGGATTGGAGCAAAGTTGTCAAAGTGAGAAGGTTGGAGGAGAAGACCCAAGGGTCTACTATAGCAGCACTTCCGAGGTGGCAGCAGAGTTTTTCAGATTCAGGACAGTATGGAAGCATTTTGGGACAAAAAGCCTTTCGCAGTGGGGAGGTGTGATCAGGGGATCGTTTTTGAAATTTCCCTAAACATCCCTAAATGATGTCAGTGTAGAAGATCATCTCGAGAGCTTTCCAATGACTGTAAGAACGCGACAAACGAACATCGAGAGCTCTAGATATGTCTATTCAAAGTTCATAATCAGGAAAGTCAACTCTGGTCAACTGGTCAATATTGGACCAATCACACTGTGACACGTGGCTTGCCACCACTCATCGAATTTGATTGATTTTCCTATCAAGGGATGACATCGAGCTATTTAGCTGAGTCATGCAAGGACCGAGTTAATTATTTCTATACCACATTATATGGGTCAAAATTTTATTATCTTGGTATGTCCACTTACAAATCAATTTCCATGCCACATGACTAAGTGGGGTGGGTTTTATTATAACAGCCATGTATTAATGGTTAGAAATTACCCACATGTCATGCATGGAGGACCACCTGGAAGGAGGTGAAGTTCGTGTAGAGGGCTAAGCCATGCGTGGATGTTTCCACATGAAGGATGGAGTAAGTAAGGGTTATTAAAACCTTACCCAAATGAAATGGCACCAAATGTGGGATATAAACCACTATCCCTAAGCACCTAAAATGGGATTTAATCCCCTCATTCAAAAAAAATCCGCTCATTTGGGATATTATCCCTTATCAAATGCAAATCGGCTAAAATGGATATTAATCCCTTTTCATACGTTAATCCGCCCAAATGGGAATATTTTATCCTTTATTAAAAATGTTATGGTTACGGTTTAAAATAGCCTTAAGATAATATGTATTGCAATATTTGAGGGCCCTAAAATTGTATAAATAGGGTACCTAGTTCATTGTAATGGAGACAAAATACGAATACAAGCTCAGAGCTTGGAAGGCGAATGAGAAATTGTTGTTGTGTGAAGACCTAAATTATTTAGGCATTATTATTTTGATTATTGTCGACCTATTATTTGTTAGGCAATAATAAATTAAACATTTGTGGCTAGGAGTTATTCAAACTACCTAGTCGGCCCATAGCGCCACAGTAAATTATTGTGAATCCTGGTATATTGACCAGAGAGCCATAAGGCGTTGTATTAGCGTCTGGAAGGCCGATCGAGAACCGGAGGTTTTTGAATAGTGAATCTGGAGCCATCAAGCTTGCTGAATACGCCAGGAAGGTGGGAGTCGGGTGCTATTTTTCACCCTTGTCGTCCGAAGGTCTGGTTATTCTCCTAAGAAAGTTTAAATAGTTTCCATTAGGTTTTCTTGTGAAAGTACTATTGTAACTTACAAGTTTTGACTAGTGTAACGGTTCGACCACGAACCCAGAGACGTAGGCAATTTCTAAACTTCGTAATCAATCTATGTGTGATTTTCATTATTGTCTTGCATTATTTTAAATTGATTACTTAAAAGGAGTAAATTATCTGTAAAAAAATTAAAGCCTACAAGGGTCCGAGATCAGGTAGTAATAATCTGATTATTTTCGGATCAGAATGCGTAGAGTGAATAAGACACAAAGTGTATAGTAGATGTTATGAGAGAAGATGTCGTAAGTGTATGATGTGCGATTTGTGGATTATGTGGTATGTGAATTTGAATGTATAATGTGGAGTGTGTGATATTCATGTGTATAGGATGCCCTCAACAGTCAAGTGTGAACCATAGCACAAGAGTGTGTCATCAGGAAACGATGATACGAGTGTTTGTTGAGATGTATATGCAAAAATATAGGTGTGAGATGATGTGAATATAAGATGCATGACGATGCTAGGGGGAGAAATAGGTGTGATGCCCCCCACAAATGTTTGGTGATGAGTGTGTTATTTGATGTGTTGTATACACAAATAGATGGTGATAACTGCATGCATGTATGAATGAGTATGTAGTAGATAGATATAACAGGTAAATGAATCAGTTTCTTATTGTAAGATATTCGTCAACAATCATGTAAGAACTACAAGAACATGAGTGTCTCATCAAGAAATTATGATATGCCTGTGTATCAATATTTGTATGTGAGATTATAGGTGTGAAGTGTTGAGAAGAAAAGAAACATGTTGATGTTAGGGGGGTATCAATAGGTGTGATGCCCCCCCAAGTGTGTGACGATAAGGAGGATCAAGTACCATTGTCCAAAATATCAACATTGTCCTTATTAAAGCCAACTGGAGCAGCGTTTGAACCCTGATAGGCAATAGTATGAGGGGGGTCATATAAATATCCATTGCAACGCAAGGTGTAAACGGTCATTGCATATTCTTCATCAGTGAAAGGTGTTGGTGGACACCCATGTGCATACCAATGAGTAAGATTTGATAATATCTAGGAGATGAATCACTACCAATAAAAAAACTCTCGAATGGCATGCGAAAAGTGATAGAAGTGTGATTGGATTCTAAAGTTTCCCCAATAAATTCAATCCAATATCACCCAAGTATTAGTGGATAATTACGAGGGGTACGTGCGACAAATACCAGTAGATGAAAAATACGAAGACCATAGGTGGTCGTAATGTTAAAATATCTATGATAGAGATGCGGTGAGTGAGGTAGTAGTAGAATATCATTAATATTCAATCCAAGCTGAGTTAATCTTTCATATGTGCAAGTAGTATTGGAACAAGTATGATCCACCAAAATATGATGCCAATACGAGTTATTGATTAAGAGTGTGCATGTGTAAGGAAGTGGTGTAGTTGCAAACTTCTCAAGGGAGGGTGAAATAGCATCCAAGGTATGGACAAACCCATGATAAATTACCATTGTGTTAGTAGAAGGAGGGGTTTTGAATCTGTATTCACCAAGACCATCGGCCACAAAAGCATCATTGAAATAGGATTCATCTATATCGATGGGAGTGAAATTACGTTCTCCCAATGTTTCATCAGTAAGTTCAATAGTATCGAATTTGTCATTAGAATCTTCAAAATAATTTTTGTTAGCACTATAATGTTGTTTATATGTGTCAAGAATATTTCTAGGAGTTGTACTAGATATAAGGGCGAGAGGAGCCTCGACAAGTGGAGCAGTAGTGTTCAGTAGAGTAAATATTGTGGGTAAGATGAATGAAGTAGTATGAGTAGAAATATTTGAAATTCTTGGAGCGGTGGAAGAAGACTATCAAGTGCTAGATTGACCAATGTCATATGTATCAATAATACTATATGGAATAGGTTGTGAAGGAGGAATAGGCATAACAGTAACAGGGTCTATGCGATAGAGTTTGAATTGTTCAGGATGTATAGTAATAGTATGTTTGTATCCATCATGTAAGTATTTGACGCATTTGTTTATAGTGGATGGAATTGTTTATATTGCATGAATCTAAGGTCTACCTAGTAATAGATTGACTTGAAATGAAGCATCTATAATGAATAAGTCTGTGAGGATAGTCTTAGGCCCAACTTGAATATGCAATGAAATAGTTCCTAGGCATGTGCGAGTAGTTGAATCATATCCCCAAACAAGAGTAGAATTCTTAGAAATTAGATTATCATTAATGCCCAATTGTTTGAGAATGAAATGAGCACATAGGTTGATGGTCGATCCATTATTAATAAGTACACGTTTAATGTAAGTGGTGTCAATGATAGTGGTGATAAGAAAATGTGTACATGGATTTTTATTAACAAATGGTGATATGTCCTCATTAGTGAATGATATAGCACGTGGAAAAAAATTGAGAGAATGAATGAGGTGTGTGAAGGCTACTGAAGAATTATCACTTTCTACGTAAATGGAATGAAGGGCAGCCTCTAATGTTTGACAAAAATTAGGAATGCTACACAATAAGTCATAGATGGAGATTTTGGTCGATGAATTCTTAAGTTATTCGATGATATCATAGCCATTAGAAGTAGTATGAGGATCCGAAGAAGTGAAAGGTGGTGGAATAGACATGGATGGAGCTATAGGAGGATGAGTGTAGTGTATAGTTACTACACTGATAGAAGGATCAACCTGAGGCATAATAAAGTGAGGAGGAGGATGAGTATGAACTTGCATGAAATCAACAACGGTAGTAACCATGCCTGAAACCTTAGTGGGTGTGAAATAAGGATAAGACGATTGAGTCATGACTTGATAAGGTGAAGACATATTCAAAAGAAAAGGGTTTGATCAATCAGGTTTGCCAAAATGATTAAGCTAAATGTGAAATATATGCTGAATATGATTGTTATTATAGCAGTGAATAAATAAATAACTAAATATAGAAATTAACCCAAGTAAGCTAAGCAATGAAATGTGAAACCCTAGTTATAAAGAAGGATAAGATGACTTAGTTCATAGTGATATCTGGATTGTGCCGAAGTGTTGACCGGATGAATAGACATGGAGAAGCGTCGCATAGAGCCCCAAGAAAGTGTGTGAGCTGACGATCTTCTTGGACTGGGGCACCTGGAGAGGGATAGGGGCACCTGCGGGCACCCTAGACCTAATTTTGGGTGCCTATGTCTACAAAAATGCTCAAAAAACCTCCTCAGATTGGTCATGATGTATTCATTGTTGTTCACCTTTGATCGCTATGAGGTCACATAGTGATCACTAAAGTCACTAGAAACCTGTAATAAATAAATGACCTGCAACACCCTCAAAGAAACATCAAATCCTTAAAAATAAATATGTAGAATGAGGGGTCATATTGTCATCAGATGTCACAATGGTGAACTTATGACTGATTTCCGCATTGCATCTTAGACCCAATGTAGTTTTGTGTGTGAGTGTGGAATTATGCCCTAGGTAGCTCTTGTGCATTGAGGAACTTGAAGAAGCATTGAGGAACTTTGAGTTCCAAGAGGATATACCTGATTTGTTGGATTGTGTGAGCCAAGAATAAGAGGAAATGGTTCTTGATTATTTACAAATGGAGAAACCAGCTTGTACGTTCATCCGTGAAGAGGAGATTTTCTCATTTCCATTTGGAGATGAAGATTATCTCAATCATGTCATCCATCGAGGGACAAGACCAGATCATGATGAGCCCCCGAAAGGTTTGAAAGAATAGTTTGTACAGAACTGATAAGATCCACAGAAGAAATAGAAGACCCTGAGCTCAGTCTCAAACTTCTGATGCAAGCCATGAATCTGCAAGACAAATGTGAATCTAATTTGGAAGCTTCAACCAGTGTGAAGGTTGGCCATGTAGAAATAAATCAAGATGATAAATATGATGTCTCTCCTGAGTCAATAGTTGATGGATACAATGACGAAATGAAGATATTTTCTTTCCCATTTGAAGAAGAAAACTCTTTCCATGATGAAAAAAATGAAATAGATGATGTTGAAGTCATTAAAGGTGAAGATCCCCTTGAGAAAGAAGTAGTAGAATGTAATAAGTTTCAGGGCAATGAAGTAATCCATCCATATAGTTGCCTCGAGCTTCAAAATAAAGATTCTTCAAGGACGTAAAAAGATAATATGTAGGAAGCAACAAAGGATAACTCCATGCAATAAATCCTGGATGCGGTAGAAATTATGAAAGACCCTAAGCTAATTCTTGAACTCTTAGCTCATGTCATGGCTATATAGGGCAAGTATGAGGTTAATTTTGATCCTTCATTCAATCTTCAAGAACCTCATAGCGGAGTATAGATAAAATATAAGTGTGAGGTTTCTCATGAAAAAGAGGTCAATAAGCATAGATCTAGAAAAGAAAAGAACTCAGAATATTCAAGTAATCGGAATGAAAATCAGCCTTAGGGCAACGATGGGATGCTCAATGAAGAATCAACGATGTGGATAAACACATAATGCAACTGGAAATATGAAACCAATTTCAAAGGGAATGAAGGCAATGGAATTTCTAAAGAAAGGACTGAGCATCAAGAAGCTCATGTAGACTCACTCCTACCAAGTACATAGATAATTGTGAAAGCACCTAGCTTTCATAAAAAGTTAAGGAGAGAAGGATACTTTCTTGAACCGGTTAATGGCTTTGTAGAATAACATCACTCAGTGTTTCCCACTCAGGGGTAACCTTTGAGAAGATGAAAAGTGTTTTTGTGAAAGCGGATCATCCCCCGCCTTGTACTATAGGTGCTTTAGGTGTGTTTCCCTTTTTTTGTCTTTACTTTTCATGTGTGTTGTGTGTTTCCTTTCATCATTTTGGTGTGTGTGTGTGTTCTTCTTGTTATCTCTCTCTTTTCAGTTGTACATGACTCTATAAGGCCACCAGGAAAATCCACATATTCACACGTATGCAAATACGGAAGTTTCACCATCTAAGTAGGGGGACTTTGATTCCCAGATCGTTGGTAATAAATCCACATATTTGTCCACCCGAAATTTTTTCTCACCAACAGGTAGCATTAGATTAGGTAGAGGAAGTCGGCCTTCTCTAGAGGCCCATATCAAGTAATAGGTCCCACAACTTGAGAGATGGTCCTATGTTAGCAAAAAGTAGAGATCTGTATAGACAAATGTCAGGGTATTACTTGTTGTTATCCCAAATTTACCCCCTGGGTTAATTTGGATAACTCATTAAAAATAGACTTAGCCATTTTGAACAGGTCTTGGATGGATAAACGGTCGTCAAATTGCACTGCCCAAAAGCATCGGTTGTTGGCTTTAAAAATTTGTGGGAGACATGGCTAAAGCATTAGCGAGATTTATTTAATAGTTGAAAAACATCCATTTGGCTGGAAATTTCAATGCAAAATCAATCAAAGACATGTGGTGGGATCTCAGCTCTCCTCAAGGCTTTTGGCTTCGGCGGACGTCAAGTTCCCAGAGTAGATTACATTCTATAGAAGTTTCAAGTCTGGGCTTGGGTCAAGGCATGTCAAAGGAAACTCGACAAGTGGATGCAATGATAGATGGTGGAAGATAAATGACTAGAGGTATTCTACATGTCAACATTTTGGAAATTCCTAAGGTGGTAGGCTCATCCAGATTCCAAGCCCTAGATTAAACCTAAGTTCATATTTCATCAGGATCGGGAAAGTCAGCAACATCAAAGGGGTTACGTGGTAGAAATTTAGGTTTAAAACGTTTCTAAGTCCCAAAAGATTTAAATTTGTGACACGAAGCCATAAAAAGAAACTCTGACAAATGCAAAACCCTGAGGTTGTATAGAGCCTTCTCATTGGCTCGCACTTTGCAATTTTCAGATGAGGCTTTTAAAATTTTGATAACACATAAAGGCATAGAATGATCTCATTGGTCAATGGTTCATGGATGCTAGAGGAATATATCAAAAGGAATTACATTCAAAATGTGTGGAGATTTTATATTGGCTCACACTTTGCAATGGTTAATCAAAGGGATTTGAAAGGGACAGTTTGACACTGCAAAACAAGCGTGGCGAGTTTTTATTGGCTCGTATGTTCATAAAGTCAGAAGGACAAGAAAAGAAAAGAGAAGAAAGGAAGTGAATCTTGAACCCATGAACTAATGGGAGGTAGACACTTGGAAAAAGGAAAATCAAGTACATGTTGGCAGAGGCTGATCTCCAAACTAATCAGAAGTTGCTACGCGTCAAATTCTTGTGCCTCCCGACAGTCAAATCTTCAAATGGCCATATCTTTTGATCTAGAGTTCCAAATTTGAAAAACTTTATATCGTTGGAAAGGTTTCATCAAGCCCTTCAATTTGATGTAATCAACTTTGAGCTTTCATGGCATTTAATGGGTCAAAATGGTAAACATGTATTTTGAGGTAGAAAAAAGTAGTTTGGGCATGCAAATGATTAAATTAGGTAGCTCAACCACTAGAATTGATGAAGCATGGCTTCATTTCCTTTTGCATGACTAAATAGATACAATAATGGCTTTTTAGAGTGCCCATGTGCTTTGAAAAATACTTTAATGCAGATTTTTGATGGTTAAAACTTGGTAAAATTGTCCCTTCTCTCCTTCCCTCTTCTCTTTTTTATTTCTCTATCAATTGAGCTATATATTGTAAAACCTTTCAGTTTGAAAGATGATGGGCATTCTGATCTGTTAAGGAACCATGTCAAAATGGTCTCCTAAGAAGATATGAACTTTGAGCCTTCATTTTGGCCTATGTAGATGATTTATTACCTTCTATTTCAACAGTAATGGATTTTGTATATTCTTTAAGCAATAAAAATCTATTTTGTGGCACGTTCTGTCTGACCTAGCTCATTTTTTTATTTGCAGTATTGCCTTCCTCTTACTCTTGCAATGGATTGTGCATATATATTTCATTTTTAGGCCTTGTTATGATTGTGTTCAATTTTTTTCACCCTTTTCTTGGTACTATCACTACCCCATTTTAGCTTAGGATTTCCCTTTTCTGCATCTCTTTCTAACTCTGGTCCCTTAGAATGTTTAGTTTAGGATTTTATTTCTGTATTAGGATTAGTCTTAGTAGTAGGAATAGGTAGAAATAGTGGCCTTCTCCAGAGGTTTGTCTCAAGCAACAAGGTCCCACAACTTGGAGACAATCCCATGTTGCCTCAAAACCCATGTGTCATCATCCTCATTCCATGGTGCTCCTTCCTCATCTAATGGACCAGCCACCATAGGACTAGGTAAGTCCCTCACTACCTCGTCTCACATGTATCTAATGGGATCTCTAATAAATATATGGATAACCCTAAACTTCCTTGTCACTCATGGAAACCATATTGCCTCCACCATCTTATGCTTCCTTCCCTGGACCCATCAGATCCTCCTCATACCTACCATCTCACTACCTTCACCTAGCCATGTGATAAAATATTTTTTTGGCCTCCATCGAACCTAATCAACATCCAAAAATGCCAATATTTTTTCATACCACTCCTCACCTCTTTCTCCCCTGTCACCATGATTCTAGTTATCTCGCCATCTCAGAAATCCATCTGATAGATTAATGTGGTCTCATGCCACCCATGGAATCCTTGGTGGCCTAACACAATGTGCTGATAGGCCCAACAGTGTACTAAAAATATGACATCCAATCTTGATCTCCTCTCTGTCACATACATCCATAGCTTATGGTGTGTTGTACCAAATTAAAACACTCACATGTGCTCTATAATATTTGCAATCACTCTTGCCAATGTCCATGGGAATCTATCACCCCCAGAATCCAGTAGTATATAACATGAGATAACCATCATAGCCACACGTATTAATCTACTCCTCGCTACCCCAGGCTAATATAGAGTCTCATACTGAAAATCCTTGGATGTAAATGTGATCTATGGGGCATCAGCTCTAAATAGTCACATCAATATGCCCAATCTACTTTCAGTAGTGATCGGCTCTATGGGCTCCCCTGTATCGGCAGCCTTAATATGTGGTATACATCCTCAGGTGTGACCATCATCTCCCCAGTCCTAAACCGAAATGTGCTAGTCCACACCGAAATGTGCTAGTCCACACATCCCATATTTCTACCAAAACAATTATCAAGCCCGCATCTCTCGGTATCCTCTAGTAATGACGAAATTCACCCAACCGTATTACAGCCAAGTAATCCCACTTTGCATCGGTCACATCACCTCTAATATGATCATATAAGGTTGGAACTTTGTCCCCAAGATACAAAGTGTCTCTAGCTTACAAAACCCATCAAACAAGTAGTCATTAGTCTCCGCATATGCGTGACTCAACATCAAAAATCAACATTCACCCATCTTAATTTAATTCAACACCGACCCAGATTGGGTCGATGTCTCCTAGCCAGGTTCGTCACCCTAAAATGCCTAGTCGACGGCGACCATGTCCAGTCACCAATGACCACCCTTGGTGTCGACCCAAAAATCAAACAAATGCAATAAAATAAATAACATCAATAAAAATACTTAAAAGATAGTTTTAGGCTTAGGCACTTACTATCCTTTATGTCCTCTGGCACTTCCTCGCTACTCCATTAGCTTCCATTGCTCTCAGAATCTCAAATCTCTCCTTTAACTCAAAGCTCTCGATTGTCAACTCGCATGATACAAATGAGATTAGTCGGCTGACCTAGGGGCTTATATAGCCCACCGACCTTGGTTGTCGTCGACCTATTTGGGTTGTCGCCACCCCGACCCTAGTCTTTGCCGACCCTATCAAGTCGTCATTGACCCAACCTTACTTTTCAATCATTTATCCATTTCACCCCATTTTCTTCATTAAATTATCATTTCTTCCACTCTTATTCCTTATGTGTCAACAATAGCACATTGATGATTGCCTTGCATAGCTTGTATTTTTTCACATCTGACCTTTGTGGTCATCTTCATTTTCCCTATTGGGACACCATCACTTTCCTTTTCTTTATCCTCATCCTACCTAGACCCATATTTACTCGATTCCTCATATACAAAGAGCATCACATAGTTTACCCCCACGCATTATCATACATTTTTCTTGACCATCCTCACATTTATTTTCGCATTATTTTGATATCTTTCTTTGACATTTTGGTCCCACGGCTTGCATATCCATTTGAATGGATTCCCTCCATATTGTAGTGGTTTTCACCGACTCTCCGGTCCATAAGACATTCTTGTCATCTCCACTGAGGCCGTACTTTTCTCCCTACCAAAGTGATTCCAAAATCACCACCATATTTTTGTTTATTTTTAGTTTTTGTTTCTCCTTGCCTAGGGAATCTTCTATCATCCTCTTCTTTTTCTCCTCCTTTCCAGTCTCTTCTATTTTCACCTATCTCTTTCAAACTTTTGATCAATTCTTCTTCGTATCATCGATCCCTAGGTTAAGGAGGAGTACCTCAAGCCATCATCATCTACCATCCTTTCTCATTTTTGTCTCATGGCTTGTCGAATGCAAACCACTCGACAAAAATGGGAAAATGTAGACACCAATTTTTTGGTATCCCTTGTCCCTCATCTCGCGTCCTCTCCCCCTCATTGTCATTATTTCACATACATACCTCTCTTCTCATTTAAATCCCCCTTACATCCTAAAATCTATTTATCCATTTAATTGGTGTTTTCCACCTTAATCACACCCTTAATTAATCTCCCCTAATCATCCCTAATCACCATTAATTAATCCTAAATCCCCATTTAATTCATTTATCCTCTATAAATGTAACTATTTGCCATCCCTAGGCCCTCATTTAATGATTTCACCTCCACTTTTCCTTTATTTAATATTTTGTACCTACCCATTTATCCATCCTAAGCGACCTTAACTCGTCTTCACCTCTCAAAACCATAATCCCACCTCATAAGGGCTCATTGCCTTGAGCTTGCCACTTTTCCACCGCCCAAATGGACGGAACCCCACAATCGGCGGTGCAAACCATCCGGGTTGCCATCAAACCTATAAATACGACAATAGCCATCTCTTTTTAGGGATGTAACTTTGAAGACTTCAAGCTTTCTTGTGACCTTGCTTTTATTTATTTCTTGTCTTTGTAGATGCTATCATCATATTGGTGTCATTTTAGAGGTCTTATGCTTCACCCTTGGATATTTGGATACTTATTTCTCTCTTACATGTTTGGACACACCATTTCCATTGTCATCACCTTGTCCCTATCAATCCTTTGCAGGTTCATCTATCATCTAAGAGCCTTTTCTCTACATTTTTCTCATCTTCGTTTCCATCTCCAGATCATCATTTTTATCCATTTTTTTCCATTAAACCCTAAATCACTCGCAGTCACCTTCAACCCTGAGTCACGTCGACCTAGTTCTCGTTTGTTGGTTTTATGTCCTTCATTTTTCCATTCATCCCTTTTCTGATCCCATAAACTTCAATATCCTCCAATCTTATCATTTTACACACCTGCAACTCTAGATCCTGACATCCTCAGATCTGGTCGCCACCAATTAGGACCATTCATTATCAACCCTATCAATCAATTCTCATATTTCATTAATTTTCTTGTATCCTTTCTATCAGACTTAGATTCTAGATCTTCTTACAGTGTTATGTTCCAGTTCAACATCATCCTCAGTTTAAATCACCTCCATATCAGGCTTCAAGAGGCCTTTCATATCATATTTTCTATATTTTCTTCCTACACTACCCCAGTTTTTGTTGATTGTGCCCTACATCCTCAGGTTGTTGTCAACCCACCCAGGTTTGATGTAGTTTGCATATATTTAGATCAGATCTACGTATTTATTCTATCTAGCATGATTTAGGTTTTTGTTTTAGTTCAGTTATCTGCTACATCCAATTTATCAATCATTACTTTACTTATCTTTTATCAAAAAGTGGGTTGACATCCATCCTAGGAAGTTTTCACTTCTTAAGAACAGAATTGTCAGGCAACCCACCCATCTATCTACTAATCCATTTTCTGTTGAGTGTCTCATCGTTGTGCGAGGAGTTCTTTTTTGCACCTCTATCAATAAACATCCTATTCAAAGGTAACTTAAACCCTCTCATACTTGGTGTTACTCATTTTCTTTGTTACGATTTCACTAATCTGAAATAGGTAACGAGAAAAATTGTTCAACATATTGTTTTAGTTTTCTCATACATTTTCAAATTTAGCCATGTTTTTGCTTTCTCATTTTTCACTTTTCGATTTCCACGAGAATTAATCTTGATCATATTAAACTCATCATATTCAATAATAGGAATATGATGCCCAATGAAAATTTTACCTTTGTTTGGCATGTTTCCCATAGTCATGGTTAACATGACTTGACTCTCGATAGAAATCATGATATGTTCAACACTATCACCATTTTCTTGATATTCAATATTTATATGCTTCCCCAAATGGTCTTCCTTCACACACAGAAACTCAGTTCTAACATGTTGCTCATAATGGTGTGATTTTCACAGTGCCTCATCCTCTTAAAAGGATTAAGAGCACAAGGTGGGGAATGAAATTTGAACATCATCACTTTATTTCTCATGACCATATTGAGCTTTGAAAATCATCTCCATGATTGAGAGATCCTCTTATTTAACATATTCAACCTTGAGATACCCAAACATATTATTGTTTATTCATCCCTTTTTATAAAGGTCCTCTTAAATAGGATCAACCTTGGGAGAATCAAGCACCATTCCATCTATCTATTGTTTGTTGAGACATTATTCATCTGCTCCTAATGGGAAACTTAAGGTTTCAAATTCACAATAATTTTTATACTCATCAAACAAGTCTTTGTGTTGGACCTCTGGAAGATGATTCAAATTTTGGGATTTACCTGCTAAGAATTAATTTGATGTCACTTCTTCTTTATGATATAATTTTCTCATTATCTCGGGATTACTTTATTCCAAGTTAAGATATCCAAAATATTCATCACCACTAAGTAGAGAACCTGCATCTATATCCACATCTAATGGGAAGTGCATAGTTTCAAATTCTTGCTCCATCAAAACATCATAATGCTTTTCCATTAGCTCAATCAAACCTGGATACTCCTCCATCAATATGGGTAGCTTGACATCTTCCTCTAAAGTTATGAAAAAAATTCCATACCTTGAATCGTCGAAATAGGATGTCCGCCCTTAAGACATTTGATTTTTAAACTGCGTATTGCATTTTCCTTATGGGAAGGAGATTTGTCATTTTACCATTGACTAGTATGGTGACATATGACCAATCCATCTATATATTTCCACTAACATCCTGACAGAAACTCTGGCTCAACAACATCCCATACAAAGCTGGCATGTCTGCCACAAGTATGTTCATCGTGATTTTCTTTTCAGGAAAATCTGCAAATGATACTTGAGCATCCTTAACCTATCCAATGAGAGGTACTTCTTTGGTTTCTATGGAGCAATAATTTCTAGTAGTAGGGATGATAGAGATACCAAGAGCCTTGGCAGCTTTGGCGGGCATGACATTGTCAAAGGCACCAGAGTCAATAATGCAGTTATTCAATTTATACCCATTGACTAGAAAGAAAAGATAGAAAGGTTTTATTTTCCCAAAAGAAGGGGATGTTGAGGAAAGAAGGTTCTAGGAAGGAGTGATGCTAGGAGTCAGAAGTTATTCTTTGGTGCTGGCAGTATTCTTGGAACACGGATTCAAACTCCTTTTTATAAACTCGACAAGTCTATCAAATGTGTTGGGGTGGGTTTTCAAATACACAGACTCAAAAATATGAACTTTGGCTTTCTTGACATGATCAATGATGTCAAAGTGTGAAGAAGTGAAAGGCACATCAGGAACTATGGTAGCCTTGACATGAGTAGGATTTACATTCTTAGGATCAACAGAAATGAAAATTGATTTGACAAGGGGAGATTAAAGAGACTTACTCAAAGAGGTAGATGGAGCTTTGGCTGAGGTAGTCACAGGATTATTCTTGGCCTGCCCCATAGAAGTGGGAAATGATGATCCTCATTTTATTTTATCTTTTTTTAGATTCTCCATTTGAGGATATAAGTTTTTTGCTTGGGAAACAAGAAAAGAAGCATCTTTCTCTATTTGTGAGTGGATGAACACTGCACAAGAGTAGCTATTCATATCAATCATTGATTCTTCAAGATCTTCTTCAAGGGAGTATTCAAGATACCCAATGTTTTCATATCCATCTTCTTCTCTTTCAATTTACGTTTCAACAATTTCTTCTTCTTCTTCTTCATGGGTTCCACATAATCCATTAATTAGTGGAGTTTCCAAAGCAAGGATTTGGGGTGCTCCAACAATTTGATTCTTGTTTTTATTTTGATATGAGGCATGTTAAGAAATTTTCTTCTTCAATGTAGTTATATCATTGACCAATTTTTACAACAGGGGATCAACACCTTCATATTTGGAGTACTGGATTTTATTCTTCATTGAGTATTTCTTGACCTTCTTAGCATGATAAGATCATCTTCCACTTCAATGGAAATTTCTTGAGCATTGTCTAGAGTATTTTGTTGAGCTATCCATAGTATGAACCAAAATTTAGGTAACTGAGCATTTATGAATAACCTCTTCTGATTATCTGCAGTAGGATGAGCACCAGTAGAAATTTTGTTAATCGACTTGTTAAATTTTTCCACAAATTCTCTCATGGGTTCTTGCGGTTCTTTCTTTGTCTGAGCTAACTGAGTAAGGATTCTAACGACCACATCTTCATGTCCCACTCCATAAACACCACATGTTGTGATTAAAATATATAATATGATCATATAGATGTTTCTTTCTATCTCCATAGAATTTGGGAAAGTTATTTCTTGATCATTTTGGTAATTCATGAAGTGGAGGAACCAATGGTAGTGGACCAATGTTCTATCCCCAAGGTACATGTGTAACCATTTCTTCTTTTTCTTATTCTTCTGGGGGAATGATCTCCAATGGTTCTATAACTAATTCTTCAATAGGATCTTCTAGAGGAAAGTTAGGATCGAATTCAAGGTACTCTTACCTAACTTTCCTTGCTACTTAGATAATAGAAAGTCTGAAATCAACTTTTTGTTGCTCTTCAAATGCAGGATCAACAATGTCACTTACATGATCAAATTGAGTATACCTTCTTTCTTCCATTTTTTCTCATAATGTTAGATAGGAATGCAACCATGAAAAGTGTATGTTCTTCAATAAGATTGCAACAAGATTCTTGAACATCAAAGATAGTAGTTTTGGTATTTTCTACAAAAATTATTTTTATGGTTTTTTTATATATGTGATTTTTTTATTTTTAGATATCTTTATAAGGTGCACAAGGGTATATCTTCCCCAGTGGAGTCACTAAAAACTATTGGTGAAATAATTTTTCGCAAGCATATTATTGGTTTTTACCAACGATTACGGGGCTAGGCCCCTCCTTAGGTATGGGGAGGCTCCCATTATTGAATGCAAGGAGTAAATAAAATTATGGGGTTTTTGTTAAGCCGAGGATCACATAGGAATACTCCACTAAACTTGTGGAAAACTACTTGTATGGTGTACAACAAAAGAATTAGTTTAGAGGGAGGTAAAGGGGAGTTGAATAAATAGAGAGAGGGGGTTAATGTCATGAGTAGGAACTTACAAATTCTCACCAATAGTAACCAAAGTAGGTCCACATTAAATGGAATAAATTAACCATGTAAGCAATATTAAGACTATAAATCAAAGACACAAAGTTCTATAGATCCAATAATCAAAGACACAAAGTTCTTTATTGGTTTTGAAATATTACAATTATTGTAAAGTTGGAAAGTAGAGATAGTAGAAGAACATAGGAAAGGAGGTAGAATAATGTAGGTTATTGCTTGTGGTAGTAGTGAAAGACAACAACTTACAACAACCAAAAAATGTTAACTCCTCGGAATGGAGAAGCCATCCCAATTTATAGCTTATAAAAATATCTCTTCCTCTCCCCCCCATGTGACTTTTCATCTCACCACCACTTATGAACTTTCAAATTCCTTAGGAATGAAATTAAGTCCTTTTCTTATTTTTTTAAATAGGAACCTTTACAATTCAACATACATCCACTTAAGTGAATGAGACGAAAGAGTGAAAATTTACATTCCCAATGAAGAAATAGAATGTTAGAGAGAGGGTGGAGGGGACAGAAGAAGAGGCAAAAGTGAAAATCTAGAGTTGGGGGAGCATGTTTTTATGGAGAGCATGTTTCTTATGGTTCTTGAGAGAATGTTCCTAGTGAAACTCTTTATATCTGACCTCATGTTGAACTGAAACATTGTGGTTATGATCTCCTTATTCTATGAAATGTGGACACACTCCAAAACATTGAATAACTGTTGAAAACACTACTAAGTAACTGTAGACACAAAATCACGCACTTGAGTACATTTCTAGGTCCTAAACACATACTAGCATTCAAATGATTCCTAGGCAAGAAAACTAATGATTAACAACTATCTTTGGCCTCTTTTCTTTGTTTCTTGTTTTCTATTTGGTCTTTCACACCCTATAGCCTAGTCGATATTTTACTGATTTATCTTTTATGGCTTCAGACACTAGCACCCAACCGGGATAGAAGCGCCAAAGTGCCCTTGTGCCCTTTGGGCATCCCTGACCCTTTTACACCTCACTCTCTCCTTTTGGGTTTGTTTTATCTTTTGGGAATATTTTTCACTTATGGTTCAACCTTCCAGTTGTCAATTATGAAATTCAAACAAGGGAATCATATAAATTCATATTTATGTGTTCAAAATAAAGGACCAAACACTACACATTACTAGCATCACCTAAACTTGCATCCAAAAGGCACCTAAAGCACTCTAAAGCATCCATCTAGCATCCATTTAAGGGACAAGGGACTCCATCAACTTTGCATACACAACATAGGAAGGGGAAGTTCATTTTACTCCATCCACACATTCTACTACATTACTACATTTAGTTATTACTCATTATCAAGTGCATCTTGCACAAGGGCGTACTAGGGCACAATTTCTATACACACTCACCATAACTACATGGAGTCTGAGATGTAGTGCAATGCTTGGTTGTAAGTTCACTCTCGAGGTGACCACCGGGGTCAGTCTGACTCCCCATATTGCATCTTTCTTTTTAAGTTTGATGTGGTTTGCGGGCTTGTGCAGGTGAACTTATATTTTTCAAGTTACATGTACCTTCATCATTTAAGGAGATATTCTTAGGTAATCAATAAGAAGCAACAACGACGACCTTATGACATGGTAAAAACCAGATAATGATCATTTACACAATCACAGGTGCCCAGAAGAGGTCTCCAATACCCATGTGCCCCTATCCTACTATGGGTTCCCATTGTAGACACCAAATTTGGGTCTTATGACTCCTTGTACCCCGTATCTCATCCCGCAACCTAACCCTACCTCACCACCTAAAACCTTACACACGTAATTATTTATTAATTACCTTATAATTAATAAATCCACATCTCCAACCTTGCCACCTCACCTCGCCACCTCACTATGACCTAGCCCTAACCCTAAACTAACCTAATTAAGACCTATGACTTGGTCCAGACCCACACCCATGACTCATCACCCCTCACCCACATCAAAATGAGCCTAATAATGACTTGACCAGGCCCACAACTGACCCCTTGGGAGAAAAGGAGGGAAAGTTGGCTATTTTTACTAAAAATAGCCAACTTTGACTTGACCGACGCTGGTCCCTACTCGACTGGCATCGGTTATGCAACTACCATCGGTTCCCTGTAAATGACCTGACCCCAACCAAAATGCAAGGATCCGGATTCATTTGTGAAAAAGAGACAAGTGAGAAGGAGAAAAGAGTTTGCAGAGAGGAGCATAGAGGACAAGACTATAACTGATCAACGAGATCACGGTCACACTCATCCAAGCATTGGGAGAGTCAGAAGATAGCTTCATCAGCTCACTTTCGATTGTCGGATCATCCCACCAGAGCTTTTCCTTTGTCACTGCATTCCTCGGACCTATATCCTTGTCAGAAAGTAGTAAGTAGTATCTTGTATGCTTCTAGGCTCCACTTCGTGAACCTTTGATTGATAGTAATTATAAACTCACCCCTAGATCTAACCCCCGGTAGCACCCTGCACCTAACCTTCATTTATCCATCCCTATATTGCCCAGAAGACAAATTTCTCACTCTCTGAGTCTTCTCCATTGCCTTATTATTCCCTCCTAACCATCTACCAACCTTAAAACCCTATAATCAACCTCTACCCAGAAGCCCCTGAATCACTGCCCCTACCGATATCGGTTATCCCCTACCGGTAGCGGTTTTATAACCGTGGTTAGTTATCCAGTGACCGGCATCGGTCACTGTGACTTATACCAAAACCAACCTTTCACCTATTTATCCCCTAACAACCTTAGATTCAGCCTGGTCTATCCCTGTAACTTGATCTGAACGTATCAATAACAAGTGACCAAACAAACAGAATGACGTTTTATTATGGGTAGTTTAGTCTCTATTGCTTTTAGTAACGAGGTACCTAAATCGTGATTTCGCAATAGCTTCTTTATTATCATTTGCAATAATTTATATTAAAAGGGAACTGACCACCTTTGAAAGGAAGTTTAGTATTTCCTGGGCCCAAGGCAGTTCCCTTACTTATTGTCTAACTAAAATCTGGTGGTCTTGCATTCTTATTTACAGGTAGTCCTTCCCAGACAAAAAGGAGTTCTTCACAATTGGTCTGATCTCTCTACGGTATGCACACACCCTCCCAACACTCAACAGGTATTCCTCCTAGCCCTAACCCCTTATTTGTTTCTCAAGAGAATGAACAGATAGAAGTAACTCTATTTTGGAACTAGAAATTCTACGCGAAACATTTTGGCACGCCCGGTGGGACCCTATTAGGGTTTCTTTATTTCTTGCTTGTTTTCATATAGGGAGCACACTTGTTGTTTCTTTCTTCTAAAATATTCACACAATATTTTGTCATTTTGGTAAAATAAGTTATCTTTCTTTCGCATCTTTGCATTAGTGAAAGTCATCTTCTTTGCTTCATCAAATATCATTTTTGATTTGGGTTTAAAACACGTGCATCACATTCTTGCTTGTTGTTTTTAATTCTAGTGAACGTAGATTAAGTAACAAGTCATACACGTGGGGGTGATATCCACAGTATTGACGAGAAATTAATCTTACTCTCACTGCACAACACATACCAAATCACATCATAATCTACACAACATCTCAAACATCCCCCCCTTTTTCCCGCGGTATTCCTCTGCCCGATTGAGGTAGCCTTACAAGCCAAAACAAACTTGACATCTCCCTTAGGTCTTTTGTTTAGGATTGACATCATTTGGCATCTAAGGCATAAGTCCAAAAGTGATTAAAACTAATCCTAGATTTAGTCTATTGATTTTCTTGTGCATCTTGCTTGTTTTCTATTTTTCTTTCAGTTTTGTTTCTCTGTTATACCCTGTCTCAGTTATCACTTCAGACAGTTTGGTGGGTATACTCAGCCTTGTTATCCCCAAACCAGCAGCCTCTTATATTCTCTCTTTTCCTTCACAGTGACCGGCACCAGTCCTATTCTACCGACATCGGTTACCTGACCGACAGGCAGTTACAGTTTGACTGACATTGGTTACTAGACCGATATCGGTTACTGTGTTTTACAGTTCCTGACAAACCAGTAACCTACCAATTCCAACATTTTGTTGTGTTTTCTATTCCTGATTGACTAATTCTCTATTGTATCCTCTTGTCCATGGTTGTTATCACCTGGAAACAAGCCGCAGCCATGGTTTCACATGCTTGTTCCGTGTCTTTTCCTGAGTCACCCCCTTTGCATCCTATGGGGAATCCTACAGACACCAATGCTTTTCCCAAGATCTCTGTTGGAGATCCAGATTTTGCTAAATTTTTGGATGCTAATCTTGGCACCATACAGTATTATTTGTCTCATACCCCTGACCGTACACCTGACGGTCAACTCCTCTTGGGTATGCCTATTAGTATAGCCACCCACCTAGCTCCTTCCCCACCTAATAACTCCGCCTCACCGTCTTCATCCTTAGCCCCGTCTCCCAGCTCAGTGGATTCGATGGTCCATACTACACCAATTGGCTTTTCTCTGGTTAATCTGGGGCCCCACATATCACTACCGTCCACTGCCCCTACCTCATCTCTCTCGCAGGTTGCCTCTTTCATAACTTGTTCTCTACCACCTATTTTGCACATGAGCTTTCCCTCTCAAGCTCCACCCACCTTTTCATTTCTGCAACCTCATCCGGTGGCCTCAACATCTTATATAGGACATCCTTATTCGGTCACCCCAACACATTCATCATCGATACCTTATCAACATTTAATCCCACCATTGTCTAGTAGTGGCTCTTGGCCTAATCCTCCTTTGTTTATAATGACACCACCATCATCTAACCCAACCAATGATTTAATTAAACAGATGATGGACAAGATGTAAAATCTTGAGGCTTCTGTTTCAGGAAACTGTAACACCCTGACATAAGAGCAAGTTTTTCGGGAGCCTATTCACCCTTCTATCCCCCTTCATACATATCCTCCTCAATGGGAATTACCAAAATTTACTCATTTTAATAGTAAGGAGGACCCTCAACAACACTTGCGATCATTTAGACATGCCTGCTATCTGATTGCTCATGATGATGCCTTACTACTCCATACCTTCCCCATGTCCTTATCAGGACCTGCCTTGGAGTGGTATAGTGCTTTAGCCCAGCACTCAATCTTCTCCTTTAACCAGTTGGCCCAATCTTTCTTGGATCACTTCTCCATCAATATTGCCAAGAAAGTATCCATTACTGACCTCTATGCCATTTGAATAATTTGAAGATGAGTCTATCGCAGATTTCGTTGGACGATGGCGGGGCCTCATCAACCAACTTACTTATGCCTTACCTCAGGCTGAGCTCATCAAACTCTTTACGCAGGATTGCGCTAAACACATTTCTCCCACCCTCAAAATTCAAACTTTTCACACCTTTGATGAGGCCTTTACTATGGCTCGAGAAACTAGAGGTTCGGGCCTTAGAGGAGGAGAAATTGAAGTTGCGTAACAAAAACTCAAATTTCCAAACCCAGGACTCCATGAACAAACCCAACACCACCAACTCTCATGCATCGGCTGCTTCGAAATCAAAAGGAGATGTACACATGGTAACGGTCAAATCTCAAGCACCGTCTTATACCCAGCCGAAATCCACCTATAATTATAAAGCCGAGCCCATCCAGTACACTCCCTTGGGAGAAACTTATGAAGTGATCTTGGAAAAATTGCTTAAAGTAGGAGCTATCACCTTGCCTCCTATTAAACCTCACTTCGGGTTTGATTCCACCCACGCTATACCTTCTTGGTATAAAGAGAATGATTTCTGTAACTTCCATCACGTGAAGGGACACAGCCACGAAAGCTACAAGATGTTGAAAAACATAGTGCAGGAAATGGTTGATGCAGGGAATATAACCCTCGATAATCCTAATGCCCCTACTAATTAAAACTTAAAAATCTTCAACAAACCATTTCCAAACCATTCCTCTAACAGTAACACAAACCAAGAAACCTTAGCCAAGGAAAAGAGTGTGCATGAGATCCATGTGGTTTTCAACTCCCAACCAAGGGCTTCCATCGAAGAAATTCTGAATCGAGCCTCTTCACTGACGCAAGAGTCCTTGCCCCCTTCTCCTTCATCAGGACAAGAGGATAGCCATGCTATTCCTTTACCCATAAAGAAACCAACCGCCCAGAGTTCTCTTCTCACATAAGAGCCTTCTTACACCACCTCCCTGCAAGACTGTGAGTGGATGTTATCCAACTTATCTATTGCCCAAACATCTCCTTCCATCGCTCTTGCCACAAAAGAAGAAGGATCGCCACTTTTTCTGTCATCCTTAGAAGAGAAACCCCTCGAGCCTACATCACCAAATTCCATAATCATGACAGATCCTCTAGAACATGCCCTCCTCCCTATCAGTTCTTCATCACCTAAATCTTTCCAGCGACCGGTTGACCCCTTAACACCCATTGATACAAGTGCCTCATTTGCCCCCTGTATCACACCCCCAGTGGACCAGAATCACAACCCACTTCTCTTCCATATCAAAATTCCCGTCCATACGTGAAGATTTTCATCCCCCAGAAGATAGACGACTCTTATGGGCACGTTGGAGAACACCATGCTCTACTCAAATGCAAATGACTAATCCGGACACCTCTACCATATACCCAAAGTTTTTACGAAAGCTCAAAATGCCTATATTCTCACCTCCACTCCCCTCATCTCCGCCGAATACCTCATCAACCTCTATCAACCTAACCAAACCTTCCTCTATGCTTGGGACTTTACCAATACCCAGCCTGACGCACCCACCTAAACGGTTAGACTTATCCAAAAATAAAGTCATCGATCCACCTAGGAGACAGGCCCCATCTCCTCGAGTCCAATCTATGCCTCTACCACACCTAAAACACTCACCCCCGATCACACTAGTACAGTAGGCACAGCTTCAACCCTCGCCGTCACACCTACCTTCTATATTGGGGCCTCACCCCTCCACCTTTCCTCAATACACCATGCCTCCCACGTCTTCTTTAACATGACCAGCACCTTCTGCACCCATACAGAAATCCGCAGGCATCTCAACATTGTCGCCCCAAGTATCTTGCCTACCTACCAACCCTAAGCAAACTCAATCATCGAAGGACTTGTTTGCTGCCACTCCTCTTTCCCCATGGTTGTTTCCTGCCACCACGTCATCTGTGGCCTCATCATCTAATCAACTCAACATGACTTCTGCGCTGAAGAAGCCACGCATGGTTAAAACTGATCATCAAAATCCCTTGCCTAAACCACCACCCGTACGAACCACTCATACCCAACCATTACCAAAACAATCAATAATCTCACCCACTCAATCAATAGCCTCATTCGACCCGCTCAAAGGATCTTACGCCAAGATCCTTGATATGTTGATAGAGGATGTGACCATTTCCCTACCCCCACTCAGACCCTATGATCCATCTAAACCTCGACCTATAGGTTATGATGAATCTAAAATCTGCGCCTACCACCGCACACCAGGACACAATGTAGAAGAATGCAAAGCTTTGAAAGCCATCCTTCGGCAGTCACCTATCTCGGATAGAAAATCTCAGAAAGATGACTTACGGAAGAAAAAGCCCCTAGCTTCGATCCCTTCTCCTACACCACCTATCCCTGCCTTGCCAAAATCTATCATCATTGCAACCCGCCTCTCGAGAACAATGACTTATCCCTGCCATCTTCCTCCTCTCGTATTCATGAGATCAACATGATTAGCATTGCTACTCGAGGTCAGAAAAATAATGGAAAAGTCAAAGAAAGCACACCTGCGGCCTCTCTTTCTTCTTCCGCCATCCCGATCGCACCACCACCTAAAGTGGTTATTCATGGACCTGCCTATCCAGTCTCTGATGGAGTTTCCCATCATACCATGATCAAACAACTTCACCAATCTCCTGTAAAAATGACACTTTATGATCTCATTCAAACATCTGAATCTCATCGACAAGCTCTGATTGAGATCCTCCAAGGGATAGAGGTCCTACCTAACGAAACCTTACCCATTGCCTCCATATTCACACCCAACCATGTTGCCTCTCTCACTAAACAACCTGCCTCCACAACCACCTCTGTCCCTATACAGCAAGCCGCTGCTGTCAGTTTTTCCGAAGAATAAATTGTCATCTTTGTTGTAGAAGATCCTGACCCTTCTCTTTTCATCTCAGCTTACATCTAGGACATCTGGGTACGTTGTGTTATGATTGACGGTGGGTACTAACCGAAAAATCATCTCTTCCAAATCCTTCCAACAGATGAATATCCCTCCTAGCTGCATGTGTGCCAACCCCACCATGTTGCGTTCATTCAACGATGTTATTACTTCTACCCTAGGCACCGTGATCCTTAACATTCATGTAGGGCCATGTACCTTACCCGAACTCTTCTATGTCCTTGAGGGAGAATTCCAATACAACATGTTGTTAGGCCACCCTTGGATCCAGGCTATGGGATGCATTTTCTCCACCTTACATAGATGCATAAAATTTGAGTATGAGGGGAAGTCATACACCGTCACAGCTGATGCTTCCCCCTTCAAAACCTGTAATATGTTATACCGCCCTAATGATGTGCCTGTACTAGTCAAGACACCCATTGATCTAACCCAACCATCTACTTCGACCACGCCTCAACCATCCACCTTAGCTGCACCCACACCTTCGACCCATGCAACCACCGACGCGAATACCTTTTCCTTACCCGTGGACAACATCCCAACCTCGAATCCCTTGGTAGGTGTTTTTCAACACCTTACACTGGGGGAGTACCGCCTATACAACGTTAACACCTTCCATACCCCACAAGAGTATGGATAATTACATGCGCATCCTACTTACGACCGTCGTGTGGGGGAGGTGATCTCCTACGGACCACCTAATTTCCACACCAACCTAACATATGGGGGTGTCAAAGCATCCTCTGTCACCCCTGAACCTCCCCTTGGTGTGGTTCCCTTCCAATCTGATTTTCAATATCTAACCAACCGTCGTTTCGCCCTCACCTTCCTGACGCACTGTGCTTGGAAAGGTTTTGGTTTCAGTCTTTATGAGCAAGGACGACATATGGTTATTCCCATAACAACCCGCAAACACAAAGATCGTAGTGGTCTTGGGTTTTTTGAAACCCCTACACTGAAGAAACCTCATGTCAATTGTATCCAGGAAGATGACAAAGTTGCCCATTCCGAAAAATCATCGCCCATTTTACCATCTTCATCCACAGAGTCGATAGACCCGGAATCTATCCCTCCTAACTCTTTTTTTTCGTGAATGCTATCTTCCTAAGTCCTCTCACTTATCAACGTGATGGTGAGGACCCATCTTCTCGCCCCCTTTTACATCCAGACATGATCGAAGAAGACCTTCCTTTGATTAATGTTGTGGAGTGCCAGGATGATGACTTCATCCTTACCTACCTTGGTGCGGATGACTCTTATATTCAACGTGCCTTACCATCTGACACCCAAACCATGTTGAATGAGTCAACTATAGAAATCAACATCCACATGGAGGAAGATCCTCACATTGTAAAGATCAGACAATCTCTCGATGCATCAGAACAAGCTGCCTTCACTACCTTTCTCCGTGCCCGTAATCAAGCTTTCGCTTGGTCCTACGCTGACATGCCAAGAATCGATCCTGACATTGTTGTCCATAACATCACTCTGAAACTAGACTCCAAACGAGTTAAACAGAAGTTGAGAAAAATGCATCCACGCATTGCTCTCTTGGTTAAAGAAGAGCTTCAATGACTCCTTTTTATCTCTTTCATCTTACTTATTGACTATCCACAATAGATTTATAATGTTGTACCTGTCACTAAAGCGACGGGGGGACTTCGGATGTGTACGGATTTCTAGGATCTTAACCTCGCCTGCCCAATGGACGACTTCCCCCTACCTAGTATTGATCAACTTGTCGATCTCACTGCGGGCCATGAGATGGTTTCTCTCATGGATGGTTTCTCGGGATATAATCAAATTTTAGTAGCCCCGGCCTATCAACATAAAACCACCTTCATTACCCCCTGGGGGACCTTCTGTTATTGTGTCATGCCATTTGGCCTTAACAATTGAGGAAGGATGAGAAACCCTTGCCCTTGAACACCTACATCACTTCTGGCTTCACCCCCTTTAGGTCAAAAGGCTCAGTCCTAACAAGATCTCCCCGCATTTGGAAGCACAATAACCAGTTCGCAGAAAACCAAATGAATGTGATATCAACAAGCTTCTTCTATTTACAAATAAAAATTGGTTTATATAGCAAAAGTAAGAGATGCAATCCAAGTTTTGTTTTGACTATATGAATGTGTGCAACAACCTTCACATGAATAATCAAACATGAGACACGTGGTCAAACTATGAGTGCCACTTATTCTAATTTAAGCTTATGTGGTGTGCAAAGTAGACTAAGTCAACAAAGTTTAAATAAAGCTAAGTAAACTCAAAATAAAAGGTGCATATATATAAATATTACACCAATAATTTATACACTGCTAATAAAATATTAATCTTTGTTTATTTAGGTTTTTGAACATATAGTTATATAGTTTGCATATAAATCTACATTAAAAAATGATGACCATATTTTATATATGCAAGTCATATGAGATGGTTTTAAAAAAAAAAATACAAGTATTTGATAGCTTAAATCATGAAAAACGTGTAAACAGCAGTCAAATTTAATCCTTTGTTGAAGCTATACTTTCAGTGATTCTTATTTGTTGCTAATTACTATGGCCTTTTGCCTCATATGTCGTCCATCAACAACGAGAGGCCCGTCCGTGTAGGTGCAAGACCATTGTGGTCTTGTTGCAAGTCGTTGATCATCATTTTCTTTGTATTATTATTATTTTGTTGATTCTTTGGCTAGAAACAATGGGACCACTGTGTTTAAGTCTATAAGAAAATGATAACCAAAGTGAAGCTCGACCTAGACATGGATTAGCAATACAAAGGTACGTGAGGCACCAATGTTGAATTTAGGGCTGGATATATCTAAATTGATTACAATACCACAGTGATACAAATGCCTCGTATAATGATGATGGTGTTGGTAGAGAAGAGTAGGCTAAAACAAGCTTATGCAAATCTAGAGGATGATGAAATGGATGGTGTGAAGGGTCTAAGTTTAGTAGAGATAAGAAGGTGGCTTCCCAATGATGAGGCATGGAAGGCACGAGTCCAAAACATCGAGGATATTGGGGCTTCAATACAACGAAGAGGCCAAATAACAATTTTTGGCAATGATATGTTGAGGATTGTGAAGTGAAGCTCATCTCCAAATGGAACATTGAAGTTGAGTGGAAAGCTTGAGTGAAGCAAGAGTTCTCAACTCCTACCTGTGAGCGTTAAAGTGGTGTATAGTGAGATTGGCCACACTGTGAAAGGAGAGACCATTATTCTTGCGGGGAGAGATGGTTTGAAATGCCCATATCTGCAAAATACAAGGAGCGCATGCACAATGTAAGATGAACCGAGAGGTGGTGTAAGCCCATGGGGAAACAGTATTTGGAGGATGTAGTGGTATGATGTTACAATAAGAAGCCAAAAGCCGAGTTTCAAATCAGGAAGGCCCCAAGACTGGTGGTAGTGGAGATCAAAAAATAGTGAAGAAATATCAAAACTTTAGAGATGAAGCCAAGTGACATGCTAGGGAAACCATTATCAGCATGGAAAGAGGAGGTTCAAAGGTGATAAAGCACGGGTCAAGGTGGTTGTGTGAAGAAGAGAGCTCGACAAAGAAAATTTTAAGGAACCCGCCTGAAAAAAAAAACTTATAGAAATCATGGCAAATATGGTCAGAACCAAATTCGTTGGGTTGGCGAATTATCTCAAATCAGCATTCGTGGCATTGGCGAAATAGGATATATTTTTTGAAGGAAATTTTTGATGGAGCTGCGAATGAGGGATAACTTATCATATTAAGGACTTAGCCATTCTTCGCAAGTAGACGACCACTTTAAATTTGAAAGGCCACCAAATTTAAAAGACCCACTAGTTATAGATACTTCACCGAACATTTAAAATCCCACTCAAGACATGCAATGTGTCACCATTTCAGTAATCTCCCAACCAAAGGCTTCTGATGGACTTGAAGCCCATGAAAAAAGTCATAATTAATATAACTTTCGAGTTCAGAGTTGGGGTTTGGGTCTTAGGTCAGCGATCTATGGAGGACACGTAATGGCTAAGGGAGGAGATACATGGTGCAAATCAAGAGCATCAATAGGCACATTGTCTTGTCATTCCAACCCTCTTTTAAGTGATTGAGTTCCACTTAGTGATTAGCTTCTACAATCTAGATCTATGTATGTGTGTGTATCTATATATACATGGCAAATTTAATCAAATTTCAAAAAACATTCCCAAACATGTTGACGAATGAGACCAAATGACTAGGAAGGTTCCATAGATTTCTTGGTGGTCCAATAATATTTTGTAATCACATCTCGTCAATCATGTGGCGATTCAATAAAAAATATATGTTGGGATTGGAGATTTGTTGGCTATTCGCATGGAACAAATTAATGTTTTGTGGAAATTTTGGGCAAAACATGCGTACTAGTATGGTCGTAAAAATAGTCAAATTCATATTCCATAATTCCTACTTTTAGCCAAATTATGAATATTAGCCACTAAAATTTTCCTTGGAGTTCACAGCACAAAACCCAATTAGTTGAAAACAATGGTGCTTTCATACTTGAAGGGAACCGAGTGCCTATATGCATGCAAGTGTGGGAAGAAAAACAAATGGCCATAATAACGATGAGTAGAGGGATCAAGTCAAGCCTTCAAGGTTCAAAGTGTAGTTTCGTTGAAGTGAACCAAGCTACGCCTAGCAATTTCAACATCTTTGAAGCTCGAATGGCCATAAGGAATTGAGCCCATAAACTTGAAGCAAATTTGGACACCAAACAAATAATGCATAACTATGGAGCATGCAACAATCCCATAAAGAACAAAGCAAGACATGGGGGTAATGTTAGAAGTATATGAAGGAACTTGAGCATTGATAGCAAAACCCTGATAACGTGATAACAATGGTTCCTACATACTCAAAGAGAGTTCCATTCCCCATATGCATTCAAACCTATAATTAAAGATAGAGAACTATTGTGATAGAGATGAAAGAATTTGACTTGGGTCGGTCTTTTCATGTGATTGAAGCAAAAGTGGCCAGAACACCAATGAATCAAGCAAGGTAGGTTTGTATCATAAAGTGATCTTAACATTATCAAAGGAAATAATATAGAAATGAGAGAGCCGAGGAATTAGGTTGATGAAGAAATCTCAAGCCCAAGTAAGAAAATTAAAGGAAGATTGTAGTTACCAAAGAGATACCGTAATTGTACAAATTCTTTAATTTCATTCGCTTCTAAATATGTACTTCTCTCGGCGTAAAAAAGCTTTACTTGTCAAAAGCACCATATCTCCCGCGCATTTATTCATCTCATGTACATAGTTGCCACACTCGAGCATGTTATTCACTCATATTTGTTGACAAAGTGGCCATGGTTTGAAATGGCGTTGAACCCTGAAGACCAAAGGAAGGTACAAGACAAGTTGCAAGACATGGTGGGGCAAGTGTAGAAACGTTAGGAATTTGGACATATGCAAGTTGAGCCCCATCTACATGTGGTAGTTGAAAAAAAACTACGAATGCATTCACATGGCCACTTCCTATATTTGGCCCGCCTCTCCACACAAGATTGCAATGTTTGGAGTTCCTTCGTGAGTGCCACGCCCACCATGGTCAGCATGTAGTGGATTACACTACAACCCACAAATTTGGGATTTGCCTCGAGAGTTTCAAGCAAAGAACTTCTAGCACAAAAAAAATATCAGTACACATTTGTACTTCCCCAAGACAAATGTTCAATCCATCCTTTGACATACTCGTTGAACATCAATAATACAATTGCTAATTATATTCTACAATAGCATTTGCTTTTTGAAATTTTATTTTATTTTAATAAAAAAGACAACCTTGTTTAAGCAGTCGTACAATAGACATTCAAACATCATTGTTTAAAAACATAAAGATTTCATTCTCCGCATTGAAATTTAAGAATAACTCCCCATTAAAAGTAAAATACCCTAATTTTCACCTTGAAAACGACCTGCCTCAATATATCCATGAGAATTTATTATACTCGTTTACAAATAAAAGTTCCACATACCTCCCCTTCTATAAAACCTCATTTTAGAGGTTGAATGCTGAACCAAATATACCAGTTCTCAAATTTCGACGCCGCTTCAATTTTTTATGTCGCAAAGTACATTATGTTTGGTGAAATTAAATGTAACAATAATCTATTGGTTTGTTTTAAAAAATCCTATAATTATGATGAGAATTTATTATACTCGTTTGCAAATAAAAGTTCCACATACCCCCCCTTCTATAAAACCTCATTTTAGAGTTGAATGCTGAACCAAATATACCACTTTTCAAATTTCGACACCGCTTCAATTTTTTATGTCGCGAAGTACATTATGTTTGGTGAAATTAAATGTAACAACTATCTATTGGTTTTTTTTAAAAATCCTATAATTATGGACCTACACATCATAATCCAATTTAAGGAGGGTATATATCATATTCCTTGTAGAACGGAAATAAATGTGGAAGGGGGTTTATATATTTATACAAAATACATATTAAGAATATTTTATAATAAATAAAAAATAATTTACATGTTATTAAAACATCATACATCAAAATACCTTCAATGATTAATTTTAACATACAACCTAAAAAACCATTTGAACAGCACAGATTTATTTCTTTTCTTTTGAGGGATCCATAATTTATAATTATAAGTTTTTCAACTAAATAAAAGTTAAATATATTATTTTAAAAACTATCATTATTTTTTAAATATTTAATTATGTACTTCGTATATGTAAATTAAACAATAAAATGTTTGAATTATTTTTAGTTTCATATAATTTAAATTTTTTTAAAACATACAATCTGTAAAACCTTGAGAGCAAACTGCAATTAGTAAGCATGAATAATTAAGCAATAAAACAGATCAGGTAGAAAGGTACATGTTGATCATCAGTTAACAAGTGGGGCTTCATTTACACTCTTAAGAGTGTTAGGCCATAAAATGAGACTGCAATGAACACTATCTACTATTATAATTTATAACCGTATGTTTTTTGCACAATGATGAAAAAAAGACTAAAAATTATATATTTACGTAATCTTATCTCGAGTTCTAGGCCGCTATGGCACCCCCACAAGCTAACAGTAATTTGAGAAGGAACCAAACAAATATAGAACATAATTATTAAATAATGTACGAGCATGTCAGAAAACTTCTTTCCATGTAAACATAAGTAAGGAGTAGTGTTCAACAAGGTTAAAGTCGGACAAAATTGCAAATTTCTTGATAAATTTTGGCGTACTCCGATAAAAAAACAATGTATGTGCCTTCAGCAAAACATGGAGAGTGCAGTTGACAGCAAGATTTAGTACTGTAATTAAAATACCTAGGAAATAAAAAAAAAGCTTATGAATTTAAAATACGTATATATGCAAATACATTGCAAAAAACTTGTTACATGATTTTTATTTTAGACTGCCCTGAGATTCATGGAAAAGAAATATGCATAATATTCTTTAGGAGAAGACCTCCTGGAACATTGTCCAGTGTAAAAGAAGTAAGTTGGTAAATGCAGGGAGAAAGATGGCCATTAATGAACAAGTCTCTTGATGTAGGTAACAATCCCAACCCCATAAAAGAAGACCTGGGAGTATATCTCGTTTGACAAACACAAATAAAAGTATTAATACATGTTTACCTTGAAATTTGCAGTTCGAATGGCAGGTCTAGGAAGCCAAAGCAAAAACATAAATCATAAAAACTATACACTCTTCAGAATCAATTTATATTTAAGAAACTGAACTAGGGGGGTACCCCTGTGGATAGTTTTTTGCTGGAAGACCACAGTTCGACCTAGACATGGGAGACCTGCATTTAGACCAGATATTACTACCTAATGAAAAAGTCTCTTTGCAGGAATAACACTTCCACTTTATATTACTAATAGACATGTTTCTCTTTATACTAAATATTACCAGAATATTGTGATGGCATAAACAAAAAAGCAAATTCATTTCGCTATGCATGCCATACTGATCCCCACATAGAATAATCAGTAGAATCCTGAAACTTGTGAGGATTCAAATTGTCGTGCGGCTGTGCCACCGGTGTACTCTAGAATTCAGTCAATATCCCAGCTCTTAAGGGTAACCACTGCGAGATAAAAGTGAAGCTGCAGACTATTGCCCCAAGGCAGGTGTATCTAAAGCTAAAAAGTTTATCAGAACATTCCACTAATGCAGCAATAAAGATCTCATTGGTATTCACTTTCTTTTGGACATTTTGCATTAGAAGGATGTAATGTTACCATCACAACTGTTTTTGAGGTTTCTCTGATGTTTTGGTTGTAGTGTGATCTTTGCTCCTGGCAGCTTTCTAGGACAAACACAGCTAAGATTTCGTTGCAAATACAGCTAAGATGTTGGATATGTTATACTAAATTTCTGTCAACTCATGTATGCCATACATCTGTGTATTACATTTGTATATTGCAGGATTTGATTGTAAATCCCACTTATATATGTTACTCAAGTTATACACTTATTTATTCGTTGTTACCTTTTCAACCTGCCCCATTAAGGATGTCTCTAGAGTTATGTCTGAGTTTAGAAATGTATTTCTCTTTACAGCTCAAGATTTATTCAGTTTTTTTTTGGCACTCAATTTTGCATCAGGTTTTCTACTTTCTAGCTCTGCAAACTTTTAACCAAACAATATTCTCAGTGAAAACTAGAGAGCAGACACAGAAGCAAAAAAAAAGTGAAAATGAATAAGTTTCAAGAGAAGCTAATAAGCAATTTTAAATCAGTATCATTCAAAGCAATAGAACAGTAAGGATATTGATTATAATATAATCACTTGAATGCAATTAAAAAAAATTATTCGCAGTACCAAAATCAGGCTAGGCCTCAATATAATAAATCCCCATCTGCTCTGAGAGGAAAGGGAACAAGTGTTATCGCAAATATCCCACACTGTGAAAAACAAAAACAAACTGCTTTTCTCAACATTGAACAACGTATATGGTTACCAACATAAATGACAGTTGCCTCAAAGGAAAAACTACATTGCAAAAGACCGGATCCATGAGTCTAACTCTTAGTAGTCTTTTCCTTAGACTTCTGAATCTTCAACACCTTCTTAACAATCTTCTGTTCTTCAACAAGAAAAGCCCGGATAATCCTGCAATACCATGAAAATGGGTATCAATTATACCAGGGTGATCCATAAATAATACTATCAAAAATAAAAAATTGTTAGAGATAACCAATAAGGAACTCTTTGAAACACAATTACTTTAACCAAATAAAGCAAAATTTGGTAATAATCCATAAACCAAAATGTTCACTGCACCATAAGATTCAGTTAAAGCCAAGAGATGCAAGAAACATCATTAAAATGGATATCAACTATGCAAAGCAGAAAGGTCATTAAAATTATAAAATGCTTGAGAGAAACAGAATAGACTCACTGCAACACATGGTAATTTAAACAAAAAAAAACATTATTTGAAAATAATCCATAAAAAAGCAATAACGTTTGGCAGACTATGATTTAGTTTTATGGCCAAGGGATACAAGGATAATGATCTGTTTATGCCTGGATGAACATGCTATATCTGTACTAATAGCTATAAAAGCATAAATGGGCAATTAATTGGATGAGACTTAGTGCAAGCCCCAAGCAAATTCCTACAAAATAGTTTCATACAGGGTTTCTAATGAGTGTTCAAACATATACAGCATATTTCGCAATGAATGTGTTCAAAGATTCACGACAGAAAATAAATAGCAAAAGAGAAAATTCCAAGTTATCAGAAAATGCAATTAACCTAACAAAAACTACGAAAAAAATAATTTTAAAATGAACACTCGTCAATGAAAAGAAAAATGACACCCATTAAACAAATATTAAAAAATAATTCACATAGATAACAAGGAAAACCTCATAGAATAGTCAAAACTCTAATGAGTGGAATACCCAAGCAGTCATAGGAGATGTCATAAGAAAAACAATCAACAATGCATTATCTCAAATGCTTTTACTCTTCTCAAAATTTAGTGGGCTTCCTGTATTAGCGAAATTTTTAATAACATATTCCAGCTCATTCTTTGGGATATAGATTTGTTTCCCATTATAAGATTAATGTGTCATATATTTCCATTTAAGACAAAATAAGGAACTTATGTGTTTAAGGGCTACTTTGTCAGGAGAAACAAAGACTTCCCATTAGTACTTGTAAATGATATTATTCTTTCATGAATCTAATGGTATTAGTATCTCTATTCTTTCTACTTAGCATATGTCTTCCAAAAAATAGATACGTCTCGGTAACAAGATAGCTGATGGCTGAAAAGTAACTTATAAAAAATACATTGTTTGCTATTCAGCTTCTTGGAGATATGAAGTGAAACAGCATATATTGAAAACCCTGTACATTAACAATAAAAAACCCTTTTCTTTGATCAGGAATATTTAAACGGACAGATCCACAGTGAAGGACTACTGTTTTAGTTTTCATAAGCATTATTATTCTGTACATAATATGTTTCGTATTCCTCTACCAAAACAAACATAAGTTTAGGTTAGCTTCCTGTTCTATTCCTGTTTATGTGTTATGGAATGTAGTGAAGACTGAAAGAGCCACAGCACGTTAACCTTCCATAGGAACTTGATATGCTTCGAGATAGATTTATGGGATACAGTTTGAAAAGTTGATGCAAAAGCCTTAAGCGCCAAAATGATTTGCATAAAAGCTCCCAATGAAATTTAAATTAGGGGAAATCCAAACGACTACTCCAAAAATCACATGTTTTTAAACCTAGAATGCAGAATAAAATTCTGAAATTTTATTATCTCTCCTAGGCTCTCTATCACTTTCATGTGAACCTCTAGGATAAAGAAGTTTCTACATAATCTACTTCTTTTCCTGTGAATGTGTAAAGTGGCTTTACACTAACAAGTAGCAACACGCTACAACTAACAACATCTATTTGTTATGAGCAATTCAGATACAAGTCAATAAACCAGACCCAATTTCATAAATCCAGAGGGTACTTGGAGGATTGAGAATAGAGAATAACCCCTTAACAAATTAAAATAATGCATTAACCCATAAATAATAGAAGAACCTAATATCTAATTGAATATACATTTAACATAGAAAACAATTAAGGTTATACTTATGACAGCTTACCCTTTCTCTAACGGCTGAACCAGACAGAACTCCTCCATAGGGCCTGTTCACAGTTCTCCTGCTCCTTTTCAGCCTGCTAACCCTATATTCCGCGGGCCTCAAATGGGGAATCTGTAAGGCATCAGCCCATCCAAAACGTGATACGTGAGTTTAAGATTTTAAACAATTATAAATCACTCTGTAGATCAAACAGCGACGACAAATCGAAACTTTGGGCTTATAAATCACAGTTATAGTTTTGTAGATCAAACAGAAATAATATGACTAAAATCCTACGAAAAAGCCCCCACAACATAAATATCAAATGAAAATTATTAAATCAGTCAGAAACTTCAATTAATCGGCTTGCAAAAGCTCTACACTGGTTTTGAATCTGTTCATATCCCTCGACAGAGCTGCATATAGCTTCTCTACTCACTCATATGCTATAAAAATTCATTAGATTTACGCCATTATGAGAATACCAACAACAAAACAACAGAAAAAGATAAGAAAGACAGATCTTACTCCCTGAATTCTTTTGCCAGTAACAGGACATTTGGGTCCGCTGGCCCTCTTCTTGGCAGTCTGATAAATTAACTTCCCACCTGTGCACAAATACACCCAAAAAAATTCACCCCATAAATACTACAGAAAAATGACAGAAACTTCAAAACCCTAAAACATAAACACAGTCAAATAAAAACGAAAGGATGATAAATCCCTAGATGAAGTCGGCAAGTTATTTACCAGGGGTTTTGACGATTCTGGTCTGGTTCGACTTGGTGTGATAGCTGTGACGCCTGCGGTATGTGAGCCTCTGCACCATCTTTGCCTTCACCCTCTGCCGCTCCTGATTTCTCCTCTTTGAAAAATTAGGGTTTTTCCTTGGCCCGGTGAGAACAATGTATAGAGAGAGGCTTTCCCACTTGATTATATGAATTTGTAGTTTTTTCGTGCCCTTAATTTTAAGCTGACGACTTTAGGTTTGCATGTTAATTAACATATGTTATTGAGAGTGTTCTTGGATAATAAGTCCTTGAAAGAATATTTTCTTAATAGATGTGGTGAGAAAAATATAAGAATAATTTTTATTATTATTAAAACGTGTCAATATATTAACAATATCAATACATGATGGTTATAATAAAAAGGTGGCTAGAAATATCACGGGCTCACAAGAACTGTTAGAAAAACAAGCAGTACCAAGCAAGAAGCCAGAAGAGGTAACCCAAGAAACTAAGATTATAAAAGTTGAAAATGTGGCGATAAAAAAGCACCACAAGTGGCAACCCGAGAGAACAAGATTACAAAAGACAAACGAAAAGGAGAGAATCAAACGCTTACAACAACAGCACTAGGGGGAGGTGGTGGATCATCTTTGGGAGGGAAGGCACCCAAACCAAAGGGTTCTTTCGCTAGAAGATCCAAAACAGACCACCCATCAAGATTTGGAGAATTATCTTGAAACTTTGAAGGCATCATAATGTTCCAACTAAGAGACAAAGAACTAGCAACAATAATGGTCATCGTGATGGGCCAACAACTCCCCCAATGGTTGATCAGCTGATGTAGATATTAAAATTCAAGTTCCGCTTTCTCAGGTTAACCTTAAATATGAAAGTATCCAACATAAATCATGTTGATTTGATCATTAGTAGAAAATTATTGTGAAATAGATTCATTACTAAAAATAGTTGAATTCCTAATTTTCCATAGCTATAAAAGGAATTATAGCTCTAAAGAAATCCAGAGAGAGGATATATAAGTTGGCCAACTACAATGGCCACCAAAACAAGCATTTTCCCAAGTAAATGGTTCAGGATGGAAAGGTTCAAATAAAGAATTCATCCAACTCCGAGCATGTTGGGCATAAGGGCATGACCAAAACAAATGTTTGAAACGTGTCTCATATAGCACACATAAGGCATTTCAAATTGGGAATACCAACGTGCTTGAATCTCTCTCCCAAAGAAAGGCCTTGGTATAAAAAACACTACAAAAAAAAGGCAAATTTTAGGCTCAAGTTTAGAATTCCACACTTGATCGAGGTGAAAATCCTCGTTTTGGGAGAGGAATTCAAACCTAGTAAGAGTTTAACTTGCCAAGGGTCAGGGAGAATGCACTCATTAATTCATAAAGTGATCATGGGTTATAATGCTTAAATTTCAAGTCAAAATTCCATCTCCGATCATGCCACCAAGCCCTTGATGGATGAAGGCCCTATTTGTGAAGTATAACAGTCGGCGTGAGCTATTAGATTTTGAGTAAAGAAGGAAGGTCTAAATTTGAGAGATAAATTTTCCTCTCGAGTTCCAGCAATGGGATTCAATTTATGGAAAAAACTAAATCTTGAATGGCAAAAATTCCCTTGCGAAAAAATACAAGGGCTTTAATTCCCATTGTCTTAGCAAGTAAACTATCATTGTTGTAACAATGGATGGCCAACAAATGTTATGGTCATTGAAGTAGATCCCTAATCTAAATCCATCACCAATCCATTTTATATATTGTTGTTCTCTTTTTCCCTCAATTCTCAATGTTATTATCACATGTGCAATCCCATGACAATACCATGCATACCCTACAAAAGAAATGCCCTTACATTAGCATATCACATAAGGTTACCTTGTGCACTCACCTAAGGCATGAGAGAATACCGATTCCTATCGATTTTGGCTACGTCATGATAAAATATAATTCACCTGATAATTACTTAGTAGAAAGGGATGCATTTTCCAAGAGAAATGTTATTGACTAGGAAGAATTCTCATAATCCTTATTGCACAAATAATTGAGTAGTAAATATGAAACACTTTTGCAAACTTAATCTATTATAATTCATAATGTTCAATACATCAAGGGGATCAAAATAATATGCACCTTTCAACATATATTTTTCCATCCCTTAACACAAAGTGTTAGGTGGGTATTTATAATAGTGGGGCAATTTCCCTTCACTAATTCAATCAATAATTTCATGGTCGTCATCAAAGGATTATAGTAGACATCCTACAAATCTAGGCTTCACGTACATGCCCCAAAAGCTTTTATCTTATGACGGTACTTGGCATGTGTCCATGTTAGTCTCCTCCTCGACTTCCACTTTGTCCTTTGTCTTATGCCATGATAAGTGTTCAAATATATTCATTGGCGTGCTCCGCTACCCATATGAACTATTGTTAACACATCAATGTCCACTCAAAAATCCCTTATCCTCTGCATAACAACTTATCATCTAGAAGTTTGAAGTCCCTATGATCTTTGATGTCACCACTTATAGTTCCATGTCTTAGATGTCTTAAAGATGATTGGGTCTTCTACATGCATCACTCGTCCTCAATAATTTATGGGTCATGTGCATGTAAGGTGTCGAGAGCTTTTCCTCATGTCATGTGTGTTGTGTGATAACTTCCTTTTAGCCCCCCTACATGTCAAATGTCACTGCTTCAATTATTATGAGCATGTTCCAATTTTCATCCCCTTATTCTTATCATGTACGCACACCAAACCAAGGAATACAAAAATTTCCTAAGTCTTTTGTGTTTCCTCGAGACTTAATAAAAATGTCTTATGATCCACTAGAAATGCACACTTTGCCTTATATATATATATATTATATATATATATATTATATATATATATATATATATATATATATATATATATATATATATACACTTAGTCAAAATATATACACTTAGTCAGAGCTCAACATTACACCACACTAGCTCAATTGCCCACCCTCGGGTAACCTTTTTTCTACTTCCTCAAAATATTTGGGCTCCTTACACGGTCTTCAATTTTTGTCCATTTACTGAGTGTGGTCTATATAATTAGTTTCAATTTCTCCAAGTGTGTTTCAATTTCTCCAAGTGTGTTTGTAAATCGTTCAACATCTTTACATCTTTCTAGGGGTCTTTAGATTTTACTTTTAACGCACCTAGTTTCTCCCCGTGTCCTTGTTTATTTCTTTGAGTTAGTTCTTCGCTTCAAGTGTTTGCTTATGGATTTTGATGAGCCACATCTTGAGTTTTTCCTTCTTTGTATTGATTTATTTCTCCAATTCCTCCATTCTTGACATCAAATTTTGTTGACGATAAAAAAGTGTACCATTAACTAATCAACCCTTCAACCTATTGTTGAGGTCAAGACAAAATCAGACCACTTTAACCATAAGGACTTGAAGTTATGCTTAAGTGTGCATAAGGTAATTGATTTAATCTAAATGTATTAAACATTATATTCAAAGTAATTTATTATAACTAATGATATACAACTAATAATATGCAGTAATGGACAAGCAAAAGGCATTCGATGATATGAAACCCTAAGCAAATGAAGGAGGAGGATGACTTAGCTAATTTATGTGCAATATGGAGATGATATGGACTGGATATCTATTAGAACATGTTGGGAACAATGTTGAACAGAGTTGGTGAGGGTTCTGGAACTTAGAACTATGTCATACAAAAGCACCCACAAGAGGATAAAGGTGCCAGTGTGACTGAACTGGGCATTAGGGATTGCTTAGATGCTCAGGATTTGATATTTTCTAGGTTGAAGGAGCTTCACTCTTGGTCTCTCTTTATCGCTCTGATTTCACTATGATGTTTCCAGTTTTACCTGTAACCTACAAAACAAACCCTAGATATCTGCACAAGCTCACAAATGCATGGGATCTAATTGAAATATGTAATGTGTGAAGTCGAATTGACCTTGTCGGTCACCTGATGAGTGAACTTAGTACCGAGCATTGCACTACATTTCAGACTCTGTGTAGTTCTTTGTGCTTGCGTGTGTAATCATGTCTTAGGATGCCCTTGTGCAAGTTGCACGTATGATAGAAAGATAGATCTAGATTGCTACAAGTATGCGAATGTGTGTGATGGAATATAACGAACTTCCCCTCCTATGTTGTGTATGCAGATTAATGTAGCCCTTATCCCTTGTATGAGTGTGTTAGATGGATGCCTTATAATGTTCTCGTTCCTTTGAATGAAAGCTCAGGTGATGATAGATAATGGTTATGTGTTTGACCCCTTATTTGAGGGCAATAACTAAGTATATATATATGATTCCCTTGTTTGAATTTCATAATTGACAACTAAAAGGTCGACCCAAAGTTTTAAAAGGTGGCCAAAAGGTGAAAAGCACCCAAAAGAGTAAGAAGAAGAAAGTGAGGGATAGGGGCACCTAATGTAGACACAAAATCACGCACATACTACTATTTTACTATACTGCCAAGTATGTTTATTTTATGTATGGATCTTGAGTAAGAAAAGTATTCACTGGTGACACACTTCCTAGTCTATCCATTTGCTTTGAATATTTCTATTGATTTTATCTCTCACGTATGTCACTTCTACACCTAACTCTGGTCAGGTTGCAGGGATCCCTGTTGGTCTGTCTTCTCACATTTTTCGTCAATTGTCCTAGGACACTAGCACCCAGGATTGGACACTAGTGCCTGGGTGCTCTTGTCCCAACTTGGATGCTCATGTCCTCTTGTTTTTGTTCACATTTTTGACATATATGGTTGGCCTTTTCAGTTTTCTTACTCCTATCTTGAGGTCTTAGCCAGCATGTCATGTCACTAGTGTTGAAGTTCAAGCAAGATATCCCTATATAAACACAACATACGTACCATTATAATGGTAATTTTTTTTTATCATGGGCTATCTATATACATATCGTCAAAGGGACTGCATTTTGGGCTTATCACTTTGTATACACTACATAGGAAGGGGAAGTTTCTAAATTCCATCCCACACATTTGCATTATATCTAATGACAGTTTGTTATCTTGGCATCACCAACACGAGGGCAACCTAGGAGCACTATTACACACAAAATCACATAGAACTCAGACGCACCTGTCCAAGTTATTCCGCAAGTTCTAGAATTCATATCAAGCTCTCTGTGCAATCACCGACACCTACAGAATTCATATCAAGCATTCCTAGTACTCTACCCAACCTTTTCATCAACTGTTCCAGTTCGGGGATACTTTGAGATAAGCAAAAATCAAATAAGTGCCTTACCTCCTTCATTTGCTTGTATAGTTACATATTTTGAGATGCTTAGAATTTGTATCTTATTGTATATCATTATAGTAATTTCATAAATTAGATTTTAATAAAAATATTCATATTTTATTAGAATCATCTAGTGAACCTGTTTCTTAGAACTCCTTTCCTTAGGATCCACTAAACCTTAATGGCTAAAATTATATCTTCCTCTCCTAGGAAAGCTATGCATCATGAGAGTGTTCATCTTATCCTTGATGATGTTTTTGAGGCTGAATTGCTTGATCTTTATCACTATGCTCAATTTGATTTTAATGTTCAAAGATTGCTTGATGTTAATGAACACGAAGTTCCTACTAGTTTTGAATATTCTACTCTCAACATTGTTCCTAATGCTCGAAGCTTTTCTGGATGTAATCCTTGTTATTCCATAGGCACCAGGACTACTTCACCTTCTTCTATTTATGCTAAAATTATTGATGATGTTATTATCAATTATATGCTTGATCTTGATTATGATACTGTAGAAAAAAATCATGATGAAAATGTACATGCGCATGATGTTATTTCTCATACTAGTCAAGATTAATGTAAAGTTATATCTCATACTTCCTTTATTTCTGAAAATGTTTCTAATCATTATAAAGATACATCTCACGATTGTTCTTCTCCTATTTCATTATATGTTGATGACGTGCTTGATGAATTATCTGCATGTGAAAATTTGTCTGATACTGATGATATTTCTGAGCATGAACATGTTAGTCATGATTTTACTTCTCTTAAGACTACTAAATGTGAATTTTCCACTCCACTTTCATCTACTTACAAGGTTACTTCTAATGGAATTCATGATGATTCTTCCATTCCTGCTAGCTCACCTCTTATGGTTTCTTCTGATTCTACTACTAGTATTTTCCGATAATATTCCATGTTCTTTTCCACTTCTATCCTCTTCTTCATCTCTCGATGATGTTCATGTTTAGTTCTTTTATTTCTCCTAGTATACCGCCTCTTGTTTCTTCTACATATACATCTAGTGTGCCCATATCTCTTCTCACATTCCTCTTATCACTCATAATGGCAAGCTTCGACCTCTCAATGTGCCTCTTATATCTTCTATGATTCCTCTACATGATATTTTGTCACTCATGCATGTTGTCAGTTGGTTGCAATCTCAAGTGCAATCTCTCACTCTTGAAAGCAAATCCTATTATGCTTCTATTGATAATCACTATCTTCATGGCAATCCTATTCCAAAGAAAATTCACAATTCAGCATTTCCCAAGGATTTCACCATGCCTACATTTTCATGCTTCAATGACACTGGAAATCCATATCTACATCTTAAGCATTATCATTTAGCTATGGCTTATTATTTGAGATGATCTATTATTGTTAAAAGCCTTCCATCATAGTCTAGTTGATGAAGCTCTTCAATGGTACACTCATTTTCCTTTTAGATCTATTAGTACGTATTGTGAAATGGAAGATGTTTTTCTTAGACGCTTTATGTTAAACAATGGTCTTAAAGTCACATATGATCGTTTTCCTAGCTTGCATCGGGGAAAGAAAGAGACCATTCTTGATTACATTTTATGCTTCAATTATTACATGCAACAGTTAGTATTTCAGCCTGTTGATCCAGAGAAGCAATTTATCTTCTATCGTGGCTTGATTATTGTTTTAAAAGAATGACTAACAATATGATACATGCGAATCATTTACACTTTTATGTTATAAGGTCATTGCTCTAGAACATGATTTAATTGATACACATGTTGTAGATCCTCCTTCTACCTCTTCTACTGCTTCATCTTCTACTTCTTCATCTCTTTCATCTATTAAGCGTCCCTCCAAGGTCTCCATCTCCTCCACCTCGTAAGCATGTTCCATCTCCTCCACCACATAAGCATCCTTCATCTCTGCCACCACATCACTCTCCACTTAAGTCTTCGTCGTCCCCTACTCATGAGCCATTACATTTCTCGCATGTTGTTGAGCCTTGTGATGTGTTGTGTGCTTTTCTTTGACAAACACTTAATTTGATTGCCTTCTAGAATTAGCATCATCCTCTGCATCACTTGCATCACCAACACAATTGTCCTTATTTCAATTATCACCACATTAATGGCCATCATGATAATGATTGTTGCACTCTTCAGGAAAAAATACAATAATTAGAAGACAAAGGTGTCATTGTCTTTGGCTCTCGCTCTCGTGAGCATACTATTTCATCGATTATGCACAAGCGTACTGCTACTTCGGTTTACTTGTCTCCTCCTCCCATTTCTAAGGTTGTCATTCATCCATCACCTAAAGTCATTATTCATGCACGATCTCCACCTTGATCATCCACCACTACATTATCTCATCCACTGCATGGTGCTCCTACTTCACATTGGCTTCCTAAGTCGTTGGCATCTTTGTTTCCCACCACTGTGTCTCCCATCATTGGCACCTTCTCATCCAAGATTCAATTTGGCTCATACACTCCTGCTTCTACCACTTCACTTCCTTCCACCTCTCCTCACCACCCTCTTCGTATTTGGTAGGTGATTTTTCTCACCTAAGCTACCCGATGACGCACTCGTGTTCTTACATTTATTGCATGACTATTGAGGGATCTATTACAATAAGAACCTTGTTCCATCTTTGCACTATATGCTTCATTGATTTATCTATCTAACACACACTATCAAACCATTTCCTGATGGGGCACTCTTATTCTATGGTTCATTCTTGATTGATGAGACGTCTTATACAAATGAACCTCATCTTCTTACATATACGTTGGGGGGGCATCACTCTTCTTTCCCCCCTTCATCATGCTTACACGCGATTATATACATTTTTTACAATTATTTCAATCACATTATTCATTCCACACATACATTTATTACTATTTATCACATATTTATGCATACATACAATCCAATTTTCATGCATTAACTATCTATTTTTATGTCATAATCAACATCATCATCCATTTTGTCAATATAATCTTTTACACAATACAAATCAAACAACTACATATAACCAATATCCATCACATCACAATATCGCATAACATCAACACGACACAATAACACCAATCATCCAACTTATATATATATATTATATATATATATATATATATATATTATATATTATATATATATATAGTCAAAAATCATAGATACAAAAATACAATCACTGGGGGGCAAGCCACCATGCATCACTACATTAGTATATGTCATACACCATCATCACTGTCATTATATACAAATGCAAGAGCTTTAGAATGCAGTTAGATGATTCACCATTCAATCTATGATGTTGGTTGTGGCCCCCTATATCTTGCAACCTTGTGAACACATCATGCTCTAAGGCTTCTCCTCCTGCAACCTCCTTGGCTCGCTAAGTATTTGCCCGCGCCTATAGTCACAAAATCACACACTTACTACTATAATTATACCGCCAAGTATGTTGTTTTATATATGGATCTTGCATAAGAAAAGTATTCACTAATGACCCATTCCCTAGTCCAGTCATCAGTCTAGTTGGTCTTCGTCATTGTTTGTCTTACACAGTCGTCACTTACTCGCATAGTTCCGATCATCTCTTAGGGATTCTCAGCTATCATTATTCATTCAGTTGTCATCTCTAGTCCTTTTGACCAGGGTGTATAGGGACGGATTAGGGTACCCTGGTCCCCATCACACTTTGTTTTAATTTAGACATTCAAGGTCAGTCTTTATGGTTTTATCTCCCATCTCCCTAGGTACTAGTTGGCATGTTGGGTCATTAGTGTCAAAATTTGAGCAAGAGATCCCTATATAAACACAACATACATAATTATCTTATGGGTGGACTATTTCTACTAAGGGCTAGTTATTTACATAGAGCAGAGGGCTGCATTTGGGCACTATTATGCATCACACGTTGCATAGGAAAGGGAAGTATATTTTATTCCATCCACTATTTTACATTTTATCTAGCTATTGTTTGCTATTTTTGCGTCATTTTTGTTAGGGCATCCTAGGCTCATCATTGCACACACAATAACACATAACTACATTAGGTCCAAGATGTAGTGCAACACTTAGTTTGTAAGACCGCCATTGTGGCTGTTAATGACACTCTGACCCCTTCATATGCATCTTTCTTATTTTAGGGTTTGATGCTTTGCGTGGGGTTTTGGAGGTGTTTCATCATTATAGGTTTACAATGACATCAGTGAAGCAAGTGCGACATTAACGTGATCAAAGGAGAAGTATTGCAAAGACCTAACGACAATATCAAACTGAGATTCCAAGTTGTTTCATAGACCATGGTGCCCAAATTTCATACCACGGTGCCCCATGTGCCCTCATCCTTCCCCAGGCACCAGCAGGTCTAGCTATATCTGCCTCTACTGCAATTTTATGAAGTCCGTTACGACGCTCTGTTATGCCATTTCATCACTCTGTTCAATCCCATATAATTGTGAGGTGTAAGTTCATTTCAGGTTAGTACCTTTCCCCTCTCAGTTCATTTCATTTAAAATATCAAATAAATTATTTGGAATTTACATTTAAGTATATTTTAGTTATTGCATTATTGTACATTTAGATTCTTATTAAAATTCAATAGAAATCAGTGCCTCATCGTGCTCGCTCCACATTACGGTACATGTCGTCACCGCTATCATTATCGACTCAAACAAATGGGCATCCTCACACCGCAATAACATCTTACTTGCAACCAACATCCCACCTCTCATGAGTATATCTGAAGGTACATTCCACGTCAATGTATGGATAAATGAATCAATGACCAATACGCATCACCTGCAACCACATAACAACGCATTAGTTACTACACATGATGACCATACTTAATCAACTAAGTGAAAATCAACAACTAACAAATAAACAATACTCATGCTCTATTATCATTGTTGTTATACCATCATCATTGGGGGCAAGCGCTTATCCCTCCATAACTCCAATTGGTAGTGCTCCTGCCACATCCATGAAAATTGGAAACAATAAATTCCATTGATGCGTTGCCCACAATGCACTATATGCCTCGGTACATCCTTCATCATCCACCTGTATTGGATCTATGGCCACATCCATCTCATCTACACTAGGGGGCACTAGTTGTGCTCCTGTAGGTCTTAATCTCGCTCTACCTGCCTCGGCACTCTAGTAACTCATAACCATACATATGGATCTAGAGGCACGTCTCGAGCCAGACCAAAATGTCAAGATACACATTGTGCCTGAAATAAATTTGAAACTCCAGGGAATTGGTCCTTTAACCACATAGTATGCCATATACATTGTAGCTCTACTCCATTCTTTGACCACCCTCCATAGGCTCCATATGACCTCCATATAATGGCCCTAGCCCCATACAATCCAACATATATCTATACGTAGTAGTATCTAGTTTCCTACTACATTTGCATATCCAACTCACTAAAAATATCTCAGGCCTCGTCCGATCGTCTCATGGCCCATTGAGTGGCCTCATTATCATAATGTGCTCATAGACCCATACATGTGAAAATGTGGTAGCCCCAAGTCCACCCCTGTGGTCCTCACGTGTAAACCTGTATAGGTTCATGTACAAAAGCGCCAATACGCATCATGCCCATTCAAATTTGGTCCTATCCTCCTTGATACGTCAATAGATATCATGCATCTTATACAATATGCCCACACCACCACCCTCCACTGCCACTAATGAAGCAATAACCACTGCAATGAGCTTCTGCAATCGCATAGCACCTAATCTCAATATGACATCTAGGCTAATGTGGGTCTCTATTTATACTCGTTTCCTTGTAAAGTGTCACCTCGTTGTTCTCATCTTCCTCTGAGCATCCTCTATGGCCATCACCTATACTCTCTCACCCATAAATGGTAGTCGTAGTATTAGGCATACATCCTTCAATGTCACGATCATCTCCCCAATAGGCAACCAAAATGTCCAAGTGTTTGCACACCACCTCTTGCATAATGCAGTGATCATTGACATATTATGGGGTACCTCCCGCAATATCATTATGTGCCACAGGCTGACACAATCCACTATATCACACCCAATGTCCAATAAACCCAAAGTCAACAATGTACTTAAGTGCTAACCTCCTCAAAACTCCCTTGAATGAATATCTCTCTGCATAACACACAACACCAACGTAATTGTGACATTAACACCTCACATACATGTAAATACAATCACTTATACTACCAAAAGGCATCAAATTTCACATATATTACATTCTGAGGTTAAAACAACCTCTTAGGAGCAGGACACGAGTGCCTAGGAGTAGGTCACCAACACCTGGAACTGGGCACTAGCATCCCGAGAGACGTTGATACCTTGGTCGCTTTCACCCAAGTCAAAAACAACCATAAATTCAAAATCTCAATTTTTAAAAAAATGACAAAAACGAGAAAATTTCATTAATTTTTTTGAAAATAACCACACTTACCAACTCATTTATCGTTTGTGTTGCCATGATCGCCACCGCCATCTTAAATCTAGTCCATCTCACTGCTCTACTATGAGGCATCCTCATAAGCTTAGAACTAAAATTCTCAATCAATCAAGGTTCAAATGAAGTCGCTATTCACTTTTTACCATTACTTTATGTATCACTTTTCTCAATTGTCAACTTATTATAATTACCATTCATGCTTGTTCTCAAATTAATACATGCCACATAGTTTCTCTCATATCCTGAGCTTCGTTACACTGTTTTCTTCCTTGTTTGTGTCATTCAGTTCATAATTCGTCCTACTATCATCTTGTCCACATTCCACAATTTTATATTCCAATAAGGCACATTTTAAACTCATCATACACACAATTTTGTGACATCTACTATATTTCATTTTGCTCACTATTACATCATTTCACATCTACTTTCATCTTAGCGTCCATTATTTCTATCACTCTCCCTTTCGCTAAAAGGGGGCATATAATCGAGATCACCCTACGATCCCTCTTAGGCTACTACATGATCACTGCACACTCTTAATACATCGTTACCAAAAAATTTCTCATACAATATTCAACATTTTCTACCACTTTCTATCTATTCCACCTAATGACCTAATATGGGGGCAAAAAGAGAAAAATAACTCCATGATTAATTTATCGTATGCATTCAATCTCAAAATAAATGTTTAATATTTGAATTAAGACAATCAATTAGTATAATCATCACTCCATTACTCCTCCCAGATGACCTAACTTGGGAGTTACATCACTACTTTCCTAGATGACCTAACATGGGAATCGTTTTTACATCACTTCTAGGTAACTTAACAGGGTAGGCATCTAACACTATATATATTGTGACACCTATGGAGTGGAGGCAATGAGACGTCATTGCCTTTCCTATACTACTCCTATATGGGTTATTCAACATGGATTGAACTGGAACAAAATTTGGTCTTTATCCATCTACAACGGTTGGACCTTTTGAGGATGTAATCATATTTGGAGGGTAAAACGAGACCTCTCTCCCTAACATTCTTCCTCTAGTGGAAGGATGTCCAAGTCCTTAAGTTTTTCAAACATAAAAAATCAAGTTGGGAACTAATCACTCCCTACCCCTTCAAATCTCCATCAACAACAATTCAAAATCTCCAAATCACTCCAAATCAAATCATTTTCTCCAAGTGCTCCATACAATGGTTCTATGTCTCTATTTATGCCACATGGATCCATGGTTCGCCACGGTATATGTTATCATATTATGCACATACTTTTGTAACAAGGCTTCTCCACTACTTGAATTTCTTTCAAATAGCATAAAGGGGAGCAAATATAGACACAAAATCACACACATACTACTATTTTACTATACCAACAAGTATGTTATTTTATGTATGGATCTTGAGTAAGAAAAGTATTCACTGGTGACACATTTCCTAGTTTATCCATTTGATCTAATTGTTTCTATTGATTATATATTTCACATCTATCACTTCTACACCTAGTTCCAGTCAGGTCACAAGGATCCCTATCGATGAGTCTTCTCACATTTGTCGTTATTTGTCACAGAACACTATCACCTAAGCAGTCCTGTCCAACCTAGGCACTCTTATCCTCTTTGGTTTTGTTCACAATTTTTACATTTTTGGTCCGCATTTTTTGTTTTATTACTCCTATCTTGAGGTCCTAGTCGACATGTTATGTCACTAGTGTCAAAATTCAAGCAAGAGATACCTATAGAAAAACAACATGCATACCATTATAATGGCAGACAATTTTATCAAGGGCTATCTATCTACATACTATCAAAATGACTGCATTTTGGGCTTATTACTCTGCGTACACTGCATATGAAGGGGAAGTTTCTGAATTCCATCCCATACATTTGCATTTTATCTAGTTGTAGACACCAATTTTTGGTATAACTCTCCTTCGTCATCTCACATTCATGCAATTTCCATTCTCGCTTTTCTTTTTCTTAAATTAAATGAAATCCTATCTATTTTCTCACCTTATTTAATTAATTATCAAATGGGCTCCATGTAGACCCATTTAATAATTCAACTTTTGGCATTATCCCCCATCTCTCACAAATTATTCAATCCATGGGTATTAATACACCCATCCGACACCCCTTTCTAAATGGAATCTATCATCTCACCTACCATGTCAATCATGCTCCCCACTCCATCTAATAATTCAAGCTGTGGTCCCCATGTGATCACATCATATCTCTTAACTCAGGTTACTCTACCCAACCCCGAGTTACTTGTTAACCCCAATCTAACCTCACATCCAAGCTATAAATATGGGTTTTTCCCCCATATTTCAAAGGAAGAAGATTTCAAGAATACCTGGGAGAGACCTAGGCCCAGAGAGGAGAAGAAAGAGCTTATCATTAAGTTCTTTCTAGTTTGAGGGAGAAATATTTTCCATGGTTCATTATCTACCATCTTGATGCCAAGTTCATCTCCATAGTAGAGCACAAGCTAAGTCCTCTCGTCATTTTAGTTATTTGTCATTTTATATTCCATTACATGATACTATTCATGATCTATTATTATCTTGTCTGACACGGGGGTTGACATCCTCCAAGGGAGTTAAAATCCTCTTGGAACTAACACTGTCCGGGAAACCCCCACATATTGTGATCTAATCTTATCTATTTCAGTTTGTAGATCTAGCTTCTTTATATCATGCATCTATCTTCTTTGCACCCATAGATCCACATCTGCATATGAGGTCCTAAGCCCTCCATCATTCGAAGTTGCTGGTGGCTCCCAGTATCGGCCTTCACCCCGCTCGAGAATGAAGTTTCTTATACAACATTTTGGCACGCCAAGTGGGACCAGATCCTAGATCTAGTCGTTTTGTTTGTTATTTTACTCATCTTTTCTAACTTGCTTGTTTGCAATATCTTAGTATTTGTCGATTTCAGTTCAGTATGGTCACTCATTGAAGTCACTAGGAGGTACGTGCTCTTCTTGTTTTCTGTTGACATCTACCCGCATGGGAAGCAAATCGGAAATTAACCTTATCATTTGGTTGTTTTCAAGTTTAATTGTCAATTCATTATTCTCCTAGTTATCGTCACATGATTTATATTTTTGAATATTTCATTTGTCCAAGCTCACATGCTTATAGGATTTAGTATTAGTCCCGTCTCTGTTTGTATGTGGTGTCCTTTGTACATGTGGTCGTTTTTGTCTTCACCGAGGTACGTTTTGTTTTGTTATTTTGAAACTTGTATTTATTATTTGGTTTCTAATTTTATCAATGTTTTTATTATTAAATTAAATAACACAATAAATTAAAAATTAATCTTGTTTAACAATATATACAGTTATTTTTTATATATATTAAATAAAATTAAATTAAGTTAATAAATTAAATAAAATTTTAAAAATAAACTAAATTATAATACTAACTATCCCATCCCCTCATCACCTCATTCCTATCTCCTTTCCTCACATCACTCAACACTCACCCAGGCTATGATCTCACTTCCCTACCACCAATCTCCACCGACCTCATTAAGTCCTTCGACTCCTTCCACAGTCCTTGCTTCCACCGTTCTTTCTTCTTACACCTGAGCTGTCCCCAGTTTCTCTCTCAACTTTCCACTCATTTCCTTCCACTCGAGCACATCCTCATCTCCCATCCAAGCTCCTTCTCCCTCCTCGGCCACTCGCTCTTCCCACTCCACGTCCACCTCCTCATGATTCCTATTATGTTCTATTCCCATTCACTCCCATTATCCACTCTACCTAACTCAACTCCTCTCCCCTCCACGCAGGAGGTCCCTAAACGACATGGTGCTCACCATGCCACTACTTCAGCTTCACCTACACTGCCCCGTCGTCCCTTCCAACCCTTAGTTGAGCCCTTACTCCCCTCACCGATAGTGCAAATCTTTGCCCACATCAACCGATATCTCCCTCATCTACGTCTAACTTCACCCACACACTTGTTCTCCACTCCATTCCATTCAACACGAGCCATGTGACTTACATCTCTGAACCATTCACCGTGCACATCTCCAATATTCCTTGACCTCTACCCCTGTGCTATCACTTCCTTATCCCCTTGCCACTCCCAAGCCATATCATTTTAGATTCTACACGGACCATCTGCAAGTTCCTTTCCCATACTTTGGCAGAATCATTCTAAAGAACTCCTCACTAATATCTTGCATATCTTTTGGACTGTGTTTCATTACATTAAAAATAACATTTGTAGTAGCTTATGTAGCCTAGACAATGAATCCATCTTCCTCTTCACAACGACTCCTGACAGAGATGGTCAAGGGATCTCCCACTGCAGACCCTCCAGTCAATTGCTTCAATTGCAACGTTTCTGTCAGTTTAAACTCATTGCACGAATTTGTTGTTACACTGTTAGAACGCATCCAATGGAGATAATTCTTCTTCTGCAAGAACAAATCAAACTTAATGTCTCGTTTTAGAGATCATGTAAAAGGTTTGGTTATAGCTTCTCCATAAAAATCATGGCTACCACGCATAAGCATTCCTAAACTTCATTCCCTATTAACTGTTTCCAAGCTCCCACTCGATGTTAGCGTCATCCATCATCCTTCCACATTATCTCCCAACTTCCAAAAAATCTATCATCCAGACAGTCTCCCACACAGATGCGTGATGCCTTCCCAACTCAATTTGAAATCCACGTTCTCTTATCAATTGGTTTACAATTTTGTAGAATTCATCTCCAGCGTTTGTGTAAAGGTGCGTATTTATCTTTTGTCTGTAGCAAGCAATTTCAAATTTTAGCTTACATCTATGAACACTTTCGTGGCCACACCCATAACCACTCATAAATTCTTCAGTTTAATATTTTCTGAGACTTCTCCTTATGTCATCCAACATAGTGAAAAGCCATGTCCATGTGCAGTAGGACCAACTGTGACATACACTAAAAGTGAACAAGTTGTGTCAATGAGGAAGTTCGATAACCTATTGTTCCTGCATTTCTTTTTCCCCTCCCATTATTTTAGATATCTTATCACATATCTTGTCGGTCCACTATTGCTTCCTAGAGTATAAGACATTAATAAATACTTAATTTATAAGTACTTTTTCGATAGTTCACTACACAAATGGAATGCAACATACATTTCATATTGCTTTGATAATGTAAATTATCATTTAGGTGCTTAATAGTTACTTTAGTCATTTAGCGTTTAGTTTTATAAGTCTCAAGTTGGTTTTTCATTTGTCTAGTGCATGTCGTAATTTATTATTTTGAATGTCATTATCACATTGTAGTATCTGTCGTTCTATATTCGATTTGCATTGAGTATTTCATTAAGGAGCTATTTTAATCATTATTTCGTCATTTATTTTATCTTTTAATCGTAATTATTTCATAGTTTATAATTTAATTTGCATTCGACTCATTTCGATAATGTGTTTATTCTCTTAATATACTAGTGAATTTTTAAATTAATATTCTACACCTAGAATTTCTGATTACATTATTTTGTCTTTGTTTATCCTTTTTTTTAATCTCTTTTTGGGTCATATTCACTAATCGTCATATTTGCTTTCTGCAGGATTACACTGCCACAAGATTAAGTCCTAAACTCAATACCACGTTGCCAATCAGTCAACCTCATCCATATTGTAGAGTCCTCAAACATTCCTGATCACTGATTGTTGCTTTCAAACACTGTTTACCCTTATCTGACGAAAAATACTTCTAGATTGCTTAAAGCTTGTACTTGGCTCGACTTGCTGCCAGATAAAAAGGAAAAGTGGGTACCAGGTCACTAACATCACTGTCCAAAGACATCACTATCACATGCAATCAAATAAACAGACAATAAACATTTTCCAGATCCCCCTCTTCCAGTCATGAACGGTGCACTTTTAAGGTCACTAGATGTTTCGGGTCCGTGATTAACTGGCGCTTTAAAATACCTCTAAACACGTGCAATCAAATAACAACGATAAGCGATTCTCCAGGTATTCCTCATTTTTCTCTATTTTCTCTTTTCTGCATTGAACTTTCCCTTTTTCTAAGTGTTTGTCTACATCGAATGTCATATTTCATTTTGGATTAAAAAGAACCTTTTCTACATCCTACCTGATCACATAGCCTAAATAAAGGGTTTAACTCTCTGCATTTCACTTATCACACACTACCTGAGACTACACAAACATAATTAACACATCAAAACATTCCTCTCACCTGGTTAACTGATTGGGACTTAAACACCCAACAGGAAATTGTCTTAGACATCTCCCAATCCATAACTACCTGAAACCAACCTTAGACTTCTTTAGGCACCTTCATTATCCATTTTACTTTTCTTTTCGAAATTAATCATGATGATAAAAAATATTCTGCTTGATTTGTTTGTCAACAACATACATAAACAGATGTTTCTCTATTTCACACCTATTTTCGCTCTCTCTCAAATCGAGACAAACAAACAATCTACTCTATCCAATGATATTAATTCTTCTGATGATCTCACCCAACAAGATACTAAACTCAAAACCACGTCTTCAGTCACCCAACCTCCAGTCTCCATGGTCTCACCTCATGAGAACCATGTCATCCAAAATTGTCCCCACCTTGACACCAACCCTCATATCCCTTCATCAAGTCAGTCTTCCTAAACCGATCACACCACCATCTCCCACTCCTCTAGAGACACTTGGGCCTCCTCCTAACCCCATATATGACTTCTTACTCCAAAAATCTCCTATAATCTCTCAATCCTCCCAATCTCCAAAATTGGTGGATTGCATTCCACCCACCTCCCATTTTGACAATTATATTTCATCCACTCATTAATAGGCCTGTCCAGCCATCTCAAACTCTTAACACACATATCCCCATTTATCTTTTACCATAACAACCTACCTCGACTTCAACAACCACATCATGCCCTTATTGCTCAACATCAACCTATACAACAATCCCAACCTATGACACATGTTAGTCCTTACCAAGCAGCTCCCCAAACACCTACATATCCACAAATTAATCAATTGTCTTATCAAACCATTCTGCAAACATCCTATCCACAAACTTATCAACCACCTTATCAGATGCTTCCCCAACTACCCACACACCCACAAACACATCATTTTCCTTATCAAACTACTTTTCAAACCACACAACCAATCCAATCTCAACCTTACAACACCTTGAGTGATTCAATTCACGCCTTAATGAATTGGTTATCCAAGTTTAGAAACCCTTACCATAGCACCCAAGAACACCTTATCCTATGAACAAATCTGTAATAAACTGATTCATCTGTCGGTTCCAATCAAACCCTACCCTCCTCATTGGAAACTTCCTGCATTTACTAAGTTCAACAACAAGGAAGATCCCCAACAACATCTCCTCATATTTAAACATGCATGTTGTCTTATTGTGCATGATCATGATCTACTTCTTCACACTTTCCCCATGTCTTTGTCTAGTCACGGGTTGGACTGGTACAATAGTATCCCATGACATTCCATATTCTCTTTCACTCAAATTACACAGTTGTTCTTAGAACACTTTTCTATCAATATCACATGTAAAACCACTATCGTTGATCTATATACCATTCGACAGTTTGAAGATGAGCCCATCACAACTTCGTCACACGATGGCATGGGGTTATAAACCAACTATCCTTTCACTATCCCGCAAACCGAACTCATCGAATCTATTCTCACATTCGTGTGCAAAACATATATCATCCACTTTTGCAGATCCAATCATTTTGAACCTTTGATGAAGCTTTCACAATGGCTCGCAAACTTGAAACCCGTGCCATTGAGCAGGGTCATCTTAAACTAAGTTCAATTAAACCAAAAATGAATCTACTAAACCATTCACACATAATGACAAGTTTAAGGTTGCAGCCAACACTGTGGTCATTAAACCCTCATCCCCATCTACATCAAGCACATGGTCTCAACAACGATCTCCTCAATCAACAGCCAATTACACTCCATTAGGAGAATCATATAGCTTGTATTTGATAAGTTGATGAGCGTAAACTCCATCCAACTGCCTCCCATACGACCCGTGGACAACTCGCAAGCCAAGCCTATTTGGTATCACAAAGCCCACTATTGTAAATATCATCGAGTCAAAGGTCATGACATTGAGAGATGTCATTCCTTTAAAGATCGTGTCCAACAACTCATAAATCAAGGGGATATCCAAATTAATACCTCAACTATGCAAACTAATCAACCACCAAAAAATCAAGCCACGCTCTTTACATCTCAACTATCAAATGCTTGTATGGTTGACACTGTCAATCAAGATCCCATCTTATCACCAACTCCACATGTTCCCATAGTGGACATTATTCCCACCTCTTATGTGGAACCTGTCACACCTACATCAACTTTCACTACCTGTCCTGAACCTACACCTTCTCCTATCTTATCACATCCACATCAAATTTGACTATACCATCCACTTCTGCCACTTCAATCATACCCCAATCTACCACATTAGATTCATCTTTAGCACTTATTTCGGCCCCACTCATATCCACACATATCCCTACATCTCTCACACCTACTCCCTCACCCACATCTACCTCAAATACAACTTGTTACTACACCTACATTACTAACAACCATCCCAACAAAACTCAATTCTACTACATACACTCTTACAGCCCCACCTTTGACATCAACCCCATTAGCAAACATATCATTCTTACCCCTTGAAACATTTATGAAACAACCAGTCCCTTCTACTTCTACATCCAAAAATGCTCCTGCATTTGCTGCATTACCCATACCCATAAGGTCTACTCCATCGGTTATCGTCACGTTACCCACATCTCCACATATTCCAAATATTCCTACATCCCTATCTATCCCAACTACCCCTATATCTATCATACCAACAAATACACCTATCCCTACCTTGACATCTTTACCTATATCTTCACCCATGGCCACATCACCCAGTTTATCCCAATACTCTCTACCTAATTTGTCTATCACACCAACCAAATCCTCTCGATCTGTAACTTTATCAAAGATACCCTTTGGATCATCTACTAAACCAACACAACCACCTAAATCAAAGGAAGATGATTTACCTTCTCTCTCTACAAAATTAACTCTTCCCATGGCAAAACAAAAACAATCCACATCTCACACAGATATCATTAATCACATCATACAAACACCTATCTCTCCATTAACATCCTCATCTTGTTTTAGGACATTTTCTCCATTAATAACCACACCACCACTATCAGATCCTTCGGTTGAAATTATTGTCATCCCTGCTAGAGGTAAATCTTCTCAGTTGAAGTCTAAGGATCAAGGCAAAAATCCCAAACAATCCCTTGCATTTCCTCAGAAACATTCAAATTCTCCCTCTTTTCAACAATCCAATGCCACAACATCTATTTTAGGATCAGTCTCTCCATCTACAACATCTTGCAACAATCAATCCACATCCAAATAATACAATCCTCCAACCAAATTTAATTTGTCTTCCAAAACACAAAATTCATCCATCCCATCTACATCCACTTTTTCTCCTAACTCCAAGTTGAGATATCCTATCAAAACCCACAAGAGTTACCTTCCCCGTGACACTTCAATGGGGTCTTATGCAGATATCTTTTGATATTTAACTCAAATATCTGCCATCAAACTTCCTCCCATTAAAGCCTTTAATCCCTATGGTCCTAAGCCATCATGGTCAATCTAATTACACCTTATCATCATACCCCGAGCCATGACATCGAACATTGTAAGGCATTTCAGTCAATTGTCCACAACTTTATTGAGAAAGATGACTTCCTCATTCAGGGGAAAGTTCCTTCTCCATCTACATTGAATCCAATTCATATCCCATCTGTCAGGTCTCCCACAATCTCTCCATCCATATCATCCCTTAACATCCCTCTAGCCCATGTTATTCCTCTTAAGGAATGCCCTCCATTGTTCATCAATACCACTTATCTTACTAAGCATACTTGTGGTCTCCGATCATTTACCCCATCCAAATCTAAAACAATCTCATCTAAGCTCTTTCGACATCCTTTAACTCCTTCACATTTAACTCATTGGGGGAACAACCTTCCCTTGCCCTTGAGCATCTCATCAATACAACTCCCTTGTTACTAGGGGACTTCGCTCTTTGACATTGTTTTGTCTACATCCTTCGCATTCATCCAATCTAAGTTGTTTCTGCCCAAATCCTCACTCATTTTAAGTCCACATTTGTGGCCATATGTATGCCTCTTTTGAGGCCATGTTTGTCTCTCCATTGAGGGACCTTTTTACTGAAGTCCACCATTGTGGCTATCTTTGTGCCTCTTTTGGGGTACCATCATCTTTTTCATTGAAGTCCTCTTTTGAGGCCATGTTTGTCTCTCCATTGAGGGATCTTTTTACTCCAAGTCCACCATTGTGGCTATATTTATGCCTCTTTTGGGGCATCATCTTTTTCATTGAAGTCCTCTTTTGAGGCCATGCTTGTCTCTCCATTGAGGGACCCCTTTTTCTCAAAGTCCACCATTGTGGCTATATTTGTGTCTCTTTTGGGGCACTGTTTATTTCATCAAGTCCTCCTTTGAGGTCATAATTGTCCTTCTATGTTTATGTCTCTCTTGGGGCATCATTTAGTTTCATCTAAATCCACCATTGCGGTCATATGTTTGTTTCCTTCAGGACATAGTTTTATTTCCTGCTTGTCTATCATCTCATCCTATTGCAACTTCACTGTCTTCCCTCTCATGGTGGTAAACCAGAGATGGAACCTCTTAATGCATTGCACTTGCGACCAGTCTACTGTTAGCATATCTACCAATGAGCACTTAGTTACATCCTTAGATTATTCTGCCATCCTTAGCCCCTTTCATTTATCATTGTAATGATCTGAATTATGTGGTCTGCCTTCACTACTTTGATGTGACCCTGTAACCATTACATTTGTCACCTTCTCATTCTCCTATTGCAACCATGCAAAGGGTCCAGGGCGTCTCTTGTACATTCCTTCCCCCCTCTTAAGTGGTTTACTTAGCTATTCTTAGCTCTCCCCCATGTGAAGCTCAAATTCATGTATGCAAAAGGAAAAGTCAAAGTTATCAAGAATAGACTGATCCCTCGAAGGACAACTGTTCATGCAAAAAAGAAAAAGAAAAACATACAAATAAAAAAAAATAGACCGATCCGTTGAAGGACGACTATCACATTATTCTTGCCATCCATATTATGTATAAAGTAGACCATACCCTTGAAGGATGGCTACTTTGTTATTATGGCATCTGGAAGGTTTTCTGCATTGATTAGCCTTCCTTTATCAACATTTTCTAAAAGCTTCCCTCATTGATCAGCTTTCTGCTATTGTTCTTTCCCTTTCCCAGAGCTGGGGCATAGACTTAAGGAACACCACCTTTGGAGATCCCTCTTCTCACGTACAAGTTACATCTCAATCCCTTTATCATGTCAACATTAGGATTACGAGCATCTTTCATCCATATTTCCCTCATGATCTTTTGGTATAACTAACTATCATTGGTTATATGTGTTAACACCTGCTATTGGCTGCAAGTGCAATGCCTTGAGTAGTAGCCTTTCTTGTTTATCTCCAATCGAGTTCGAAGCATAGTTTCCCTGTACACCCTTGCTACAACTATGTTCCATTCATCTCATCCAGATCATCTTTTATAAAAATCACATCAAATTTCACACTATGAATGCTATATCTATCCATCATCTCCATGAATATGTTTGCAAATATACTTTTCGGTTTGTGAATTCTACTTGATTGTCATTGCAGTTTTTGAATCCTACTTGAGGGTCCTTCTCAAGGCAAGTTCGTTATCCTATAGCTCCTTATCTCTAAAAATGTTCAACAACATCTTTGATCCATTGCTCTTCGCTCCCCATTTCCACTCATCATCATTTGTCTCCACATCATTTTATCTCACCTTTCTATCCTATTTGCTCATCATGTCCACATTTATGATTATTCCCCTTGGGGCATTTTTTTTATTTACACATCCATCTCTCGTTATGTCATCTTCATGCCCTATCTTGGGCACCTATTCATCCTTGTACTTGTTAACACATATAACTCACTTTGTGTCCTTCTCATGCCCTGTGCTGGGGCATCATTATCTTCATCCACATCCCTTTTGCGAACGCATGATTTTTTTTTACACGATTCCTCACAGACAAAGGATTTCGCACATATTTTTGCTTTTAGTTGCACATATTTTGATGTTTTCCTATGACCCATTGGTCATCGTGGTTAATATCCATATTGCAGTGGTCTTCACCCACTCATTGGTTTATAGAATATTGTCATCTGTCTCCGTTGAGACCGCAATTGTCCTCTACTGATGTGATATTGGAGTCATCACCGTACTTTTTTTTTCATTGTTATTGCGATCCTTTTTTGCCTAGGGAATCTTGCCTTTGGTCATATCTTCATCCATCTTCAGACATATATCTCATCTAACCCTTTTTGTTTTTGTCTCATGGATTGCTATCGCAAACCACTCAACAAAAAGGGGCAAATGTAGACACCAATTTTTGGTATAGCGCCCCTCCGTCATCTCACATTCATGCAATTTCCATTCTCACTTTTCTTTTTCTTAAATTAAATGAAATCCTATCCATTTGCTCACCTTATTTAATTAATTATCAAATGGGATGCATGTAGACCCATTTGATAATTCAAATTTTGGCATTATCCCCCATCTCTCACAAATTATTCAATCTATGGGTATTAATAAACCCATCCGACACCCCTTTCTAAATGGAATCTATCATCTCACCTACCATGTCAATCATGCTCCCCACTCCATCTAATAATTCAAGCCGTGGTCCCCACGTGATCACATCATATCTCTTAACTCAAGTTACTTTACTCAACCCCGGTTTTTTGTTAACCCCAATCTAATCTCACATCTAAGCTATAAATATGGGGTTTTCCCCCATATTTCAAAAAAATATTGAAGACCGGGAGAGACCTAGACCTAGAGAAGGAGAAGAAAGAGCTTAACTAAGTTCTACCAGTTTGAGGGAGAAATCTTTGTCATAATTCATTATTTGACCATCTGGATGCCAAGTTCATTTACATAGCAGAGCACAAGCTAAGTCCTCTCATCATTTTAGTTATTTGTCATTTTATATTCCATTACTACTGTTCATGATCTATTATTATCTTGTCTGACATGAGGGTTGACATCCTCCAAGGGAGTTAAAATCCTCTTGGAACCAACACTGTTCGGGAAAACCCCGCATATTGTGATCTAATCTTATCTGTTTCAGTTTTGTAGATCCAACTTCTTTATATCATGCATCTATATTATTTGTGCCCATAGATCCACATCTGCATCTGAGGTCCTAAGCCCTCCATCATTCGAAGCTGTTGGTGGCTCCCAGTATCAGCCTTCACCCCGCTCAAGAACAAAGTTTCTTGTACAACACTAGCTACATTTTGCCATCTTGACGTCACCAGAGCGAGGGAAACCTAGAATCACTATTGCACACACAAGCACATAGAACTACATGGAGTCTGAGATGTAGTGTAGTGCTCAGTCATAAGTTCACTCTGTTAGATGACCACTAGGAATAGTCTGACTCCCCATTTCCATCTTTCTTTTTTAGGATTTGATGAAGTTTGGGGGTTTTACAGGATATTATTTGTTTTGTAGCTTACCAACAAACCTAGTGATCTTCCAGTGACCTACAAGTGACCAACAACGAAAAATAGAGAAACCCTAGTGACACTATAAAAATCAAGTTCTGACCCTTTGTGCAATCACATGGGCCTACTAAAGGTCTCAGGCGCCTAGGCACCCTCGCCCCCTACCCATGCACCCCTGTTTAGGTTATTCTTCAAGTTCTAGTATTCATATCAAGCATTTCCAGTACTCTACCTAGCCTTTTCATCATTTGTTCCAGTTTGGATATACTTCAGGATAAGTGAAAATCAGATAAGCGCCTTACCTCTTTCATTTGTTTATATAATTACATCTTTTGAGGTGTTTAACATTTGTATCTTATTGTATATCATTGTAGTAATTTTTGAAATTATATTTTAATAAAATATTCAAATTTTATTAAATCACCCAGAAGGGACAAGAGCGCCTTGACGCTTCTATCTTAACTGGGCGTTAGTGTCAAAGGCCATAAAGGATAAATCGGTCAAGTGTTGGCAGAGCTGTAAGATGTGTAAGACTAATAAAGTGTAAGAGATAAAAAAATCAAAGAGCCAAAAGGAGTTATCAACCACTATTTTTCTTGCTTAGGAATCATGTATACATTAGTATGTTTTAGGACCTAGGAATGTACCCAAGTGCATAGATTTTGTGTCTACATTTTCCCCCACTTTATGTTGTTGAGTGAATACTCAATAACATAATGTATATAGAAAATACATACACTGTGATCCCAAGAAGAGTGTAGCCAGTAGTGTCCCGAGTGGACAAGTAGCAATGTGAAGCGTGAAGTGATCACAAAGTGAAGTGTTGTAGTTAGGAAAGAGAGGTTAACCCTAGGGGCGAAGAGTATGTGTAATAACGTGCTGCTGGAGCTTATGCTTATTGATGTGAGTTGATTCTTGTTACTTGCAAGGATGTACCTGTAAAATAAGAGGAAAAGAGTAATCAAAGTCTCATATATGAAAAGTGTATGTATAAGTAAGTAAAGAGTGTGTAAACTAATAGCTAATAAAATAGTGCACCAGATGTATGAAAGAGAAAAGGATATAAAATTATCTTGTTTACTTTGGAGATGTTGTCAAATTTGAGCATCTGGCTACCAATGGTGAGGTTTTTGGGTGATCTCATGCCAAGAGCGAGTTTTTTTGGGTGATCTCATGCCAAGGACGAGTTTTTTGGGTGATCTCACGCCAAGAGCAAGTTTTTTGGGACATCTCACACCAAGAGAAGAGTGTTGGGGAGAGAGGTTTGTTTTTATCTCCATACATGATGCTTCTCAAATAAGTGCCACTGCAGATGACATGTCTTAATTTGTAACTACTTGTAAATTATTGTAATTAAATTTTGTAGCTGGAGTCAAATGACTGCTACTATAGAACTATACTATAAATTGTGTTGAACTGATAAATTGTCTATTTTTACCTCCAGGACACAAGCACCCATCGTTCCTGTTTGTACTGGGTACTAGTGTCTGCTTTGTGTTTCTGGCCCAACTCTGATTTTGGACCATTTTGTGACTACATTGTTACCAATTCTGTATTGTTTTGTAGTTCTAAGATATTGTAATGGTGATTTGTTCATCCAATAGATGCCCCCCTCATTTGGGATGCATGTGACGAATGTAGGAGGATGCAACCCAAAGGAGAGGACCTGAGGCTGATATGTATTTATGAGAGTGGATTCCTACAGGGGTAGGGGATGTGCATGGTAGAAACTAAGGCACATGCATACAAGATGGAAAACAAAAAATGGGTTTCATACATGGGACATCACTCACAATGCAAACACAAGACAATCAGGGTCGAAGTGACCATAAGAAAACAATGTCAAACAAGACAAAGGGCATAGCCTGCAAACAATATTAATAAAAAGTGACAGATAACCATGGTTGTATGTAATCTTGCAAGGAAAATGCTATATATGAAGTACCTGTTAGCATGTTAGAAAGATAAGTAGTACATCAAAGCGTGTATAAATCAACAAAGAGTAAAGTGATGGTGACAAAAATTAGTAAATAATGTAACAATAGAACATGTGATGTGTAGAGTATAAGAGTAGTAAAGGTAAATGCCCCCAGAAGCCTCAACAATACTAGTAAAGAGCAGTGTCAAACATCATGCATCATGTGTGAAGATGTAAAAGCTCAAGATTCACCTCAAGTTTCCAAGTGAATGTGCATGTGTGTATAGACAAAGATAATGATATACTAAGTATACAGCTAACATAGGAAACAAAGTGTACATGTAAGTAGTATAAGCTAACAAAAGTGAAGACAACCAAGATGTGTAAATGTTGTGTGAATGTAATGATGTGCTGCAATATGTAAAATGTGTAGATGAGAGGAGCCACATTGCCCCCTAGCGGATGTGTGTGGTGTGAGGTTCATTTAGAAATTCCCCCTCAACAGTCAAGTATGAATCATATAGCAAGAGTGCGTCATCGAGAAATGATGGTAAAGGATGTTTACCAGAGATATAGTGATACTTAGAAAGATAATCATGAATCATAGAGTGTGAGTAGCTAGGATGCGATGAGTGAGTTTCATGGAGGAATTGCACCCTCAATAGTCAATCATGAACCATAGAACAAGAGTGCAACATGAGGTAATGATATGGAAATGTGAATCATCCACCATAGGTGGAGGGGTCAATGACGTGTATTAGAAACATGTGAAACAATGAGATCATGTGGGTAGGAACCAAATTGGATGTTGGAGGAAATCGTGCCAATAATGGGAAGTGTGATGGTGGTAGATGCGCAAGTGGGTTGCTTAGGAAGCCAATGTGGGGTGATGACAATGGGGGTTGGTTGAGAGGATGTGGAAGAGGGTGGGAAGGCTAGAGGAGGTAGACGAAGGATAACCTTAGGAGGAGGGTGAACGATGACCTTAAGAGGTGGTGAATGAGACAAATTAATAGTTGTAGAGGATTGCCTATGCAGAGGAGGAGAGAGAGTGATCACGAGAATGGGTGTGGAAGGAAATAACACCCCTATCTTCTAATTTTGTAGTCTATCTTGAAGGGCGTAACAATCATTATCATGGTGGCCATTAATATGGTGAAAATTACAAAAAGGACAATCACGATTGCGGTGCAACTGGTGAGGGGTATGATGTTGGTTTGAAGGTAGACGGATCAATCACTTATCAAGTAAAGAACATAAGACATCATGTGGTTTAGCAGCATGTGGGAAGTATAATGGTTCACGGGTGGAAGGTGGGGAAAGTCTAGGTGGATGCCGGCGTGTTGGTGGAGGGGAAGGATGCCTATGTGGAGGAGGAGATGGTGACCATTAAAGAGGTGCAATGGGTTGTAAAGGAGAGGTTTTTGTAGGTGGTAGAAGGGTAGAAGAAGTAGAAGTAGGTGTTATAACACGATCCACAACTAAATATTTTTCTAAATCAATAACCTTGTTGCACAGAAGATTAAAGGAATCAAATGTATCATACAACAAATTTTATTTCAAAGGAGGAATTAATCCACAAAAAATATATATTTCATTTCTAAATCAATAAGCTAAAAAATTAAATGGTGCATGCAAGAAGTAAATCACAAAATATAATCTAAAATTGACTTTGTCTTGCCCTGATGCAAAGAAGGTAAACACTCATATGTAACTTTAGGCCCATTATTATAAATAAATCATCTAAGGAATGCATCCTCCATATCATAATAAATCCTAATAGATCCACTAGGTAAATGGGTGTACCACTAAAGCGCAACAACTACAAGACTATGACAAAAAACTTTGAGTAACAACCAATCATGAGAATATGAAGCCATGGCTAAGCGGAATGCTTTAAGATGTAAATAAGGATTGTCGATGCCATCAAAACATGAGAAGGTAGGCATAATGAAATCCTTGGAAAAAATGGAATTGTGAATCTTCTTAGGAATAGGATTTCCAAGAAGGGTATTATTGTCAATGAAAGCATAATAGGCTCTACTTTATAGGGTAAGGGTATAGAATTTTCTTTGTAAATGCCCAACGACATGCACGAGGGAAAGGATATCTTATGAATGAATGGTTTGGGTAGTAAGAGGCACATTAAGGGGTTGAATTTTTCCATTATGAGTGATCATGGGGACTTGAGGAGAGGGATGAGATGTAGAAGGAGGGGACGTATGTGAAGGCTCTAAAGGTGTAGTAAGTGGGGAGTCAATGGGTGTATGATCAACATGAATAACATGAGATACACTCAGATTATCATGATAGTCAACATGACAATTTTAATGCAAGAAACATCATTATTAACATGTGCACTGTCATTATCATAATCAAAGTCACTATCATCCATATTTTCAAAAGCAAGAATTTCATGAAGACAAGTATCAATATACACAAGTGCTATCATTTACCATAGTATAAGGGGAAGAGGATGGAGCATCGTTCATGTCTATAGTGGATGGGGAAGAATATTTGTCAAGGATTTGAATAGGGGAGATAGAAATAATCAATACTTGATGGGTTATGAGGAATAAATGCTTGAAATGCAAGGAGTTATGGATGACATGCAAATTATATTGGGGATTTTGCATGAGAGCCCAAAATTTAGATTTGTCGTTGGGGTTGGAAAAATTTGGTTGCATGCCCATGAAGGTCATAGCGTGATCTAGGGAGGGGTACCTTTTATTATCCACGAGGGATTTGTATCCTAGGGCAAGGAGTTCAAGTAAAGAGCGGGTTCACAAAATGATTTAATCTAAATGTATTAAACCTTATATTCAAAGTAACTTTACTAAAACTAATGATATAAAAATGATAATATATAGTAACGGATAAACAACAAGGATTCAATGATATGAAAACCTAAGCAAATGAAGGAGGAGGATGACTTAGCTGATTTTTGTGCAATATAGAGATGATCTAGACTAGATATTTGAACAATGTTGAACAACCTCGGCGAGGGTTCTAGAACTCAGAACTATGTCAGATATAAGCGCCCACAGGAGGATAGGAGTGCTTGGGCACTGATGACCGAAATGGGTACCAGTGACTGCTAAATGCTTAGGATCTGATATTTTCTGGGCTGAAGGAGCTTCGCGCTTAGTCTCTCTTTGTCACTCTAATTTTGTTGTGATGTCATTGGTTGTACCTATAACCTGCAAAAAAACCCTATCTATCTGCACTAGTTCACAAACACCTAAGATCTGAATGAAATATATAATATGTGAAGTCAGAATGACCCCGAAGATCACCCGACGAGTGAGCTTAGTATCGAGCGTTGCACTACATTTTAGACTCCATGTAGTACTTTGTGCTTGTGTGTGTAATGATGCCCTACGATGCCCTTGTGCAAGTTACACAATGATAGCGGGCTAGATATGGATTGCTACAAATATGTGAATGTGTATGATGGAATAAAATGAACTTCCCCTCAAAGGTTGTGTATGCAAATTGATGTATCCATTGTCCCTTATATGCGTGTGCTAGATGGATGCCTTGTAATGCTCTCGTGCATTTAAATGCAAGCTTAGGTGTTGATATAAAATGCTTATGTGCTTGGACCCTTATTTTTCACACCCCACATTTTCATTCTGTTTTATTGTGAAGATAAGTTGTGAGGTATTAAATAATTTACGATTGTAAGTGGATTAATGTTGTTATTGGGTTGAGTTTACAGCTACAAAAATGTACATATTTTCCAAAAGGATATATCTACATGTGCATAGGTGCATACCCAACACCCTAACCGCATTCATCATCTTGCAATCGTCGATTATTTGATACTTGTAGCTTATTTTTGTTGCACTCATCTTGTATGAGTCTATTTTACCTTGCTTGTTGTATGTAATGATTTCGTAATATTTACAAGCTATTACGTTACTACACTTACATTAATTGATGTTTGGAAATTGTTGGATGATATGATTAACCTTCTTGTGTTTGTTATTGATCATCGACCACAAAGCATTGTAATAATCTCCTTCACTACTAAAAAAGGGTTATAAATGGATGAGAAGGTAAAAAAATGAATAATAGTCAAAGTTTATTTTTATTGGTCTATGATTATCGTTGCAATAATAAGTGAATGTTATAATCTTCTCCTTAAATCTTGGCTAAATAAAGGTTAGTGCAATGTTTAACCATGATGGTCATGGACCATGGTAGACGATAAGTTTAATATTTCATATCAAAGGTCACAGACCTTAGTGATTTGGAAAAGTTATTGTTTTAAGTTCTTATATTGTCAAAGGTCTTGGACCTTAACGTGATCATTGTGAGATAATAAAATTGGGTTCATTAACCCCCATAAGAATGCAAAGGTATTTAAAAAATTTAGTTTTGTTAATGGTCTTTGACAATGATACAGGGATAGGTAATGTTTGATTTTACTTCGGTCACCGATCAACCACAACATGCAATTTATAGGAATTTGATTTGTATGCCTTTGACCAATCGATAAATGCCATGTAGACTTGATAATTACTAAGATTGGGATGTTTGATTATTTTTAATTGGGACATTTTCCACTATGCATGCAAATTGTGGTTATTATATAAGTTTTAATAGAAGTTTGGAGTGCTTGTTAACTCCACTCAACATTGGAAGGAAAATTTGGAATGGGTGGTGGGGGGACTTAGAAATTCACTATGTGGCACTTGTAACTATTGAATTCCATTGAAGAGGGAGGGAAAGTTGGTTCATTGAAATCCGGAAGCTTCTTGGGAATATTAGGAGGGATTCATTGAAGATTTCATTTTAATAGTTTTTGTTTGCTCTTCAATCTCTTTTGGCAAGCTATCCATGGCAATTTTGTAAGCTATTTACAGTGAGATAAAAATGAGTTTTATGTGCTAAAAATATATGACGTAATTATTGGGTATCAATGGCAATTAATTTGTTTATAAGGGTGAGAAAACTTAAGTCTCATGCATCTGGAGATTAGTGGGTCGATTTGGTTGAGTATTTTTGTAGGGAAAATAGAAGATAAAGTAGAAGATAATATTACAATCACACGTATGGATTCTCTAACCCAAATCTGTTGTTTTATTCTAATATATAGAAGATTATCTAGTTTTTTTTTGTCTCGTCTTATGATCTGTTGACAAATGCAAGTTAAATCTGCAAGCTCTAATAGAAACCTTTAAGGATTCACAATTATTACATGGGAATTTTGATATGTGATCTAGGTGTGAATTATTTTTTGTATCCTTGGGTTATTCATGATTTATTTTAATAGACTGAAGGTTGCTAATAATTTGATAAAAACCCAGATAGTAACTAGGTGTAGAGAATACAAACTACTCCTGCTAATTTGTGTATTGGGGGCTTAATGCATGCTTGATACTTGACTTGTTGTATGAAATTTTTACATTGACCTTACGGTCTCAAGTTTATAGGACCATTAATGGTCTTGACCTTGGTTGTGGCTGACCATTCTCTTACTGTCTCGATCTCTGCTGATACTTGGTTGTTTTGGGTTGCACCTTTAGGGACGTGAATGTTGTTGCATTTTGGGTCGATTTCCCTTCATTTTATATGATCCTTTTATCTCTAAAAACCCCGATCGATTTTATAATATCAACAAAAGTTTCGTGCGTGAATATGGTAATGCGAATACTTATATACTTTGTTAGACCATTTCTATGATCTGGGTCAAACTGGGATCATACTATTATATAAGACCGATTCTCATAAGGAACTAGAGAATACGTGTCAAATATCGTGCTATTTGACTTGAGATGTGTAGAGAGTTTTGAGATCTCTTGACAAGTGTCACCTGATTTGTAAGCTCTTTCGAGCCAAGTAGGAACTATTTTGATTAAAGGAAAAAGTGTGAACTATGACTTGATGGTTATCGAATATTCTAAATATTTGGACATTGTTATTGAAGTATTAATGTTTTGTTTTGCACGAGTAACTAATTGTTTGGTGTTATCTAGACCTCTAATGGACTATTATTAAACTTCTTACCGAGTTATCATAAACTTCATAACAAGGATGGTTAGGTGTTTATTACAGTATATTTAATCCCTCCAAGGAACCTATAGAATTAATTTTATTTTACCCAAGCTATTTACGATATACAAGAAGCTTACTTTTGTAAGCCGAGATGTAATTACTCTATTAAAGGAATCATTTTGTGTTCTAAGTTTGAAGATTATTTGGGTATGGGATCACTTATTCTTGAAAATGTAAATTCAAGAAATATATTGACTACAACTTAATAAAGATGCGTGATCTATTTGAACTACAATAAGATAGGAATTAATTCCAGTATGAATTAGATTCGACCCATCATGTAATGTTACTTAGTAAGGCTTATTTAATTTGTAATAAACTGTATGATCATGAATCAATTGTCCATAGTTGTTTGGAAGTAAAGATCACTTCATGACTTGTTGATCATTGATAGGATTACTGATTAAAAGTATTATGCAAGTTAAAGGATAGATAACATTTTAATATTCTGAATTTCATAATAATTCAACATGATTTCAAGTTGTTAATCCATGTCAGTTTGATGAACTGACCTTGTATACAAATTTATATTTCTTACAACATGTAGGATGAGGTAAAAATTATTAAGTGATTGAATTGATTATTACACATAATATCTCCATGCAATGATTACTATTTATCCATGTTTTGATTATTGTAAATTTTGTAATGTGAATGTATTTCTTTGTAGATTGTTTTAAGGCAATTTGGCCGAGTGTATTCATTGATTACCTTTGGATAATCATCTCATGATTATGTACTATTGTTACTTACTGATAATTTAATGATGGTTGTTTGGATCATTATGTGTAGTCACAAAATCACACACTTACTACTATTATTATACCGCCATGTATGTTTTTTATATATGGATCCCGCGTAATAAAAGTATTCACTAATGACCCGTCCCATAGTCTAGACATCAGTCTTGTTGGTCTTTATCGTTGTTTGTCTTGCAAATTTGTCATTCACTCACACAATTCTAGTCAAGTTTTAGGGGCTCCTACCTGTCAATATTCACTCAGTTTTTGTCACTAGTCTTTGACTAAGGTGCCTAGAGAGGGATTAGGGCACCTGGGGTACCATGGTCCTAATTTTTAGGTGCCCTAGTCCCCTTCGAAATTGATTTTGTTTTAGACATTCGAAGTTGGTCTTTTTGATTTTCCCTCCCATCTCCCTAGGTACCAATTGGCATGTCGGGTCATTAGTGTCAAAATTTGAGCAAGAGATCCCTATATAAACACAACATACATACTACCTTTATGGGGGGACTATTTTATACTAAAGGATAACCATATACATAGAGAAAGGGACTGCATTTGGGCATTATTCTGCATCACACACTACATAAGAAGGTGATTTCATTCTAATCCATCCACCATTTTGCATTTTATCTAGCTAATGCCCGCTATCTCTGCGACATTGGCGATAGGGAAACCTAGGAACATTATTACACACACAAGAACACATAACTATATTGGGTCTGAGATGTAGTGCAACGCTTAGTTGTAAGTCCACCATTGTGGTAGTTGAGGATAGTCCAACCCCTTCATTTGTATATCTTTTTTTTTAGGGTTTGATGCTTTGTGTGGGGTTTTGTAGGTGAACATTCATTGAAGCTTTACAGTGACATCAACAAATTAAGTGTGACATTCACTTGACCAAAGGCAAAGTATTGTGAAGACCTAGTGACCATACCAAGATCAGATTCTAAGTTGTTCCGCAAACCAGGGCATCCAGATTTCAGAGCAGGGTACCCTAGGTGCCCTCATCCTTCCCCATGTGCCCCAGTCTGGCCAGATATGCCACTGTTGTAATTTTTATAAGGCTCATTGTGACACTCTTTTCCACCATTCCATCATTCTATTCAGTCCTAGATTACTGTGAGGTAAGTTCAATTCAGGTAAGTGCCTTTCCCTTTTCATTTCATTTCATTTGAAATATCAAATAAATTACTTAAGATTTACATTTTAGTATATTTTCATTTCTATACTCTTAGATTCATAATAAAATTCAAATTTTATATAATCATTCTGGTGAACCCATAGATTAGAACATTTTCCCCTAGGATCCACTAAAACCCTAATGGCTAAGGATAGCTATTCTCCTTCTCAGATCATCATGCCTCATGTTAGCGTTAATCCAATCTATGATGAGGCTGCTATAGTTGAGCTCATGGATCTCTATAGCAATGTTACTATGTCAGATGAGATTCAACAACATATCTTATCCCGTGAATGCCATGTACCTACTATCTTTGAAAATTTTACTATTGGCCTTGTTTCTGATGTGATGAGCTTCACTCGTTGTACACCATGTTATACGATTATCCATGATCCTCCTTCTAACATTTCCAAATAAATTCTAGATGATTCTTTCATTGATTTCATGCTTGGTCTTGATGATAGTACACGTGCATATTGATTCTCCTCCTAATCAAATCACTATTCTCGCCGCATCTCATGCTTATCATATTTATGATATTGCTTCTCATGATCCATCATATACTAGTTTGCATACTCTTTCATACCATGTTGATGATCCAATTGATGATACACTTAATGACATTTTCATATCTAAGTCTCTATCTGATTTTGATGAAACAATTAATAGTCATGATTCTACTACTTTATATACTGATGAGTGTGAATCTCTTGCTCTATTGTCATCTTCTCTTGAGTTTGTATCTAACACCTTGCATGAGTCATCTCTATATATTAGTTCATCTTCTTGTATCACTTCACCTCCTCTTATTACTCCATCTCCATCTATTAGTTTGTCTCCTCCTATCCTCACATCTCCATCTGTAGCTTCATCTCCTAGGGATGTTTCTGATGCTAGTCTTACCACTTCTATGGATGTTCCATGCCCTTCATCACCTATAGTGTCTTCAACACCTACACCTAGTGCGCCCTTAGCATAAAAATCTCCTTTGTCTCCTCTCGATGTCCTTATGATTACTCATAATGGCAAGTTACAACCGCTTAACACATTATTGCCATCTTCTACTATTCCTTCACAGGACATCTTGTCTCTCATTCATGTTATGGGTCACTTACATTCTCAAGTTCAATCATTCACATTAGAAAGCAAGGCCTACTATTCTTCCATTGATAACAATTCATTGCATGACAACCCTATTCCTAAGAAAATTCATAACTTAGCATTCCCCAAGGATTTTATCATGCCTAACTTTTCATGTTTCAATAGTACTGGAAACCCTTACTTGCATCTCTAACATTACCACATGGCTATGGCTTCCTATTCTAATGATAGATTATTGCTTAAGGCTTTTAGACATAGTCTTACCGATGATGCTTTACAATGGTATACTCTTCTCCCATTTGGATCTATTATCGCTTATTATTCAACATGGAAGAGGCTTTTCTCTTTCACTTTATCATCAATAATGGCCCTAGAGTTACCTATGATCATCTACCTACTTTACATCAGGGCACATCAGAGCCTATCATGGATTGGATTTTAGGATTCAATGCTTATATGCACCAATTAGTCTTTCAACCTATCTATTTAGAGACTCAATTTATCTCCTATCGTGGTTTGATTCCCACGCTAAAATAAAGGTTGCAATATGACACATGTGAATCATTCACACTTCTATGTTATGGAGTCATTGATCTAGAATAAGACCTCATTGCCACACATGTTATAGACCCTCCACATATTATTACTACTGCTACATCATCTAGTTCTTCTCCATTTCCATCAGTTGAGCATCCTACATGATCTCCATCTCCTCCTCACAAGCAATTACAATCTAATAAATCACAAAAGCATCCTTCTTCTCCTACTCTGCGGTAGGCTACACCTCAATCTTCTACACATGTTTCACATGAGCCATTCATTTCTCTCATCAATCTCAACCACATGATGTGTTGCGTGCTTTACTTGACAAGTGTTTAGTTCACTTACCCTCTAACCAACATTATCCACAACATCGTCTACATCGTCAATGTGATCGTTTCCCTATTGTAACTATCACCATATCAATGGCCATAAGGACAATGATTGTTTCACCCTTCATGATAAATTGTAACAATTAGAGGATAAGGGCATCATTTCCTTTGGCTCTCGCTCACGTGAACGGTCCATATCTCCTCGCCCTCACCAACGAGCTACTACTCTGGTTGAGTTATCTCCTCCATCTAGTGCTAAGGTCCTTATTTGTCCATCGCCACAGGTTGTCACTCATGTATGCCCTCCATCGCATCCATCTATCACTGCACCATCTCATCCACCATATCCATCTCATCCATCACATCATGTTACTGTTTCACATTGGCTTCCACAACCCTTGGCATTCACACCTCCCACCACCGCTCCACATGACATTCAATTTGGTTCATACGCTCAGGTTGCCTTCATTCCACATGTTTCCACTACTTCGTGCCACCTCGGTATTTGGTAAGTGATTATTATCACCTTACCCCCCGATGACGCACTCGTGTTCTTACAATTCTTATATGAATATTGAGGGATTTTTTATAATAAGAACCTCTCTTCACCTGCTTTGTTGATTCATCTAGCGCACTCTATCAAATCATTTCCCAATTAAACACTCTTGCTTTATGTGGTTCATTCTTGACTTGTCGAGGGGTCTTATATAAATGAACCTTATAATCTATACGCTTCGGGGCATCACTAATCTTCTCCCCCTATCTTCATCATACTAACATATGCTTTGGTATACTATTACGACCACATCATACTTTTATAAATCATCAAACATGTATCACAAAATTCTTCGCAATCACATTACACACATTATCTCTCATTACAAACACTATATTATCATCACATTACTCATTACTAGAAACTATGCATTACAAATCAATTCAAGAAATACGAACAACACTTAAATGTGTCAAACATCATATATAGTGACAGCAATCATATATCATTAATGACATCATCACATCAATATATAACATATATAATCATCATATGCTAATAAATGTCTATATATATATCGATTACAATCATTGTTACAAAACATCTCATCACTGGGGGTAACTCCCCTACATCAAATACAACAATAAAAATCATATCTCATCATCACTATCACTCTCTGGTACTGCAAGAGCTCTAGAACTTGACGCCTCACCGCTAACTCTACGACGTTGATCCCGACCTCGATATCTCTTTACCTGCCTCCGAAGTAGTGTAACCTTTGTAGACTGCTATACAAAGTAACTATCTAACACGATAAATTGTTCAAACACATCTTGCGCTCAAGGACCACCACCCTCTGCCTCTCTAGCTCATCGTGTCTCCTCATGTGCCTTGTCCCTCTTACTTAATAACACGGTACACATTGCTGCTGCTATGGCCACTAGCTCAAACAAATGGGCATGCTCGCCCACAATGTTGTCCACATGCTCTAACATCCCTCCACTTGTAAGTATGTCGGTGGGCACATTCCACGTCAATGTGTAGATAGATGTGTCCATAATCAAGGACCAATTATCACCTATAACCAATAGAACAACACATTAGACAACCATAACCATCCCATAAATAAGTAACTAATATCATACAACATAACTATACATATACTCATGCTCTAGTTATCACCACCGCTACATTATTGGGGGCATGTGCTTACCCCTCCACTCCTCCTCCTTGTGGTAATCCCACCACATCCGCAAAAAATGGAAACAAAATCACCCATTGATGTGTCACCTACTATGCACAATATGCCTCTGTATACCCTCGCATCATCTACGTCTATCAACTTTATCACCGCATCGGCCTTGTCTAGCCTAGAGGTACTAATTGCTCTCCTATGGGCCCTGGTCTAGCTCCGTCCCTCCTCTATGCTCTAACAACTCTAACCCACATATATGGATTCAGGGGCACATCCTGGGCCATACCAAACTATGTCGAGATACCCATCTCCTGGAATAACTTGGAAACTGATCCTCCAACCACATAGTCCTCGTATGCATCGTAGCTCTACCACATCCTCTGGCCATCCTCCATAGTCTCAGTATGGCCTCCATATCACTACCTCGAGCCCCATCCGATCTATCAATGCTCTATAGGTGTCAGTATCCATCTTCCACCCATGCACACCAATCTAACTCCTAGAAAATATGTTCGGTCTATCCCACTCTACTCGTGGACCACCAACTGGCCTCAATACTGCTATATGCTCATAGGCCCATACATGTAATAATGTAGTAGCTCCAATCCCACCTCCATGCTCCTCCTGTGTAAATATGTAGAGATCTCTATATAGGTGGGCCAACACACATTGTGCCCATGCATACCTAGTACTCTCCTCCTCTATCGGGTGGTAAATATCATGCATCTTATATAAGATGCCCACACCACCATCCTCCACTGCAATAGATGAACATAATAACCACGACTATAAACTTCCACAAGCCCAGAACCCCTGATCTCAAAATCACATCCAAACTAATATGGGCCTCGACAGGAACTCAAGTCCCCAAAAAATACCACCTAATGGTCCTCATCTATCTCTCCATATCCTCCAAATCCATGACATGTACCCTCTTTCCAACAATCAGTAATCACAGTATGTGATATACATCCTCTAATGTGACTGTCATCTCACCTTATAGGTAGCTAAAACATACAAGTGTCCACACACCATCTCTCACACAAATTTGTCAACATAGGCATATTATGGGGCACATCCCCCATCCTTGCTATGTGTCGTAGGCCGACATAGTCCATAACCTCCCAATCATCATCTGATAAACCCAACCCAAGCAATGTACTCAAGTGGCGACCACCGCAAGAACTCCCTCAAATGGATATCCCTCTGCACAACACAAAACAACACCAAACACAACATTAGAACACCATACAAATACACACATGCTTACTTACGACATCACTACACATCAAAATTACACATTTACACCATTCTAGACAAAAATCAAACTTTCTGGACATGGGCACCAAAGAAGTAGGACAGGACTAGGACACCAACGCCCATGTCTGGGTGCTCCTATCTTGAACAGCCACTAGTGCCTTCATTGCTCTATTGTCCAGGTCCAAAACACTGAGAAAAGTAAAAATCACAATTTTGTAAAAAATTCACCAAAAATGACTACTACACACACATTTTTTGAAAAAAATCGCACTTACCAACTCCACCATCGTACACGATGCCACAACAGTCGCTACCATCTCAAAGTGGCTAGGTCGTGGTGCTCTAACTTGTGGCATCCTTACACACTCAGAGCTCACTCTCACACTGTGCAAAATACAAATGAGTTGACTAATCACTTTTTCATTTACTATTTATAGTCACTTTTCATTATTCACTCTACTATGATCATACTTCGCATTCATTACTCAACTAATACAAGTCACACCATTTTTTTCATATCTTGAGTATTTTTACTTTGATTTCTATTCTGTTTGTAGCATTCTTTTCATAATTCCACCTACCATTTACACATCATACACACACACACACACACACAACTTCTCCTTGACGTTGTCTTTCACTCAATCCACACATATTTTTACGATCTATCATACACTATCTATCACGGGCTTACTTTTGGCTCAGTGTTGTTCTTATCATCACTTCCCCTTTCACCGAAAGGGGAGCATATAATTGGGGCCATCCTATAATTCCACTTACATCACCACACAATCATTCAAAACTTCTAATTTTTCATTTTTGAACATTTACTAATACACCATGCGTCATTTCATCATTTTCTATCTATTCCCCTTAATGACCTAACCTGGGGGCAACAAGCATAAAATCTCTCTATGAGTAAAACTATCAAAACAAACAATCAATCAACCAATCAATATGTTCAAGTCTCTAGTAATCAAAATCATACCATTCAATCGATACAATATGAACACATTTAGCCTCTCAGATGACCTAACTTGGGAGTTAGATGCGGCCTCCTAGATGACCTAACTTGGGAGTTACATTTTTTACTTTCCCAGATGACCTAACTTGGGAAGTTATCACATATTGTAGCGACACCCGTGGAGTTGGGGAAATCATTGCCTTTCCTATACTACTCCTATATGGGTCAACTTATTTTGATCGAAAATTTGGATCCAAAATCATTGCAAATTTGATCTATGTGTGTGTGCAGTGGCTAAATCTTTTGAGGATGTAGTTAAAGGTTGGATAATAACACACCTTTCTCCCTACACTCTTCCTCTGGCAGTAGGATGCCCAAATCCTCCAATTTTTCATACACATGTAATTGGGTTGTGAATTGATCACTCCCTACCCCATCACATCATCATCATATAAAATTTGAAATCGTCAATCATTCAAAATCACTATCATCACTCTTGTTTAGTGCACTTCATCATGCTATCATGTCTCTCACTACGTTACATGGATCAACATGGTGATCCATGGTTCATCACGCTATATGTTCTCATTTGGCACACTCTTCTAATACATCTGTGCATTATTCTACAACATGGACTTCCCTGGACTTCTCTCAGGTATGCATATCTAACTACTTTATGTTATGAAGCTTTTTCTCACCAACATAAAGTGGGGGCAAATGTAGTCACAAAATCACGCTCTTACTACTATTATTATACCACCAAGTATGTTGTTTTATATATGGATCTTGCGTAAGAAAAGTATTCATTGATGACCCATTCCATAGTCCAGTCTTTAGTCTTATTGTTCTTTTTGTTGTTTGTCTTGCACATTCATCACTCACTCACACAATTTTGGTTATGTTTCAAGGGGATCCTACCTATCAGTATTCACTCAGTTGTTGTCACTAGTCTTTGACTAGGACTCCTAGAGAGGGATTAGGGCACCTGGGGCTCCCTGGTCCCCATCACAATTGGTTTTATTTTAGACATTCGAGGTCAGTATTTTTGGGTTTCACTCTCATCTCCCTAGTTACTAGTCAGCATGTCGGGTCATTAGTGTCAAAATTTGAGCAAGATGATCCCTATATAAACACAACATGTCTTATGGGCAGACTATTTTCTACAAAGGGCTAGTTATCTACATAGAGTAAGGGACTGCATTTGGGCATTATTTTGCATCACATACTACATAGGAAGGGGAGTTCATTCTATTCCATCCACCATTTTACATTTTATCTAGCTATTGCCTGCTATTTATGCGAAATTAGTGCTAGGGAAACCTAGGCACATTATTGTACACACAAGCACACATAACTACATTAGGTCTGAGATGTAGTGTAACGCTTAGTTGTAAGTCCACCATTGTGGTGGATGAGGACAATCTGACCCCTTCATTTACATCTTTCTTTTTTTAGGGTTTGATGCTTTGTGCGGGGTTTGGCAGGTGATTCTTCATTGAAGGCTTACGACGACATCAACAAACTAAGTATGACATTCATGTGACCAAAGGAAAAGTATTGCAAAGACCTAACAACCATACCAGGATCAGATTTCTGAGCTATTCCACAGACTAGGACACCCAGATTTCAGACCAGGGCACCCCAAGCACCCTCATCCTTCCCCAGGCACCCCAGTTTGACCAGATTTGACTTTGTTGCAATTTTTATGAGACTCGTTGTGACACTCTTTTCCTCCATTCCATCATTTTGTTCAGTCCTAGATCACTGCAAGGTAAGTCTTATTCAGGTAAATACCTTTCCCTTTTCATTTCTTTTCATTTGAAATATCAAATAAATTACTTAGCATTTACATTTCAATAGATTTCATTTATTGCATTTCTATACTCTTAGATTCATAATAAAATTTAGATTTTATAGAATCATTATGATTACAAAAAGTGACATACTTGTACCACTATTTTACAACAAAGCATTTATTATAATTGATGTTAAATGTGTTAACACAATTGATTTAAGATGTCATCATGATTTAATGATTATGTGGATAAAAACAGTAAGATGAAATAAGGAAATATAACATTGCACTTATAGAAGATAAGTATGTTAATAAGATATATATGTTTCATTAGTTCACCACAAATGAACAAAATGTTATGTATCAATTTATAAGTACAAAACAAAAGGAATATAATGTTGATCTAATAACAACAATTAATATACCTATTATGATAAATTATATTCATTGTAAATACCATATCTGTTTCTATTAAACCTTAATGGGAAAACAATTACAATGATATGAAACTAAGTGCAAAGGAACATTGCAACAATTAGAAGTAATATTACAAATGTACATAATTAAATTATGTGTACCAATATGATTAAGCAAATATAGATGATCATAAGTATCTTTTATCTCATAAATATGAATCTGTTTATCCTTATGCTTAACTGAGTTAATTAAATCATCATAGGTTGACATAGTTTACCTTACAACATGTGGAATGAGGTACTTTTATTAGTTAGTGAATCACATAATTACTGTACACCCCTAGTGTGAATTGGTTGACATTATGAAACTATGTATAACCTATTCCTAGGATGAAAGATTAATGAATTATCAATGAAGGTTAATCACTATGAGACGAGATTCACGTCATATGAACCTTGTTCGTGCCATCTCGGGATGGCACGGGGAGGGAAATGAACACGTAATGACATGAGTCATTATGTGAGCATAACCTTTCCTATAGGGATCCTAAGATGGATTGACAATATTTGTTGACCCGAATATCGAATCACGATCCCCGCTGCTTCCAAACTAAAAATTAAACCTTAAAATAATGAACAAGAATCCTAATAACTATATTGAGACAATTTTGCGGTAAAGTGAAGACATGTTTTGTAGGATAGAGTGCAATCTTGAAATTGGCTTGCTAACACAATGCCAAATAACTATGGCCATAGTAGTGCAAATGACTGATTGCATTATCTATTCATCATCTCTTCTTTCTATAGTGTTTTGAGATGGAGGGAAGTACTTGCATATTTTATTGGCTAACACAAAGAAGATGTGCAGGTTCTCAGGACCTATAAAAAGGTTTAACCAAAGGTATACAATGTATACTGGATTGTATAAAGTGTTGAAGGTATAAACTTTTAACTAGACTTGCACAAGAAATAATTATGAGAATAATTAATTTTACACACACTAATATATTTCTTTTGTATTCATCCAGGATGTTTTATTCAATAAGACAAGGTTACATATATAGAGTGGAGTTCTCCTATGAAAGAGGAGTCAACTCTAATCTTCAACAAACTCTCACTTATCTCTCCCAATCCCTATTCTCACTCAACAAACCTAGAATCTCTCTAAGAGATCTCTACGAGTTTTCACTAACTCATTATTTGCACAATAATAATGTTCACAATATTAAACTATTTCTAACAGAAGGGAGATCGAGAAGGATCTAGAAACCTTGGAAGTTGCACATGGTTATAGTATGTTGTCAAGATGGATTATGGAATATTAATAATGTTGGATTACTTAGTATTGATCTATTATGTACTATTGTTATTCATTACAACATAAAATGAATTAAGGGATTTAGTAAAATTATTATTATGCTAGATTTAATTTGCTGTGTATTAAAAATCATTGAAGGAATAAAAGGGTAATTACTGGTTTAAACAAAAAAATCCCTTTGTTTGTTGAAGTATAACATGGCTATTACATTATTTGAGAGGAATAACTAAGTATATATATATATATGATTCCCTTGTTTGAATTTCATAATTGATAGCTGAAAGACTGATTGAATTTTTTAAAAGGTGAACAAAAGGCGAAAAGGACCCAAAAGAGTAAGAAGGAGAAAGAGAAGGACGTGACACCCAAAAGGGACAGGAGTGCCTAGGCGCTTCTATCCTAACTGGGCGCTAGTGTCCAAGGCCATATAGGATAAATCACTTAAGTGCTGATAAAGATGTAAGATGTGTAAGATCAGTAAAGTGTAAGAGATAAAAAATTTAAAGAACCAAAAGGAGTTGTTAACCACTAGTTTTATTGCTTAGGAATGATGTGTACATTAGTATCCTTTAAGACCTAGAAATGTACCCAAGTGCATAGATTTTGTGTCTACAGTAACTCCAATGTTAGGTTATCAATTATTTGTCACATCCTGCAATTTCTGTCTATTTCTTGAAAGGGATAAGTTGTAAATGAAGGGTGGGTTATGAGATCTAGAGGATAAACTTTGTTGCGTAGCTGTATATGCAACCACACATGCATATGTATGTCTTGAAAAGGATTTGCAAACTTACTTGTAGTTTCATGTACATCCACACAATAGTGCTTGCCACTTAGCACTTGTAGTGTACTTTGTATTTACAACATATTCTTGTTCATTTTAACGTTAAATGCACTTGCTTTGCTGAGTAGGTTGATGTGATACATAGTTGGACTATTGGTGTTATAACTTTCCTTATGACTATGTTTACTTATGGTTCATGATGATTTCACAATAGTGATAAATTGACTACATGAATGTACTTGTTATTGTGATTTTGGTTCATCTTACTTGGTGGAATTATTGGTTAGATAACATTGTATTACTTGATTATGTCGTGTTATTTTGTTAATTAACAATAATTGCATGATGGCTAACCATTGTCATGATCGACTTAAAAGATCAAGGATCCTGGTATTGGTGTTTGATTATTGTCATGATATAGTCAAAATCTATTGACTTGGTCAATGTTTTGACATTGAGGAGATTTTTTTATTGACCATAGTATATAAACCATGATAAAGGACATTATAATTTCAGGGTCTTATTACATTTGCATTTTGTTGGCTAAGGTAAAAGATTGGAATTCTATGTGTAATGGTAATAGGACCATGTTTATTTTAATTGAAGCTCACCTTGGGCTTAGGCTGTATTAATAAGGTTTATGTTATTACCTAACATTGCAATACTAATGTTTTGGTCACTAATAATCCGAACTTAATAAAGTTTGGGAATGTGCATTTGAGCCCATAATGGGAAAATCTTAAGTTGATGGGTATTATTGACACCCACCCCTATGTAGCTTGTACAAACTGGAAAATGTAATTGGCATTTAAAAATCCTCGTCAACCATACAAATGGGGAAATAGGTAAGTTGGTGGCATGACTATCTGGTTGTTAAATGAATGGCATAAATCTGTTTCATGAGTTAAAAAGGGCATTGCTAAATTTAAATGGTTAAATTAGAGGCAGCGGCTTTACATGATGTCCTCTAATGTAGTAATGGCATTAAAACTTTCCCACATACCTTGAGGAGTGCATATAACGTTTTGGGGAAAAATAAAGAGTTGTTTGGGTTATTGCGGTTTCATTGTTTTGGTGGTTGTTTTGTAGGAGCTCTGTATGCATGGAGTTTTACTCTCTTCGTGTTCTTTGTCTATTTTCAAATTACTACATGCATATTGTAACTGTTAGTTGATATATTTTTGGGAAATATTGAAGTCTACAATTAATAAATAAAGATGGAAGAAGTTGAGGGTTTTTGTTATGAATGGAAATTGAATCTGGGCTCGATCTTGCTGCAAAAATTTGGAAAAGGAAGAGAAGGATTTTTGTCTTTTATTTGTAGGCACGAATCATTCTATCTCCTTCCTAATAGCTTATTCCATTTGATATTTGTATAAACAAGATTTTGCAATAATATTCTTGATTGAACTAAGTTTTTGGATTAAGATTGATACTGGGTTTGTTTGTTTTTATGAAATGATAATCTAGTAGTGAATGTATTTTTCGAGGATTTTATATGATGGATGGAATGGTTTCTGTTTTGTTATTGAAAATGACCGTCTCTGGCTAGTCAGATTTGAAGTTGGTATAAACATACATATATACCTCTGAAGTCTCACCTTTTTGATCATTGAGTAGTTTTGAGTTTGAATCCTTGTTATATCAATGGGAAATTTTTGCTTGTTTTATTAAATTAAATTCTTGTTATTATATAGTTTGCTAACAAGCCAATATTTGGCTTTGCTGATATAGATTCATGGATGAAATATGGGACACTCTATATGTGTAGACACATTTTCAATTGAATGATATCATTTTACTGTATCTGTATAAATGGAGGTGATCTCCAGGCATACATTTGGGGTCTGTAACATGTTTATTCCTTTTGTGGTATCGATTTGATACCGACATTTGTAGTTTTGTAGAGTGTGTTTGGGATAGGTAGTTGCAGGTAATTGGAGGGCCTTTGATTTGATTAAGGTAAATGAAAATTTATCTTAATATCCTCGAACTATTTTAAACTTTATCTTGGGGATGTCAGTTTAACTTTGGTAATTGTGAGGCCTTACCTGTATTGATACAACAACGTATAGTTTCACTATATTTTTAATATAAGGAAAGCAGGGGTCTACTGTTGGTTTGTATCGTTTTATTCCCTTTCGTATTTAATTTATAGCTACGTTGTAATTTTGGGATTCGAATTATTAAGGAAAATTGTTGGCATTTCTATGTTATTTGATTCATTTAAGGTAAGTGATGTTTACCTTAATCTTTTCAAATACCTTTGATAATTATTGCTTAAAGATGTTATATCTACTTTGACTACCATTTGACTCTACTTCAGTGGATAGGTCAATGTTGTGTTTGGAATAATTTTTAGTAAAAGGAATTGGGGTTCAATTTTATACCTGACCATATCATTTAATGATTTGGAACATTACTTTATAATAAGTAAAAGGCTTACTATATGAATTAAGGGAAAGTAACAATTATCTATATAGAATTTGCATGCAAATGAAGGGACATATTGTGTGTAAGATGAATTATATTTATAGACTTATGATCTAGCTCAATATTTGAAAGTTATGGGATGATATGCATGTTTTGTCATATGTGATTATGTATTTCATTTTTGTGAGTTCTGCCATTAAAGCACTCAGAACTTAAGACAATGAATAGTTCTTTGATAGATGTAAAGTAAATTGTTCTAAGTATACAATGATTTGATTCTTCGTATTATTATGTTTTTATTATGATCTTAACATTGTAGTATTTCATTTATTCAAATATTAATCGGCATAAACTATTAAGTGGGAAAGAGAACCCTTCAAGCCAGTTCATTTGAACTGACCTTTTCTAACATTTTACAAATGGCGAAATCTAAGTCTTCTTGGTGGATGTTGTTGAAAGATATTGTCTGATTCAAATGTTTGATAAATTCTATAATGTATTTATTATTATGATCGTAAGCGAGCAAATTCTCAGTATTCTGTTTAATTAACAAAACAATAAATTAGCCTAATCTGATTTTGGAACTATGGTGAGAAGGGAATAAATCAGTTGTATTTATTATTTAATGATGTACCATTATGGATAAAATTTGTTGGAAAAGGTTACTCTATTTAATTAATGTAGTATTATGGAACCTATGTTTGATTAATATGGTATAATGCTAAGTGTTAAAATATAATATATTTAATGGATAAAACATGCATATGTTATAGTTAAATATAAATGGGATAAGTACAATATGGATTGTTGTTTATTCATTTTGACATTTAGATCTATTAAGCGACATCCTTGGAATGATACTATACTTGAGTAAATAATGAAATTAGGACTATGGATTTAATGTAGTAGGCTAATTAAAAATTTACAACCAGGATGCAAAATGAATGTAATCGTATAACTTAATCTGCATTCGGCTTACATGAACTTCATGACTTAGGACCTTAGGAACGTATATAAAAATGATGAGAGTATTACCGTGACCTTAGGATAAGTTGTCGTAATTTAATTAAATTACTTTGAAACTAACTAAGAATGGAATTTAATAAATGCTTAAGTTGTTAAACAATGAACTTAATAAGTAAGAAATGGAAAAGAATCCAAATAACCAAATTAGGTGTTGTGGTGAAATTCAAGTTCACAATGATGAATGTGTCGTCATGGAACCGAGCATGGAAAACATGTGTCTGAAACTTTGGCCAAAGTAGTGTAAGCTACTGATTACACTGTCGTGATTTCACTAAGTTCTAATCTAAGTTGTAGGATGTTGAATGGGATTCGATTGACTGAGTTCCAGGTAAACACTAAGAAAACATCACCTGATTGTCAATGCTTGAAAAAGGAAACCACTAGTATACTTTGTATACACACTCGTAAAGAGTAATCTATGGGGGATCGATATCTAATTGAACCATACAACTGCACATGGTTTGACAATTATCAGATGGATTGAATTTAAATTTATACTGGATTTAAATGCTACATATTTAAACCAGTAAAGCATGAATTTAATGTAAAGGAAATTAAAAAAAATCCTAGTTAAGAAGCATAACAAAGATGTATTAAAATATTACACAAAGTAATGAAAACTAATGAGATTTAGGGAATGTCCATCATGCAAATCACTTCATAAAATAGAATGAACAAAAGAAAGCAAAGATAAGAAAATGGAAACAAACAAAAAAATAAAAGACAATGACAACAAGAAAATATAAGTAAATAAAGGAAGAAGAGATAATGATAATGAGAAAATAGAAATAAACCAAAAAAGTACAAGTAATTTAAACTTTTATTAAACACATCAGATAGAGTAGAGTCTATAGAAAAGACAACCTCTTGAGAGAACAAAAATGGAAGTATAATATAAACCATATTATTATCGATCAATAATACCGAAGACAATGACAAAGGTAGTCAAATAATATTGTAGGCACTCATATTTGGAAATTTACCCTTTGAAACTACTAGTTGTGATAATGATTTAATATTTTGGAATTAAATCTTATTGCAGAGTAATTATTGTAATAAATGATGTACAAATAATAAAATACAGTAATTTGGACAAGTTACAAACATGCAATAATATTGAAACCTTAAGCAAAAGAGAGAAATAGAAGGACTTAGTTGATTCCCAAGCAATCTAGAAGTGATCTAGGCATGTGAATGCCTGAAACAGACTGAGAAGAATGTCGTTAGGGCTCACTAGAGGTTTTGAGGCATGAAATTATGTAGGGTAGAAGCACCCACAGGTGGGCAAGAGCGCATGGGCACTGATGACTATGTCTAGGTGCTAGCATATGTATGAATAGTCTAGATCTAGTTTCTTCTGTGTGGGAGGAGGTTCGTTGTTAGTCACTGGTTGTCTCTTTAGTTTCAATCCTTGATTTCTGAATGTACCTATAATATGCAAGAAATAATTTCACCTACACATACCCACAAATCACATCAAACTAGAAAATAAAAATGCAGAATAGGAGTTAGATTGACCCTAGTGGTCACCCAAAGAGTGAACTTACGACTAAGCGCTACACTACATCTAAGAATCTATGTAGTTATCTATGCTTGTGTGTGATGATGATGCCCTAGGATGCCCTTGTGCAAGTTGCACAAATGATAACATGATAGATATAGAATGTAGAAGATATATATAATGTGTGGATGGAATAAAATAAACTTCCCCTTCCTATGTTGTGTGTGCAGAAGTATGTAGCCCTTGTCCCTTGAGTGAATGTGCTAGATGAATAGTTTGTAGTACTCTTGTGCCTTTAAATGCAAGCTTAGGTGATAATAGGTAATGTTAGTGCTTTTCCATTCATTTTGAAAGCATAATTATGTATTTATATGATTCCTTTATTTGAATTTTGTAATTGACAATTGAAAGCCTAACCCAAAGTAGTAAAAATTAATTAAGAAGTGAAAGGGGTCGAAAAGGATAAGAAAAAGGTAAAGAGGGACATGAGTGCCTAAGAGGACATGAGAACTCGATGCTATTGTTTGAATTGGGCGCTAGTGTCTGAGGCCATAAAAAATAAAACAATCAAATTCCTACAAGAGTACAAGATGTATAAGGCCAATGAAAGTACAATAGACAAAACAAACAACCAAAATGAGTTGTTATTTACTAGTTTTATCACTTAGGAATCATGTAAATGCTAGCATGCTTTTAGGGCCTAGAAATATACCAAGTGCATATATTTTATGTCTACATTTTCCCCCCACTTTATGTTATTGAATGAATACTTGATAACATAAAGTAAATAGAAGATGGGTACCTTGTAACCTTGTAGATAAGTGTGTAGCCAATAGTGTGCCGAGTGGACAAGTGAAATGTGAAGTGATCTCAATGTGAAGTGTGGAGACTAGGAAAGGGATGTGGACCCTAGGAGAGAAGTGAATGTGTAATGTGTTGTTAGAACTTATGTTTGATGTTGTAAGCTGCTTTGTGTTGCGTATTAAGGATGGACATGCAAAAAAAGAGTGAAAGAGTAGTCAAAGTTTTGTATATGAAAAATATGAGTAAAGTATGCATAAGTATGTAAAAATTTGTAAAATTAGTGATAAAGGAAAGTGTGGAATTGATGTATAAGAGTGTAAAGGATAGAAAGATGTCCTGAAATGTTTTGAATGATGAGTTTTTTGGGTGATCTCATGCTAAGGGCGAGTTTTTTCGGTGATCTCACACCAAATGTGAGATTTTAGGTAATCTCATGCCATGGGAGAAGAATGTTAGGGAAAGAGGTATAGATTTTCTCTTTGTCCATGACTACTTCCTAAAGTGCCACTGCAAATAACACATTCTAATTTGTTCCAAATGTAATTGATTGTAACTGATAAACTGAATTTGTACCTAGAGGTAAGTTCCTGCTACTGGAGAACTACTCTGAAAACTGTTGTGAACTGTGCTGATATGAGAAATGGACTATACTTATCCCCAGAACATTAATACCCATGGGGGACACAAGTGCTCACCGCTAATGTCCAAGACTGGGCACTAATGTTTGCTATGAGATTATAATCCAAGTCTGATTATGGACCAGTTATGTGACTGTAAATTGTGTCAATGTTGTATTGTATTGCACTGTTCCGGAGGTCTGTGCTATTGTATGGGTGATTTTTCCACCCAATAAATACCCCCCTCATTTGGGGTGCATCCAACGATGGTAGAAGCATGCAGTCCAAAGGAAAGGACCTGAAACTGATTTGAAATGGATACCTGCAAGGGGTAGGGGATGTGTATGGTAGAAACCAAGGCACATGTAAACAAGATGGGTAAGTAACAAGTGTGTTGGGCCCCAGAATATTGGCTAAGTACAAGAAGGTGCGTGGGCACTTGAAGAAGGGCACATGGGTTGAAGGTGCGTAGGGAAGGGTTCTAATAGGGTTTTACAGAACACATGTGCGTGCGCAAGGCAAGACAGGTTTGGGACTTAGCCATATTCGGTGTCCTAGGTAGCACATGAGAAAAGTGTGACCCGTCTAGCATGTGGAGTGGATAAGGTGCCAGCCTGGTGACTGTAGGATCAAAAAGGGAATATTCCATGCATGCGATGGAAGGTTCCAGAAGAACATCATTGCACAGAGTGGAGAGCTTGGATCAAAGGAGGCATGCTCCATTGGAGGACCACTTGGACACTTGGTAGCTGATCTGTTACCTCAGAAGGCATGGTGGTGAAGGTAGGAAAGCTATATATTGAGGTGCGTGGATGGTAGAAGAGAGGGTAAAGAGACAGAAGAGAGAGATGATTAGTGTGGTAGTACTGGTGGAAGAGAGGTGAAGCTCTGTAGAAATACCATGGAGGATTCTATGGGTTGGGATTAGGAAAATATAGGAGTGATGGAATATTTAGAGGGATGGGTCTGTATTCATCTTTGTAATGTGAAGGACATAGTGTAGTTCTGATGCATGACTTTGCTCTGCATTATTATATGGGTCTGTTATGACCTCAAGGAATGTAATGTGGTTATTGAACATGTTAATATGAATATAAGACTCTATGTTCTGAATCATATATGTGTTCATGAGTATAATCCTTGTGCATTTCCTTTATGTATGAACCATTTCCATATGTTGTTTTGTTATTTCTCTTTTATGGATGCATTGATGATAACTCATCCTAGGTTCTTAGAATGATGCATGGTTCTTTTCTATTCTTTTGCACTTGAATATCTGTCATAAGATGATGTATTCTCACAAGACTCACATAAAGGAGAGGCTCGGTGCCTGCGCATGCCTCGGGTGAGCACCCAATGCCCACTGGGTGATAGGCCGATGTGCATGGGATTTTACTATTAATCTAAGGGTATAAAAATGACTACATCTTGGTTCCATTTCTGGGACCTCTTTTCAAAGTTGTTGTGAGAAATGGCATACATCTTTGTCCCTGTGATGCGTGATGACAGAACATCTGACCTTGGAAAGTGTTGAAGCATGGTTCAAGAGCATGGAGGATGAGTTTTCTCAAAGATTCAACACTGGACCTGAGTTTGATGCACGTAGATGGGTAGAAGAGAACCTATACCATGAGTTGTATGAGACATTCTTCTGTTGTTTCCCAGTAGAACTATATGAATGGCTTTCAGCATATGCATCCTAGATCAAGCTGGTACTATAGATCATGCGTATGGACCCAAGATGATTATCAGAGGCTGCAGGATGTAGATCTGACTTGGACGCGTGTTGTTGATCACTGGTGGAAAAGAGTGCTGACCAGTTATACTCTAGAATATGCCATTTCTACGTATTCTTGCCCAGAAGTTGCTGAGTTTGAGTTTCTGAGGGAGCCCAGAGGATCATTTTTGCATGTTATTCCTTTGGCTATGAAGATCTTGGTCATTACCTTGAGTTTAGAGGCATTTCCCATGGCTGGCTAAGCTTCTCTGAGCACTGGGAGAGGAAGCTAGGGTGGAGGAAGATGGTGGACATTGCATGGCTGAAAAGGAAAGGGAGGAGAGATGACTCAAGTATAGCAAAGCTCATGAAAGGGAGATGACTAGACAATGTGAGGTTGCAAGTGTGATGGATCTATGGAGGCAGACGTTGTGGGAAGGAGTTGAGGTTCACGTAGAGGATGTGGAACCTGAGCAGTCTGTGCTACCCCATCTTGGCAAGCACGGGAGAGAAGCCCCTTCAGCTTCTGATGAGATTTGTTACATGGAGAAAGGAGAGCCATCAGCGTGCATCTGAACCCACCTGACAACCAACCCCTGGTGCTTGGTTTTCCAGATCAAGGGAGAAGTATTGTTAACCCAGTTGGTATCGGTGGGAGTAACTGATCTATGCCCAGGAGATATAATTTCTCATTTGGAACATCCATGGCTGCGCAATCCATTCTGGTATTTGGAGGAATTTTTGGACAAGGTGCAAGTATGCAAGGTTTGGGTATCGTGTCTGGGAGTGGCATGGGACACACAACTGGTAGTGGGACAATATCACAAACCATCGGTGCACAGTTCAGTGGGACATTGGGAACACTAGGTGACCACTTCAGGCCATTTTCAACTGCAGGAGGTGGAGGTGGATGGAGGACCTGGTGGACCTAGTGGATCTAGAGGATCTGGTGGGTCAGGAGGAACAGGACCTAGTGGATCTAGTGGATCTGGTGGAGGAGGAAACACCAGAGGGAACCAAGGCTCTGGATCAGGAGGACAAGGGCCTCAACCACCTCCACAAGTATTTTTTGAGATGTCTTTGCACTTACCAGACTATAGGGGTATTGAAGATGTTACAGAGCATGTGCACAAGTGTGAATTACTATGGCATGTGAAAGGGATCACTACCCCAGAGTGGAAGGCAAGTCAGTTTGCAACAATGTTGCAAGGATGTGCACATAGTTGGTATAGGAAGTATGACCCCCATCAGATGGTGGTAGACTACACTGCATTGAAGAATGCCTTCCTAACAGAGTTCCATATCCCTATGAGTTTGAGCAGAAGAGCATCAATGCTCTGAAGGAGATCCAACAGGGAATGGCAGAGAGTGTGCGGGAGTATGATGTGCATGTTTCAAGACTCTCTTGTCTAAACTATCCTATGACATTCATCCTTCTCAACATGCTCAATGGTTTTTTGGAGGATTGATAACACCATTTAGAAGGGCTCTGTCACACAAGACTTTCACAGACCCGTGCACGAGGCATTGGAAGCTTCCCTGTGTGCTGAGGCTATTGGGAGCATTGATACTGGTGTTAGTCCTTTTCTGGAGGCTCAAATTGCTGCAATGGCCAAGCAGTTGGAGAAATTGTCTACAAACTCAGCACATGAGGTTGTAGTGGGCTTTGGTGTACAGACTGTGAAGTGGAAGGGCATGCAAAGGATAGTTTCCCTCAGAAGTTGGTACATGCTATGTGGTAGACTGTGAGATTTTCCATGGGGATCATGATGCAAGTAGGTGCCCTCTACTACAGCACACAATCCACAAGAATGTTTCTTGCTATTGTAAGATTTGTACCTCTACGACCCATGATACCAAGGATTACAGACTGATTGATCAGATCCATGATGTTATTGATCTTGGTGTGTGCCAGACTAGTCTTGCAAGTAGTTCCAAGGATGATGATCATCGTTATGAAGGGTGCACAGATGGAGGAGCATGTGGAAGAGGTTTTTCATGGAGGATTTCATGGTCACAGTAACCATGGTGGAGGACATGAAGTGAGTTCCCATGAGGAACCTGTTATAACTGTGGATCTACAGAGCATTACAAATGTGAGTGTCCTGATCTGTTACAATGCTCATGGTGTGGAAAGAAACATAAGTATGAAGAGTGTCCTAGAGCTTTATGAGCATATGAACCAGCAGCACTGGAAAGACAAAGGCACTGGGATGGTGAGCATCAAGAAGGATGATTCACAGTGGATGCCAAGAGTGGCGCGTGAGTCAGGACTAGAACCTGTACTGGTGATGATGTGAGCAGAGGCCACGTGCACCAGGGAGATGCCAAGACAAAGGACACTAGTTTCAAGAGAGGAAGTGGTACATGGAAAGTATCTAGACCCTGCTCATCAGAAGGAGGTGTATCAAGAGACTATGGATGTGATTCAGAGTTTACAAGGGGAGATCCAATGTCTAAAGGAGCAATCAAAGCATAGTTGGAGCAAAAGGAAGAATGCTGAGGCTCCAAAGGATGACCTGGATGAGGTCAAGGAAGTATGTAGGATGTTAAGGCAAGAGAATATTATTCCCTTGCTAGGAGAATGGCTGAGGGAGAAGGTACCACGTGCCGGAGCAGAGCGTGAAAGGTAGGTTTTGCATGCAAACCTTCCTCCTCACAACCTTGACTATGATAAGGAGATTACTTTGAATGCAGTTGTTGATGGATGGCTTCTAAGTAATATCCTCATCGACATGGGAGCAGAGGTCAATGTTCTTACCTTAGATGCCTGACATCAAATGGGAAGGCCCACATTACAACCATCTTTGAATGTGTTGTATATGGAAAACAAGACTAAGGAAATGCCCATTGGAGTCTTGAAGGATGTAGTTATCACCATTCAAGGGGCCAAGTTCACTGGAGACTTTGAAGTCTTGGCACTCGCCGAGGTAGACAACTTTCCAGCATTGCTTGGGTGCCCATGGTGTTACAAGAACAATGCTGACCTGTGGTTTAACAAGGGGTATATCAGCTTTGAGAACAAGGAAGAAAGGGTGATTATCCCTTTAACAGATGGGAAGTCAGTGCCCTATACTGAGCCCTTAGGAGAAGAAGTCCTTGATAGAATCTATGTGCACTCCATCAGAGATCCTGAGATAATTCATCCCATGGAGGGAGTCATCCAGTTTGAAGATGCTCAGTCCTTGAGTGATACCACTAGCATGGCATGTGACAATTGGGTGCATGGGACTTATGAGTTGATTGGGTGACAAGTTGAGAGGATCTGTAACAAGGGTAACAAAGGGTGCTCAGTCAAGCACCTAGGAGGAAAGAAGTTTCCAAGTTACTCTGGAGGAGCATACCCTAAAATTTTCTTGCAAGAAATGGAGGCTCAGTGGAAGAATGAGGATGAGAGAAGGGGAATGCTCAGTTATAACCTACTTGGAACTGCAACAGCATGCGCTGGTGGGCTACACATTGGGAGAGCCTCCTAGAATGGCATGAGGTAAGAATCACATTTTCTATAAGGTTCTCCAGGAGCAATGTGCCCACTGTCATACAAGACTACCATGGTAAAGAGACCACCTCATTTCATATCCAAGCATGTGAGAAGGCTGGATGGGAAGCACAGAAGTGTTACCACCTTCATTATGGGTGCATAAGTTGTATTCCACCTTACAAGGCTGTGCATGCATGCATGGTATATTCATTCAGAGATGTGTCAAACAGGTAATTGGCAGGAGTTGGTGGCTGATCTCATTCAAGCTTTTGAGTATAGGAGTACAAAGCCATCAGTGGATAAGGTGTTGCAAGTAATCAAGCACCTTATGATGGGAGATAGTGCTATGGTAGAGGATAGGCTACTAGAGTTATTGGGTGAGCCTTATTTGGAGATGTGCCTCAATGAAGAAGAATCAGAGGAAGTACAACTTGAGCGTGCGTGCATGGAAAAAGAAAAAGGAAAAATGGTCTATGTAGTAGATGGTGAAGAGATGGAAACTTTGGATGTTAACCATTCTGAAGGTATGTGTGAAGTCATAGATAGTGCTGATGAGTGAGCATGCGCCTACCATGAGCCCTTGAAAACAAATAAGGTTAACATTGGGACAGAGACAAAACCTAAGGAAGCTATCATTGGGGACTATTGGTCAGAAAAATAAGTTTCAAAGGTCATTGATCTGTTGCATGAGTTCCAGGATTTATTCCCTCATGGGTACCATGAACTCAAAGGCATCCACCATTCCTTAGGGGAGATGAAGATCAAGTTGAAGGAAGGTGTGCACCCAATTCAGAAGAGGCCTTATCAGATGAATCCAAATTTATGCGTACGGGTCAAGGAAGAAATAGACAAGATGATAGCATCTGGTATCATTGAGGCAGTGGAAGAATCAGAATGGATAAGCCCAATGGTCATCAGTATCAAGAAGGATGGGAGGATAAGAATCTTGTGTTGACTACAGGGATCTAAATGCAGTATGTGTCATCGATCCTTTTCCAACCCCCTTTACTGAAGAAATTTTGGAGGGAGTAGCAGGACGTGAAGTCTACTCTTTCACGGATGGGTTCTCAGGGTATCACCAAGTCAGGATTGCAAAGGAAGACCAGAGAAAGACAACTTTCACCACTGAATGGGGAAGTTTTTCCTACATGGTTATGCCTTTTGGATTGAAGAATGTGCCTGTTGTGTTCTCGCGCATCGTGGTACAAGCATTTCAGGACTTCATCCATAAATTTCTTCAAGTTTACCTGGATGACTGGACTGTGTATGGGTTGGTGAAAGACCATTGTGAAAATTTGAGGCTGATGTTTGAGAGATGTCAGAAATTAAGGATATCCCTCAACATTAAGAAATGTGTCTTTGCTACTCCATTTGGAACCCTGTTAGGACACATTATATGCAAAGAAGGCTTACTAGTGGATCCCACCAAAGTTGTAGTTATTGTGGGATTAGGGGAGCCTACTAGTCAAAGCGCAGTGTGTGGATTCCTTGGGCATACGGGGTACTACAGGAAATTCATCAAGGGGTATGCCAAGATCACCATGCCCTTGGAGGAATTACTAAAACACAAGAGTTCCTTTCATTGGGGAGAGGCACGCAGTAGAAGGCATTTGACACTTTGAAGGATAGGCTTGTCACGATGCCCATACTATGTTTTCCTTCTTGGGATAAGCCTTTCCATGTGCATGTTGATGCCTCAGGGACAACTATGGGAGCAGTACTAGCACAACCTGGTGAGGGAATTGTTGATCATCCCTTGTGTTTTGCAAGTAGAAAGTTGACACCAGCAGAACAAAATTACACAACTACTGAGTGTGAAGCATTGTCTATGATCTATGCACTGCACAAGTTTAGGAAGTATCTATTGGCAACACCATTTATATTCTACATGGACCACATGGCATTGAAATACTTAGTCAACAAGCCCATTCTGCAAGGGCACATATGTCATTGGGTCCTATTATTTCAAGAGTTTGAGTTCACAGTGGTTGTAAAACTAGGAAAAAGAAATTCAGGACCTGACCACTTATCAAGGATTAACTCAGGGGAGGATGCACAAAGCATTGAGGATACCATGCCAGATGCACAACTATTTAGGTTGTGGTGCATGCATGCCCTCAGACTTGGAAGATATCACAGTGTTCTTAAAAATAGGTGTGGCACCGGAAGGGATGAAGGCTCTAGAGAGAAAGTAGTTAGCAATACACGTCACACCCTACATGTTGATTAGTGGAGACCTGTATAAGTTAGGTCATGATGAGGTTCTGCACCGATGTGTATTGGAACATGAGCATGTGGAAATTATGGAGGAAGTGCATGGTGGGATTGTAGGAGGACACTATGTAGGAAATGCTACCGCGTGGAAGATTTTACTAGCAGGGCTTTGGTGGGAAACCATCTACCAGGATTGTATTGAGTTTTGCAAGGCCTGTGACCATTTCCAGTGCACCTTGGAAAACCTAGAAAGAGGGATGAAATTCCCTTGTGACCAATAGCCAGCATGCTGAACCATTTGAAAAATGGGCAATCAACTTTGTAGGGCCAATTTTTCCAGCCATGCGTGAAGGACTGGTTCATGGTATATCATTACTTGCACTGATTACTTGACACGTTGGGTAGAGGTAACACCTACAAAGGATTACACCACAATGACAACTGCTAGATTTTTATGGGAGAACATAATCAGTAGGTATGGTTGTCCTTTAAGTTTAACAAGTGATAGAGGTACACACTTTCTCAATGAAATGGTCAGGATTCTGTTAGCAGAATTTATGGTGGCCCATCACAAGACTACCCCTTATCACCCTCAAGAAAATGGAACTGTTGAGGCATTTAACAAAATACTAAGTCACACGTTGACTAAGATCTGTGATGTTGGAAGACAAGATTGGGATGACAAAGTATCAGTCATTCTATGGGCATACAAGGACAACCTACAAGAGGTTGAACAAGGCCACACCATTTCAATTGGTGTTTGGCATGGAGGCTATTTTTCCAGTTGAATTCATGTTACCATCGTTGTGTATAGTGTGTGCAGGAGGGTTAGCTGATGAGAAAGCACTAGAAGAAAGGATTGATAAGTTGATGCAGTTAGATGAAAGGTGATCACTTGCTAGATGGAGTCAGAAGATAGAAAAAGCAAGACAAAAGGCATGGCATGATCGTCATATCAAGAACAAGAAGTTTGAGGTTGGGCAGATGGTGTTGTTGTATGATTCCAAGTATCTGTGCCATCCTGGGAAGTTGAAAGTCCATTGGTTGGGACCCTACATCATCTCGTACATTCTTGATTCAGGTGCTTGCCAGTTACAAGTGCTAGATGGGATGAGATTACCAGGTCATTTCAATGGGAGTAGGCTAAAGCCCTACTATAAATAAGTCTTCTTGGTGTTTGTAATAAGGTAGTATTTCCAGTTAGCTTAGAATTTCCCTTTATGATTTTCTTTTCTTGTGTTTCCCTTTCTCGTTGCTTGTTCCTTTCTTTTTGTTTCATTTTGCACCTTGTGCGCTGGTAACCACATTATTTTTCCAAGGTTGTGTATGTGCAGAGGACCGCACATCTATTTTAGTGTGGGGTGGAGTAATGCAAAGCAAAGTATAGGCCTGTAATACAAGTTGAGTGGCCCAGTAGAAGGAAGCGCGTAAGGTTGAGAAAGCACGTGAGGAAAAATGGATAATGAATTATGGTGTCAAGAAGGCTGTAACAAAGACCATGTACAAAGGATGAAGAGTGCAGGAACAACATGAGGTAGGTGAGGGAAAAAATCAGGTAAAGGATAGAAGAAGTGCCTTCGGCGTTGTAGACATGCGTAAGAGTCTTCGGTCAGATTGGATTTTTGCACGCCAGAAGGTTGTAAAGGTTTTTCATGCAGGATTGGGCACATGGGTAAGGGTGCTTAAAGTCGGCTAGTGGAAAAATCCACATTTAATGTTAAAGTACATTGGTAGGTGGCATAACATTTATTGCTGGAGGGAAGCAAAAACTATAAATATAAGGTCGGGAAAGTCATTATTCTACCTTGCTATTACAAAGTTGAAGTGCTCTTGTGAACTAGGGCATCCAGAGAGAAATTTGTGTGAAGGAAGAAGAATTCAAGAAATCTAAGTGTGTGACTAGAGTGGATCTGCAAACTAGGAGGAAGGAGTACATGGGTGTGAGAAAGGTTGTTGATGGTGCGTCATCTTGTGGAAGGTTTTCCTAGTTAGGGTTTGGAAGCTAGGGCATGAAGATAGAAGGATTTATTCTAGGAGTTGAGCTTTGGAGTTGAGTTTGGAGTAGCAGAGTAGCAGAGCAGAGTAAGGAGTTCTTAGTTTATCCTGACAGAAAGCATGACACCTAAGAAGGCAACCATTTCACCAAAGAAACCAAAGGGCAAGGGAAAAGGAAACAAACCACTACCGTCATGAGCTCCAATGAAGAATGGTATGCAGAAATGCAATACCCAGATGGAGTATTGCTAGGAAAGGAATGGGTGTCGCATCTAAGACAAATGACTGTGAGTGATTATAACCATCACACGAGCACAACTGAGAAGGAAATGGCATTAGAGTTGGTCTTTCCAGCTAACAAAAGGACACCAGATGGGATGCCTATATACAATGACGAGGTGAAAGTCAAATTGGAGAAGGCAGGATTATTGCAACTATATGAGTTGCCTTATTTTGGCAAGCCTGAGTGCCTTTATCAATGGTTGATGTCATGTGTGCATGAGGATCACTTTTATTTTTAGGGTGCAAGATGTGCATAACACCACAATTGATATCCAAGTTCACAGGCCTTATTTGTGAAGGAGAAAGTATAGATGATGATCTGAGTGACAAGGAGGCTATCAAGGAGACAGTAGCACATGTATGACTACAAGAAGGGTTTGTGATACTTTGACATCACAGAGATTCTAGACCCTATTATGAGGATGGCCGCATGCACTTGGTGACCAAGCTCAATGATCAGGAATGATGGATGCAAGTGAACAAGGCATGGCTAAATGTATGCCAGAAGATATCAGAGGGAACCATCTATAACTTGTCCACTTTCATTGCGGATGAGATCATAAGCAGCGCGCAGGAGGGAGAGAAGATATTATTTGGTAATGTCCTCCTCACCATTGTCTTTTAGAGATTGGAGTGCCAGATGGGCCAGAAAAATTTTGTTTGGGAGTATCCAGATGAGGATCCCTCACCCGCAAAGAGGTTTGAAAAATACACTTGTGAAACCATGACGGCCACTCACAAGGCGCACCTGGAGAAGTGGTATAAATGAATGTGTGACACATTCAGGGTAGAGTGGAGGATCCCAGAGTAGTTTCCCATGCTCGTGGATGGAGAAGAAGAATTTGTAGTGTACCAACATTTCTGCATTGGCATATTTACTTTAACAAATGGGACTAAGGGTCCATGGTGCAAGCTGCCCTTCTCCTTCACCGCGCAATACTTCCAGGCAGGGGTCAACAGGTTCAAGGAAGCCAAAAGACTAAGGTTCGACCTTAGTGAGGTGGACCAAGACCACCGTGAGCTGCACAAAAGCTTGTGTACCCTAAAAATCATGTGCATACGTGGAGAAGTATGTCTCCACATGAAGTTCAAATGATGAAACCAATAAATGCTGCCAATCACTGGAAGGGCTGCAACAAGGATATACCTTTGCATAAGGACCTAAGTTTGAGAAAGGTGCATATCTAGAGAATGATGTCTCCATTCCAGAAGACCCCATAGGAAGAAATAAGGCCACACCAAAGAAGAGAGAAAGAGAAGAGGGGCAGGAGAAGAAAGCACCAAGTGTGCAGACCACACAATCGGTGGGCGCACCTGAAGCAGTTTGTGAAGCCTAGCACTTACATGTGGAGAAAGAAGTCCCCTGTCAAGGAAAAGACCCCAGAAGAAGAGGCACAAGAGCATGAAGAGCACCTCACCCATGAGGAATCACCAATGAAGAGGTCACCTGTCAAGGAGAAGGAAAAAGAAGAATCTCTGTACTGGAATCCCCAGTAAGGAAGAAGCAGAAGGTGACAGATGAGGCAGACTCAGAAGAGATAGAAAGTCTAGATGCCTACATTGGTGACAAGGATGATGATGAGCCTGAAGGAGGTGAAGACCATCCAGTATATGATGTACATGATTCTGAGGAGGAAGGAGATGAAGAGGAGTATAACAAGGAAGATGAGGAGAAGAATGATGAGGAAGAAGCTGAGGCTCAAGGAAAGGGGGTGAGTGAAGAAGTAAGCACCAAAAACCAAAGAACCCCAAGCCTCACCAAGGAGCAAGTAGAGAAATCCATGGAGAGAGAAGTGGCTGGCATCATGAAGGAGTTGGTGGAATAGGAGTTGGAGAGGAGCGTGGATGAAATTATGAAGGAGATGGAAGAAGAAAGTGTTGGGAAGGAGTATGGCAGCATGGGTGGAGATCCCAAATTGGCAGTAAGAGCTTCCCAAAAGCTGCGTGAATAGGTGGGAAAGGCATAGTGGTGGCACAAGGGTAGGGAATGGGATACATTGATGATCCTAGCAAGGTGCTACATGTGTGCTTCCAGAGCACCATACCATAGAGAAACTCCTAGCTATGTCATCATTTGATGAAGAAGGCAATACCCATGGACAAGAAAGATGTTATCTTGGGTGTTTGAGTCCCACGTGGATGAACCAAAATTTGAAGTAAGTCAGAGAGCACTAATGAAGGTGCCAGAAACCAAAGGAATAAATCCATTGGTGAATGCTCAGTAGCTATCAGATGAACAGGTTGTAATGCACTTAACAAGGTTTCAGTCGAAATTGAGGCCAGACTGTTTGGGAGAAATGATAGAGTGAGATTCCTGGAGGAGGAATTGGAGAAGAAAAAGAAGGAGCTCATGGAGAAGAGAAAGGACCTAAAGCAAGAGGAGTTGATCAGTGCTCAGTTGAGGTGTGAGCTGAAAGAAGAAAAAGCTAAGGTGCACGAAGTCTCCAAGAAGGTGGAGATGATTACAGATGCAATTGTCCTGAAGCACCCCGATTTAGTGCCACCCGATCAGAAGTATGAATCAGCCTTGCAATGTCTAGAGGATTTGACTCGCATTCTCACAATGGAGAGGTGACCACTTGCTTTAGAGTCTGCAGAAGAGGTGCAGGCATGCCAAGAGAAAGAGAACAAGATGAAGGTTGTGAGATTGTGGCTTGATACACTAAACTTCTTGGCAGAAGTAAAGGCCACCATGCAAGTCACTGAAGCTGCTTATGACAACTGCACTGATAGGGATAGAGTGGCAAGTATCTTGGTTGCCACCCATGAAATGGAACTCAAGGAGTTCCAAGAGAAAAATAAGGGGAATAGAGTGGAAAGAGATAAGATCCTGGCTGAGGTGGAGAAGAAATCAGAAGCAATCGAGACCCTGTGAGGCTCGATCAAAATTGGCTGAAGGAACTATACCCCCAGATCACCCGCAGGATGGATGCCCTTGAAGACTTGGGAAAACAGTTGGAGGGTATTGTTGAGACCATGAGTGCCAAAGGGGAGGAGCTGAGTTTTGAGGAAGGTGAGAGCCCTGGTGGGTGACCTCTGTCAGCAAGCTCAGAATGAGGTCGATGCTTGGGAGAAGTTAGAGGCAGAAATAGGGAAGGATTTCCCTCTCCTCCTCCAACAATAAACAAGTTCCCCATTCTTTCATTCTTTCTCCCAATTCTTCATTCCTTTATTCTTTCTTTCCAACCATTGTAAGAGCCCACCATTATTTATTCTTTGAAGAGTGTTTCTGAGGATGGAGAACATGTGTAGTGTGGGGTGATGTTGGGCCCCAGAATATTGGCTAAGTACAAGAAGGTGTGTGGGTGCATGGGACCTAGTTGAAGAAGGGTGCGTGGGTTGAAGGCGTGCAAGGAAGGGTTCTAGCAGGGTTTTACAGAACACACGACATGTGTGCACAAGGTAAGATAGGTTTTGGACTTAGCCATATTTAGCATCCCAGGAAGCACATGAGAAAATCATGACCTGTCTAGCATGTGGAGTGGATAAGGTGCCAGCCTAGCGACTGTAGGATCAAAAAGGGAATATTCCATGCATGTGATGGAAGGTTCCAGAAGAACATCATTACACAGAGTGGAGAGCTCGGATCAAAGGAGGCATGCTCCATTAGAGGACCACTTGGACACTTGGCATCTGATCTGTTACCTCAAAGGCATGGTGGTGAAGGTAGAAAAGCTATATATTGAGGTGCATGGGTAAAAAGAAAGTAGGGAGACACAAAGTAGAGAGTGATTAGTGTGGTAGACTGGTGGAAGAGAGGAAAAGCTCTGTAGAAATATAATGGAGGATTCTATGGGTTGGGATTAGGAAAATATAGGAGTGATGGCATATTTAGAGGGATGGGTCTGTATTCATCTTTGTAATGTGAAGGACATAGTGTAGTTTTGATGCATGACTTGGCTCTGCATTGTTATATGGGTCTGTTATGACCTCAAGGAATGTAATGTGGTTATTGAACTCATCAATATGAATATAAGACTCTGTTCTGAATCATATATGTGTTCATGAGTATAATCCTTGTGCATTTCCTTTATGTATGAACCATTTCCATATGTTATTTGTTATTTCTCTTCTATGGATGCAATTGATGAATAACTCATCCTAGGTTCTCAGAATGTTGCATGGTTCTTTTCTATTCTTTTACACTTGATTGTCTATCATAAGATGATGTATTCTCACAAGACTCACATAAAGGAGAGACTCAGCACCCACGCGTGCCTTGGTGAGCACCCAACACCTGCTGGGTGATAGGCCGATGCACATGGGATTTTACTGTTAATCTAAGGGTATAAAAATCATCATGTAAAAAATTGTAAGATATTTGTACTCACCTTTAGAGACCAAGTGAATGCACATGTGTGTCTATAAAAAGATAATGACATACTGAGTATTTGAATACCATAATAAGCAAAGTGAAACATGTAAGTAATATAAGCAAACAAGAGTAAATGCAACCAAGATATGTAAATGTTATATGAATGTGATGGTGTGATATGAAAAATGGAATATGGGAAGAGTTGTATTGCCTCCAGTGTATGTGTGTGAGATGAGGTTCATTTATAAAAACCCTCAACAGTAAAGAATGAACCATATAAAAAGAGTTTGTCATCAGGTAATGATGGCAAAGTATGTTTGACAGAGATGTAGTGATGCTCGAAAAGATAGACATGAAACATAGAGCGAAAGAGAGTAGTAGGTGCTAGAAAAGATGTATCGTGAAGTGTAAAGTGTAGATGTTGTGAGGCTCATGAAAGAAGTGATCCCTCAAAAATCAAGTGTGAACCATAACATGAGAGTGCGTTATCGAGTAATGAGTGTGTATGCAATGGAGAGTAAATGCTAGAAAATATGTATCGTGAAGCACAAAGCGTGAAGTGTAGTTAGAGTAGATGAGGTGAGGTTCATAGATGAAGTGTGCCCTCAACACTCAAGTGCAAAACATAGCACTAGAGTGCGTCATCGGTTAATGATGGTATAATGTGTGTACCAAAGGTGTAGGAGTGTTGAGAAAGGTTATACACGAAGCAAAAAGTGTGAAGTGTAGTAGTAGACACTAGAGAAAACTGACAGTGATAGAAGGAGGGGAGAAGGTGTGATGCCCCCAATGTGTATATCAAGAGCTGCTGGAAAATAGATGTGATCATTGTAAATAATAATAACCAGAGTATGTATAGTGCATAAAAGGATGCATATCATATATATGAAGTAGTATGTGTGTCATGAATAGAAGGATCCATAAGTAAGCATGAGTAGTAAAGTGCATATGGAGTATCATAGGATAATAAAGAGACATAACAAGGTGTACCTATAGTGTAGATATGAGAAAGTGTTCCAATAAATATTGATGTGGATTATAAAGCAAGAGTAATGTACATATGCATAGGTGAATATTATGGACAAACAACTGTTGATTGGAACATATGACTATGGGGGGAATAGTTCGATGCCCTGCAAGTGTGCGAGTGATGGAGATTTATGCGATAATGTAAGAGAGACCATTGTATGGTGGTAGAATTAAAATAGGGAGAACATTGGGAAACACAAGAGCTACCAAAGAATAATGTCAACATGGTGAGGGGAAAACATGATAGAGTCTAACATCCCATCTGAATGAATAAGAAATGTATAAGCAATAATTTGTTATTATTGATAAATGGTTTTTTGGGAGGGACCATACCTTAGCAACAAAAAGGTTGAAAAACCATATTTATAAAGAAACATCAGTGGTTTTTTGACAAATGGGAACCACACCCCAAAGTAAAAGGGCCTAAAATTCAAATATGGCAGTTAAGAACAAAATTAGGGAGCATCCTACCAAAAAGAAGAATGAAAACAAAAACACTGTAGCACCACTACAGCTTCAAAACCACATGCAACTAGAAAAAATACAAAATAGAGGAGAGATAAATATATTTACTTGAGCACCTTGTTGAAACATTTTTTGACCTCCTTCAGGGAATTAAAGAGATTGAGAGTTGTGGTTTTTGAGGGGTTGTTCATATTAATGGTGGAAGTAGCAAGGATATTATCTTTCTCATCTTTCCATATTCTAGGATGAATATTGTTGAGGTTACATACCTGCTTGACTTGTATTTCTATGAAATCCAGGAAGGACATATAAGCAATAATTATGTATCCATTAGGAGAAAGTAAAATAGGTGTAGCATTGTGTGTTTTGGAAATAATGGAAAAAGTAAGTAAGAACATAATAATCAGTATGTGAGTCAAAATATTTGTAACATATGTAATGTTGGGATACTCATCAGTAGTAGTAATGAAGAAGTGTAATTTGGGAATATTAGAATCAACAAAGCAGTATGAACTAGCCCTATGATCATAAAAAAAAATGTAGCAAGAGGGGAACAAATGGTTGTCATGAATGTAACAAGATAAGGTGTAGCCATAGTAAATGAATCATGCATAAAATATTGGAAAGTGGGAGCGTTAGGAAGTATTGTAAAAGCAATGTATGGTGCTCTAACACATGATGATGAAAGTGCTGGGAGAGATGCAACATTGTAAACACTAAGCATATGATCAATAGAAGTGCATAAAGAGTGAGACATAATGGGATGATTATCATGGGTGCCAATAGAAAATTGATCATATAAATTATTATCACTAGGATGTGTCCCAAGAGGACAATGATGTACAATGTAGGTAATGTCATGAGCATCATGTGTAAGAGGAATATCACAAGGAGCAACAACATGAGGTGCGAAATCTACTATAATAATATCCATAGAAGAAGGTGTAACAAAGGAATTATGTGTTATGACACGGGTAAAAAGAAGTGTATACATAGTATATAACCAAGGATGGCCTAGGAGGATAGTATAAGGAACATCATGCAATATAATGTGACATAAAACATTAAGAGTGCAAGATCCCATAGTAAGGGGGAGAGAGATTGTTCCCAACACTTACTTAGGTATATTATCAAATCCATATATACAAAGAGTAGATGGATTGAGATTAGTAGTAGGAATTCCTATTTGATGGAGAAAGGAAAAATTGCATACATTAACACCAAATTTAGGATCAACTAGGACATGCTTAACAAGAAGATTATGAAGGTGAACCTGGATATACAATGAGTAAGCATTGGAATAAAAGGGATGGGAAGCCATGAAAGATCTGATAATGGGCATGTAAATAACAAGTTCACCAAATGATTGAATATTTTTAGAATTAAATCTTATTACAAAGTAACTACTATAATAAATGATGCACAAATAATAAAATATAGTAAGTTGGACAAGCTACAAGCATACAATAATATTGAAACTCTAAACAAGAGAGAGAGAAGGACTTAGCTAATTCCCAAGTAATCTAGAAGTGATATGGGCATATGAATGAATGAAATAGACTGGGAAGAGTTTTGTTAGGGCTCACTGGAGGTTATGAGGCACAAAACTGTGCAAGGAAGAAGTGCCCATAGGTGGGCAGGAGCACTCAAGAATTGGTGACTGTCTCTCGGCGCTAGTGTCTATGCAAATGGTCCAAATCTACTTTCTTCAGTATAAGAGGAGGTTCATTGTTAGTCACTATTTGTCACTCTAGTTTTGGTCGTTGATCGCCAAATGTACCTGTAATTTTCAAGAAATAATTTCCCCCGCACATACCCACAAACCACATCAAACGTAAAAAATAAAATGTAGAATGGGGAGTTGGATTGACCCTGATGCTCACATGAAGAGTGAACTTATGATTGAGCATTGCACTACATCTCATACTCCATGTAGTTCTCCGCGCTTGTGTGTGTGATGATTCCCTGGGATGCTATTGTGCAAGTTCCACAAATGATAGTGGGCTAGATCTAGAATATAGAAGATGTATAAAATTCATGGCTGGAATAAAATAAACTTCCCCTTCCTATGTTGTGTATGCAGAAGTATGTAACCCTTTTCCCTTGAGTGAATGTGCTAGATGATTTCTTTGCAGTGCTCTTATGCCTTTGAATGCAAGCTTGGGTGATAATAGGTAATGTTAGTGCTTGTCCCTACATTTTGAAAGCATAACTATGTATTTATATGATTCCCTTTTTTGAATTTCATAATTGACAACTGAAAGGTTGACCCAAAGTAGTAAAAAGTAACTAATAAGTGAAAGGGGTTAAAAAGGATAAGCAAAAGGTAAAGAGGAACATGAGCGCCTAAGAGGATAGGAGCATCTGATGATATTGTCTGAACTGGGCACTAGTGTTTGAGGCCACAAAAAAATAAAATAGTCAAATGCCAACAAAAGTGCAAGATGTATAAGGCCAATGGAAGTACAAAATACAAAGCAAAATTCCAAGGAGAGTTGTGAATTACTAGTTTTCTTGCTTAGGAATCATGTAGATGCTAGTATGATTTTATGACCTAGAAATGTACCCAAGTGCATAGATTTTATGTCTATAGATAATGCTCCTTTGTAAAGAAAAATATCCATATTTTATCACCACTTAATAAGTCCTATCGTCCCTCTCTCAACTTGTTTATTTCTACATATTGATGTGTCATCACATTTTGAATATAAATGCATAAAATCAATATTTAACCTCTACTTATGACGATACATCTTTTATATTGCATATGTTGTCACCTTGTCCAAAATTGTATCTACTATGGTTAGGATGTAATATCTAGTCCTGACCAACCTGTATTGTCTTGGACCAACACATCTCCAGCTTTTCTTTCAATGTGATTATATTTGTTGGGTCATTTCATTCTCTTGGTTCAACCTTGTCATAAAAAATTACCTTCGGAACCCTATTTGAGCAAGTTAATTCACTTCATTTACTCACATAACAATCTTATGAGCTCTCATTGCAAATATTGACATAAAATCACTCAAGGCTCCCTAAATCTTCCCAAGATATAATGCACATTCATTAGGGTAGGCCTTAATATAGTTTTGAAGCATTTGACTAGGTCAAGGAGTTCATCTTCCCTCATTTTTAAGCATCTAAACATCCCAATCCAATGTCTTAACAAGATCAAAATCATCCCAAACATTGCCAAAGTGGTTCAAGTTATCAATCTAGTTACATCCATATAGATATCACATACTAGTTAGAGAATTGCATTGTGGTTTGAGGTCTCTTTAGAGCAGTGTCGACATAGGTGGTGCAAGAATTTCACTTCAACCCAAAAACTAACATATTTGTTGGGTCTTCCACCCATGGTTAGGGTTTTAAGTTTGGTTGAAATTATTTAGAGGGTTTTGTAACTATGTGACACTTAGGGTTTGAAAAAGATGCTCATTTTTGGACAAGCAAAGGGCATAGGAAGTTATGAATCTACACTTTAAGTAGGTCCAAAATTGTACAGAAGGTCCAAGTTTGTACAAATGTTCTTGACAGAGTTGTACATATCCGAACAAGGGTATTTTACAACTATGGTATTATAAACAAAACACCTTCAGGTTTAGTACTCATAGTTTATTTAGTTTGTGAACCTATATCTCTCTTGTATCACTCTATATATTTGAGTGCATCTCTCCTCTATTTTTGAGTTTATAACATATCGCTATCATTAATCAAAAGTATTAATGTGTTGTTTTGACAGTGCATGATCAGTGTTGGAAGTTAATTAATCAGAATAACCCCATTTAACAAACCTTACATCCTCTTTTAGTGCATTCATAGCATTATTTATTACTTATTATTCTAAAAAGAGTGTGAACATTTGGTGACACCTGAATCTTCAATAAAATATTTTTTTCTAAGACCCTAGTTTCCCCAGGGTTCCATTGTTTATGATCATTTGCTTCACTCTTAGGGTTGTCTTTCTCTTTTATATCATCATGATTTATCCTTGAATCTTTATCATCTCTGCATTAAGCCTAAGGGCTCTTACTTCCCCCATGTTATGAGATAAGATCCCTCTATCCAAGTTCATGCTCGTGCTTTGTGTAAAAAATAAGGACCTTGTGCTAATTCTCATTATGTTGGTGCACACCTATGACATTATGGTTCCTACTAAGGGATCCTATTCTACTGTTGATATCTTTTCTAATTTCATTTTCACTATTGTCACCAAGCATGTACAAGGTGAAGGCTCTAATACTGACTCTGAAAATCATTCATATGGCCTTCCCTAGGATGAGGCACAATATATTACACATTTCTTACGAGAGAATCATGCTAATATTTTCAATCTTATATATTTTGCCCAATATCAACTTCAGTAGGCTTTAGTATCTCATATAGAGACATATACTATTCCTAGATGTTGGGTGCCTACATCTATGGGGGCACCTGATATTCCAACTCACAGTGTCTTTATGTCCATTCCTACTATTATTGTTGTTCCTACTGAAATCATAGTATTTCACATGCTTCTTCTTCTAACACGTAAACTCTTTAAACCCTTGTTCACACTTTACAAGCTCAAACCTTACAATTATAACAAGGTACACCCACTTCTTCTCATGTTATGGATTCTACTCAATTACTTCATAACCCAATTACAACCAAAGTGTCTTCTTATCCTTCGCCTCTTAGTTTTTTTTCTCCTAAGATTCATATTTATGATGGAAAGGGTGACCCTGCCTAACACCTTTGATTATTCCATGTTGTTTGCTTTGACTATACATCTAACAACATCTTACTTAGAAAGCTCCTCCCTATAAGTTTTAAGGAATTTTATTTACAATGGTTCTACGATCTCCCCACACATTCTATGCGATATTTTATCACTTTATAAAATTAATTTCTTACACAATTTTCTTCCAATATTAGAGATAAAGTTGCGTATGCACTCAAATGTCTAAAATATGACAAGGGTCTAATGAGCACATGAGTGATTATGTTTTATGTTACAAGACTATATTTACTAAAATGAACAATATCCTGATTGATACTGAACTTCAAGATCTCTTTACAAAAATCTTGCTTTCTCCTTTATAAGAATCACCTATCTTCAATGAGTTTGACACATTTGATCATTTATGTCATACACAGAAAGGATGTGAAGCCAAGTTACTTCATATGAATGAGCTTAAGCATGATACTAGTGATTCTACTATATCTAGTGCTAGATTTCCAAGTAAAATCTATGTATTCAAAAGCTTTGTAGACACCTAAAATTAACATTTCTAATCCCCGTGTCCATGTCCGCTAGCACCCCTTCATTATCACATCACTATCATATTATACATTAAATCTATTATCACATCACCATCATATTATACATTAAATCCTTATCCTAAATCTTAATTCCCCCCATTATATTTACTCCCCGTAAATATCACTTCACAACTGTTAAATCCTATTTTACTCCTTAAACCACCCAAAACCACTTATAAATGAAAATAAAATAAAATAAAACAAAATAAACACCCTCTCAACCATTTAACAACATCCCTAACTCGTATAACCTATTCCCAACATAAATCCTTCATTAGTATAAACAAATGCTTCGATTTGGGAAGCTTTTCTAACCTTTTTATAGTACTTCCGGATCGCTTACGATTCTACCCAATCACCGACGATTCTCCTTTGTTGACATAAACATATATAAATGTGTTCCAGGCCTTTATTTTAGGTTAGCTTCCTCAAACTAGGCCCGGACTATAAGACATTGCTCAAGGTATTCATATTACAATCTTTCTATATTATAGCCATCTTCATCACAATAACATTCAAGATATCTCTTCTTCAGTCCTTGGAGGTCATTCAAATGTCCAAGAATAAATCCAGCAATCTTATAACATCTACAACCTTCCTCTCTCTTAGGTACTATCATTTTCTTAGCCTTATCTATCAACTTGTGTAAGGTAAGTGTCTTCTCTTGTTTTATATCTCACTCATTCATCATTTACAAGCCTCAGTCAATTCTATCTTGTTTATTAGCAACCCATACACTTCTACAAAATCTCCAGTGATTCTCGTAATCAACAACGATTCGGATAAATCATTAGCAATCACTCTTAATCACCAGTGATTTCTATCTGTTGGACCACTTAACACATAAATCTTCCCTTTTGACATCCAGATCTTAATCATTGTTACCACTCTACCTTTGCAAGTGTTTGTTCAACCATATCAAGCTCCTTTTAGCCATCTTTATCACTCTATCATTTATCTAAATCAAAGCCATCATCTTTCTCACATTTTTGAGTACACAACCATCTACATCCTTTCTCCTTTGAGCCATTTTGTGATCCTTAGAATCCCTTTGGATCAAGTATCACCATCAGACCATCATATAACCGTGGACCGCGTCAGTCCCTATGCCTTTAAGATTGTTGGTTATATTGTTTGTTTTATCATTTTATCCTATCATTATCAAATTGATTTCTTGAATACAGATTGACATCCTTGCAAGGAAGTCCATTGACTTCTAAGGATTGGCCTTTGCTAAGAAATTTGCCATATATCTATCTAATCCCATATTTTTTTGAGTGTCTGTGCATTGCAGATAGCTTATCCCATTGGAAAGGAGTTGTGCATAAGCTTAGATCTGTCGATGTCATTCATCGGTATCAACAACATCCATCTCTACGGGTATCGGTAAACCCCGTGTCTTCCAAGGTCAGTTTTGTTTTTGATCCAAAAATGGATAAGGAAAATCCCAATTTTATGTATTCTATATATTTGATGCTTTCTCTATAGGATCTCATGTCATTATGCATCACAAGATGGTCTAGTTAGGATGAAGGTGATCCAGACACTTCCGAATGATGTTTTTGGACATTTGATGTTCTGCTTCATGGGATTCAGTCAACGGTTATGCAACCGCCCCAACGGTTATGTAACCGCCTCTCTGTACAAAGTGGTGGTTACACAATCTCTGGTCTACAGAAAATGGTAGTCTTGTAGCTGATAGTCCAGAATGCAGGGATTTCAATAGTTGCAAAAGTTTGAACTCCCTAATCGGTTCATTTTGGATTTCCACGCCTCCCTGAGTTGAGCATCTATAAATACAAACATTTTGAAGGATTCCAACAAGTGATTTTGGGTGAATTCAATTGTGAGCTAGAGTTGAAGAGTTGTTTTTCTTCTCTTGTTGTTCATGGTGAATAGTTATTATTTGTTGGAGAAATTGTGAGCAAATATATATCATTAGGAAGTGTATTCAAATTCCTTGAAGGCTAGTTTGGCAGTGCTTTATATCATTTTGATATTACATAGTGAAGGGGAGCTAATTTCTCACCTGCTAGAGTTTTCCCACATTGGGTTTCTCCAAGATAAATCATGTCTCAGTCTTGTCTCTATTTCTTTGTTATTTCAATATAATTGTGTGAATAATCTACACATTAGTTTGGTTAAAAAGAACTTAAGCAATTTCCATTCAATTTTCACTAAGAAAGGATCTATTTATTGTTTTAAGAGGTAGTTTATGGATCAAATTGGTATCCGAGCTGGTTGGATTTCAGTTTTTGTGTGGTTAACTTGTGTTGAGATTACAGTTAGATGCCCCTTACTAAAAATGGAAAAGAAAGCAGTGAAGGTAGCCTTCTTTCCTTTGAAGCAAATATTTCTACAAAAAAGTGGAAGCAAGGAATTTGTGAGATGGCTTGAAGAGTTGATCCGAAGATATCGGTGAAGAACGTTTCTACAAGCTGGAGTATAATGTGGTAAATCTATCCAAAGATGTGGGCAACATTTCAACATCCTTGGGGAAATTGGAGTCCATCATAGGACTTCTCATGGAGAGGCTTGGTGTTTCGAAAGAGATACCAGAAGACCATAAAGAAGAAGTTCGTGAAGAAGAACCATCCCATGCCATTCTCGTACCTCCTCCATTCAAAGTAGAGGAAAAGATCAAGATTCAACCTTATTATAGAGACGTGAATGTTGAGAAGATAGACCACTGGCTAACTCAACTTGAAGTATTTTTCAGGTTACATCAAATTAGTGAAAGTCAACAGATTTCCTTTTCTTGGTTAAAATTAACCAATCATGCTCTGACTTAGTTTAAAAGTTATGTACATTATTTGGTTATGAAAAAGCTTCCTCTGATTACTAGATGGGATAATTTTAATAAACTAATCAAAAAAAAATTCTATCCTATTTGTTATGAAGAAGAGAAGTTCATGTATTGGCAGTATCTCAGGCAGAAATAAGGCTCAGACTGGTGCAGGAGTATACCAATGAGCTGCATAAAGAAATATATTCAAGATGGGAAAGGATGTAGAATACTGAGGACCTATTGATGAAAAATATCATTGGTGGACTCCATAGCCATTTGAGGAGACTCAATCCTCTTGGCCAAACTTGCATGGATGTAGATGAAGCTTGTACGTAAGCTCACTATTTGGAGATGGACAAGAAAAAGAGTTCATCTACCTCTCAACATGCTTCGAATAAACAAAAGATGACTACCAAGTAGAAGGACAAAGGAAAATGGAAAGGGTAATACAAAATGCTACTTCTATTTCTAAAAAGGATACAAAAATTCACTGTGGGTATTGTGATGTTGACACTCATTCCAAGGAGAAATATTAGAAGCTCCACTCAGAAATTACATCCCTTCAAAAACAAGAAGAATAAGAAGAAGGTCATGGACTGCCCTCTAAGGGAGAGGAAGTATTTTGTAGTGAAAAGGTGGATGAGACTATGTGTTGTGCCTCTGTCTCGCAGAGAGGTATGTTTGGGTAGTAACATTTTTTCTTCAGAGAAAGAGAATGAACTAACGAAGCTTTTTCATTTAAATATTCAAGTTGAAGAACACTAAGGTGGATGCTCTTTTTGATACATGTTCTGCAAGCTAATTTAATTAGTAAAGAGTTAGTGGATAGGTTGAAGTTGGAAACTTACAGTCACCCAAGCCCATATTCTTTGGGTTGGGTAAAGAAAGGTGTAGACATTAAAGTTACTAAACAATGTAAGATTAATTTTAGTATTGATAAAAATTTGATTGACGAAGTCACTATGGATGTTGTTCCCCTTGATGTGTGTGGTGTGGTGTTTGACAGTTTGTATTTGTAAATCAGAGACACCATCGTCACAAGAAGAGCCAACCTATACTGTTTGGTGAAGGATGGTAAAAGCTACATCATTTTAGCCTTCACAGGTGATTTGAATATTTATTTGGTAAGTTCCTCTGTAATCCAGAAACTTAATGCTAGTGGGATATTTTCTTTACTTCTTCTAAGGGATAGACAAGTTGAGGAAGTTGTCACAAAAACCACTCATAACATAATTAATAACAAAGAGTAGAAGAAGATGGGAGAGTTTATGTAATAGTTTAGGAAAGAGTCTATGGGGCTGCCATCAGATAGGCCCATTGAGCATGTGATATAATTGTTACCCAATGGTCCGCTTCTAGACTTGGGATTCCTTAGGTAGTCCATGCAGAATGCCTATGAAAAGAAACAACAATTACATTCTTTATTTGAAAAAGCACACACTTCAGGGGTGGCTGGTCAATCTAGTGTGACAGAGACTATTGAGCACTTATATAGAGGCAACAGAAAAGTGGGACTAGAAGTCCATGGAGATGATATGTTCATTGGAAAAATTCAACAGATAGACCTCTAAGTGCAGAAGTGGTATTCCAAAGAGGATGTGGGGAAGGAATTTCCTCATATCATCAATCCTTGAAGCTTTTAGGGAATTAAAAGCCTCAAATTGGGGAGGTATGATCCAAAAATGGACCACGAAAAGCCCAATTCTATGTATTCTCTATATTTAATGCTTGCTTTACAGGATCTCATCTCATTATGCATTCACAAGATGGTCTAGTCAAGTTGGGGGTGATCCGAACACCTCTGAATGATGTTTGTGGCCATTTGATGTTCTATTTTAGGGGATTTAGTCGATGATCATGCAAATGCCTTGTCGGTTACATAACCACCACTTTGTTTAGAGTGGCAGTTACATGACCGCTATGATGGTTACGCAACCACCAGTTTGCAAAAAGTGACGGTCCTATAGGCAACTGTCCATAACACGGGGGTTTCAACAGTTGCAAATGTTTGAGCTCCCCAATCAGTTCATTTTGGATTTTTGCACCTCTTTGAGCTAAACAAATATAAATACAAACATTTTAAAGGATTCTAACAAGCGATTTTGGATGAATTTAGTTGTGAGCAAAGTTGAAGAGTTTTTTTCTTCTCTTATTTTTCATGGTGAAGAGTTATTATTTTTTGCAGAAATTGTGAGCAAGTAGATACCATTAGAAAGTGTATTCAACTTCCTTAAAGGCCAGTTTCACAGTGATTTTTATCATTTTGAGATTACATAGTGAAGGGGAGCTAATTTTTTTACTCGTTGGAGTTTTCCCACATCGAGTTTCTCCAAGATAAATCCTATCTCAGTCTTGTCTCTATATCTCTATTAGTTCAATCTAATTGTGTGAATAATCTACACAATTAGTTTAGTTAAAAAGAACTTAAGCAATTTCCATTCAATTTTCACTAAGAAAGGATCTGTTTATTGTTTTAAGAGGTAGTTTACAGTTCAATTTTTATTATTTCACTTCATTAATTTAAAGTAGAAAGTAAAAACATCTCTAAACATTCTGACACACCTGATGGGACCCTTAATCCCTCTCTGTCTTTTGTTTAAATCAATTTTATTTAGTTTTTGGCTTTTTGCTTTGTAATCTCCAGTTATTCGATCAAATTGCCAACGATTGGGTGAATCGCCAATGATTCCAGTCAATCACCAAAAATCTCTGTGACTGCTTCTGATTACTCAACTAGTTAGCCTCTAACATATTTTTTCCTGTTATTTTATGTCCTTTGCTATCCTTTTTACAGGTTTTTGCTCCGGGGGCTTTTGCTTGCTACATTATTTGCATTGCTAAAAAAATCATAAATTTAAAAATTAAAAAGGAAGCATTTTCAAGTATTTTTTCCCCCTCTCTTTTTGTTTTCAAGCATCACATTTTTTTGTTTTTCCTCATCAAAGTCAATCATTATTTTGGGTTTTAAAACAAACCTTGCATCCTCCTTGTTCACATAGATTAATTAAAATATTAATTTATTGAATTCACTTGATCTTACCTCACACACAGACAAATCACATCAAGTATTAAACTCGCTTTAAACACTCCTACCCAAGTGAAACTATTGGGATTTAATCACCCAACAGGGAAACCGACTTGGTGTTTTGGTTGAGTATAAATAACTAGTTGTTGGTATATTGGCTAAGCACCAGACTCCTTGATCGTCGCGGGGACTATGAAGTGAGGGGGTAGGCCCCAATACCAAGCCCCACACAGACACCAACATAGATTCAGGTCTCACTTACCTTAGGGTATATCGAGGACTCCAACATTTAAGAAACTTGAAACCAACCTTAGAACAACCATATAATTAGGTTTCCTCTGAACCTCTTCCTCCACATCTAAATTTTAACCAAGATAATTAAAATTCTTCTGATTGACTTTCTTGTAACATTTGTAGCTTTCTTAGGGATTTGTTGTATCATCATCAATTGAATATTATTTAATATGGATCAACCCTCTTCATCAACATATTCTTTCACCCCTTATATGTCATTTTTACAATCATCTTCAGTTACTTTGTCCACTATATATACATATTTTTATCCCAATCAATTTCAAAATATCCCCTACACAGGATGTAGTCCTTATCAATCTTATCAACATATCACATCCCAATCAACCTCGTTTAGCTCTGACATTTTTCTAGATTTGTCTAGATAATATATTTCCCCTATGGAACCTCTACCTTTTAACCAATCATATAACCGTATAACAACCCCATCCAACAACCCTACGAATATCCTTTACGTCTAGATCATTTCCAAACTATCGCTCCTCATCCCATGATAAGTGCATCCCATCAACCAGTCATTTACACATCCCCTCCTTCATCACAACCTCAAGAAAATCTTAACATCCTCCATATTTTATCCATTCAACCTATCTCGAATTCAATACCCCTTTCAGTACCTTATACATCCCAGACCCATACGCACATCCCTACTCAGGCCCAATCGACCCCTCTCATCCAATAACAACATATCCAACATCCCTACATGTTTCCCCACATCTCTTTATCACAACATACTTTACAAATGATATCTTCTCAAGCTACCCCTTATCAACCCCCACATCAATCCCGTCCACAAAAAAAACCATCCTACTCCACATTTTCATCAATCAAATCAATCACATGCTCATCTACATTGACATGTTAATTCCTTCACATCTAATCCCACGAATGATCCTATGCAAGCTTTGTTAAAAAAATTAGACAATTTGGAAGCTGCTACTAAGGGACCCAAACACATCCTCACTTATGCTCAGGTTTGTAATGAACCCATCCATCCATCAGTACCATATAAATCATATCCCCAGCATTAGGAATTACCATAATTTACCATGTTCCATGGCTAGGAGGATCCTTAGCAGCACATACTATCCTTTAGACATTCATGTTATCTCATCATCCACGATCAAGATCTCTTTCTTCGAACCTTTCCTACGTCACTGACAAGACTTGCATTGGATTGGTACAACTCCCTCCCTCGATACTCTTTATCTCTCTTTTACTCAGCTAGCCATGTTATTTCTTGATCACTTCACTATAAATGTTACTAGAAAAATCACAATTTTTGACCTTTATACCATCAAACAATCTGAAAACTAATCCCCTGTTGACTTTGTCACTAGGTGACAAAACATTATCAATTAATTGACCTTCTCACTACCTCAATTAGAACTAATCAATTTTTTTTCTTAATCATGTTCCCATCACATCTCATCTATCCTCTAGATCCACACATTCCAGACCTTTGATGAAGCCTTCACCATGGCCAGGAAATTAGAATTGGATGAGTATATACTGGACATCCCTCGAGTCACATCATCAACACTATTACATATGATCTTCTCTATGAGGAGACTCATTCATCACCAATGGTTCCTCATGAAAACTATTCAAAAACCTGGATCCTCTTTTCAATGACCCTCACACATCAATGTCATCTGTATCCACTGTCTAATCATCCATTACCTCCTTATAACCATTAGACTTTGCTTTGGAGACCGTTACTAAGGAGGCATTCATAATCAAATATCTCAACATCCAAAAACCTTTCAAACTAATTGAAGAATCAGGTAGCTCACATAAATATAACTCACCTCAAACATGTCTAGAAACAACATCTCCCTCATTTGAATCAGACCCAATCCTATCCCCATATACTCACTTACCATCTAGTATGGAACCTTGTCCTGAATCAAGCACTATACAATCAAATACCATCACATCCACGAACTCACCCTTGTCATCTGAAATGAGACCTTCCCCTTTATCTAAACTAAACATTACAAAATCGAAACCTATCACATACACCATCTAATCCTCATCATCTGTCATAAAACACTTCCCTTTTCCTAAAACTGACATTATAAAATCAAAACAAACATCATCTAAGGCCTCAACTTTATCTTCTATTTTGGGACCCCTTCCTTTATCACAATATAAAACTATCAGATCTACGGTTCCACCCTCATCATCTATTTTGGGGTCCCCATCCTTTATCTCAATATCATATCAGACATCTGTACCCCTTCTCATCCATAGCCAATCCCTCCTCATCCATTTTGGGACCTCATCCATCATCCAATATTATCAATACACATACCATCCCTTTCTCAGGTCATATCCTCTCTCTTATCAACCTCACAACACCCCTATGATGTTCTAACACCATTCAACATCCACACATCCACAACCATCCAACAATAAGATGCGTCCTACTAAGCATTCTCATAAATCAAAATCAAAATTCATTAATGCAAACCCTCCAAAGGGGACTTACATAAACATCCTCAAGAGGCTCATACATGTTTCTCTTATCACATTACCACCCATCAAAACACCCAATCCACATACTTGGAAACCTTGTTGGTATGATCAAAATAAAACATGTGCCTACTATAGAAGCTCAGGGCCTAACATAAAGAATTGTAAAGGACTTAAAGCCATAATACAATGATCTTCTTCCTTGTCAAATATCTTCTCTTATAAGGGGACCATCCTAATCCATCATCAATATTATCTATACCTCCACCCTTTTCAGTGTCCTCACTGACATCTACAAGACAAGGGGGACATCCTCAATCTCATATTATCAGACCTTTGTTAGACATCTCATCAGTACCTTCCATTTAAGGTCTCTCAATATCATCAATGTCCACACCTTCCCTTGAAGATATTTCAATTTTTTCAACATCTACACCCAAGTCACTAATGGTGTCCTCATCGACATCTACAGGACTAGGGGGTGACCCTCGATCAGATCTCGAAAAAACTTTCTCATGCGTCTTCTCATCACTTTCCAGTGAAGGTCCCTCGTCTCAAATAAGTACGGTTCATCTACCTAAATGAACCCAAAATCGTCATACATGAAGAAAAATAAAAATCAAAGCTTCATCATCTACCCCTCCTCATCAATCATCCTCTCATACCTCATCCACATTTTCAATGGCTCCTTTGTCAAGGTTTTGCATCCTCTTTTATTTACCATATACTCAATCAATCAAGACCAAAACTTTCATCACCTTAAACTGAAAGGCATCATTCCCTTCAGCACATGTTACCTCTATCCATAGTGTCATGCTAGGGGGACTCCTCTCTACTGAGACTTTAAAATTCTTACCTTGCACATTCCCCTAGAGCAACTTCACCAAACCTATCCTATCAATCCAATCAAAATATCACTACTCTGGAAATGAGTAAACGTGGAAAGTTTTCCCCTAACTAGATCGGTCCATATAGTATGGTTTAGGAGCATATAGCCTATCCTCCCTTGATGGTACACTTGAAAAGGAACCTCTAAATGCCTTGCACTTAAGGCCTTTCTATTATTAACACTTTTACCATCATGACAGTAGTCATATCAAATATCTTATCCCATCATCAACCAATCATCTTCTCATCGTAATGATTTGAAATCACGTGGTCTTCCAATACTATCCTAAAAAACCTTAAAGATGAGCACCTAACGGATCTGTTCATCTCATCTTTCACTTGGATAAGTTCCTCCTTAACAGGAACCCCACAATCATTACATTCATCTACCTTGTCTACCAACTAGAGACATGTCATGGGGTACACATTCCTTCCCCTCCTCAAAATGTTCTATTAGGGTTTTTCCCTCAGTTCAAAATAAAGTCAAAAATACCTATGGATGCATTCTTATAAAAAATAATAGACTGATCCCTTGAAGGAAACTAATCAAAAATCAAAATAATATTGTCAAAAATAAAAATAGACTGATCCCTCAAAGGACAACTACCCATCAAAATCATATACCGATCCCTTGAAGGAAAACTATCTATAAAAATTAAAAATTAAAATAAAAAATTCATAATTGTAGACCACTCCCTTGAAGGATGGATACCTATGTAAAAAGGCTTCTTGCATTGATCAACCTTCAAAAAGTCAAAATATCGAAAGCATCCTAATAAAGATTCTTGCATTGATCAAATTTCTTATCAAATCAAGCTTCCCGCATTGATTAGTTTGCGTCAGAAAAATAATATGTACAGTTGGGGCATTTCCCTACAAAAACGATTGAAAGGAGAACCTACCCTCCTACATAACCTACACATGTCAACCCTTCCCATGTCCTAAGAAGATATGCATTTAACTTCAGTCTATATCCAAGATCCTATATGAGACTACTCATTGTTAGTCATCTGTTAACATTTGTTGTAAAGGATCAAAAGTGCAAGCATGTTCACTGTATTGTTTCCTATCACGTATATATCAAATCCAGTATAAAGCAATCAATCCATGTTTCATTCTTGACCATGGTTTTGAAAATCATTAAGATCACTTTAAAATCAATATCAAATAACACATCATACCTAAAACATAACTTTAACAGTTGTCAACCCTACCACATCCACATCTATCAATATATCTATCATCATATTGACATCTATCAATACCCACACAATCCTCATCACATCTCAACATTCCATCCTTGCATCAAAACTTCACATCTACTTAGTAAAATTGAAATTTGTCAATCAGATACCTCCTTGAGTGCTATGCCCCTAATCACCATCAAGACACCTATTCACTCCTCTACTTAGAACCTTTTTTGTCATTAAGTCATATGTCAATAGGACATGAACCCTTTTGTTCCCCGATCACTTGACTTCCTAGCCTCGTAAGCCCACCTTTGTGGCAACATCAATTTTTTTGACCTCATCAAACCATCATCTTTTGTGCCATTAAAGTCATTAGTCTATAGGACATGAACCCTTTAGTTCCCTTATCACTTGAATTTTTGGCCTCGTAAGCCCACCTTTGTGGCAACGTTAATCATTGATCCTTTGACCTCGTCAAAACATCCTATTTTTGCTGAATGCCATGAAGTCATATGTCTATAGGACACAAACCACTTGATTTTATGATGGCAGCCCATCTTCTTCCTATACCTCATCCTAGGGCATCATCTCTCATCTTCCCATCCTCGCATCTTTCCATCTATCGCTTTCAAACTCATGATCAATTCCCTTTTAGGTCATCCACCCATAGTTTGAGGGGGAATGCCTCATCATATAATTATACATCATTTCACATCCTTATCTATCATATATTGTTTTTGTCTTGCATCTTGGCTCCACCAAACCACTCAACAAAAGGGGGAAAATGTAGACACCTAAAATTAATATTGTTAATCCTCGTGTCCGCGTCCGCTAGCACCCCTTCATTATCACATCACTATCATATTATACATTACTTCTATCATCACATCACCATCATATTATGCATTAAATACTTATCCTAAGTCTTAATTCCCCACATTATATTTACTCCCCGTAAATATCACTTCACAGTTGTTATATCATATTTTACCCCTTCTTAAACCACCCAAAACCACTTAGAAACCAACATCAAACAAAACAAAACAAAACAAACACCCTATCAACCATTCAAAAACCTCCCTAACCTATATGGTCTATTCCCAACATACATCCTTCATCAAAACAAACAAATGCCCTCGATTTGGGAAGATTTTTTAAACCTTTTCTTGTACTTATTGGATTTGCCGAAAATTATACCCAATTGTCACCGATTCTCCTTTGTTGACATAAACCTATATAAATAATGTTTCAAGCCTTCATTTTAGGTTAGCTTCCTCAAGCTGGGCTTGACTTATAATAGGTGGGCCTGCTCAAGGCATTCATATTACAATCTTACTATATTATAGCCCTCTTCATCATAATAACATTCAAAACTATCTCTACTTCAGTCGTTGGCGGTCATTCATATGTTCAAGAATCAATCCAACAATCTTATGACATCTACAGTCTTCCTCTCTCTCAGATACTATCATTTTCTCAGCCTTATCTATCAACTTATGTAAGGTAAGTGTCTTCTCTCATTTTATTATCTCACTCGTTCATCATTTACAAGCCTCAATCAATTCTATCTCGTTTATTATCAACCTATACACTTCTGCAGTAGTATCGCTGACGATTCTCCCAATCACCGAAAATTTGGGCCAAATCGTTGGTGATTGCCCTCAATTACTAGTGATTCCTATCTGTAAGACCACTTAACACATCAATTTTCCATTTTGACATCCAGATCTTAATCTTAGTTTACCACTCTACCTTTGCAAGTGTTTGTCTAACCATATCAAACTCCTTTGAGCCATATTTAGCACTCTATCAGTTATCTAAATCAAAGCCATCATCTTGCTCACCTTTGTGAGTACACAACCATCTACATCCTTTCTTTTTTTAAGCCATTTTGTGATCCTTATAATCCCTTTGGATCAGGTATCACCATCAAACCAACATATAACCATGGACTGAGTCAGTCCCTTTACGTTTGCATTGTTGGTTATATTTATCTATTTTATCATTTTATCTTATCATTATCAGATTGATTTCTTGAACGTGGATTGACATCCTTGTAAGAAATTCCATTGATTTCTGGAGACTAGCCTTTGTCAGGAAATTTGCCATATATCTATCTAATCCCATATTTTTTTGAGTGTCTGTGCATTTCAGGTAGTTTTATCCCATTGGAAAGAAGGAGTTGTGTGCACACTTGGATCCATTGATGTTATTCACAGTATTAACAACATCCATCTCTACGAGTATCGATAAACCCTGCATCTACCGAGGTCGGTTTTGTTTTTATTTTTTCTCTTCGTTAATTTAAAGTAGAAAGTAAAAACATCTCTAAACAAGTGTGACTATCGACAAACAGGGATACTACTAAAGACACCATTAATGTCATTGCTTAACCTTCTAAGCTACAGTGACAACCTACATCAAGAAAATTTATGTGTTTACCTTATGCACCACATATTGTGTTTTAAAACAATTTCTTGAGTGTAATTTCATGTCTCTTCATCCACTACTTAAAGGTTCATACGAGTAAGCATCATGGTTAATATTTTCGATGTTAATGCTTATTTTTCCTATCATAAATGTATCAGTCACCACACCAATCAATGTATCAAGATTCGTCATTTTATACAATATGTTATTAATAAAAATACAATCAAATGGGATGATCCCACTGAATCATCTAAGCATTCCAATGATAACACAAACTTGAAAATATTCAATGATCCAAATTCCTAATATAACACTAATAAATCTACTTCAGAAGTGAACAATTTTCATTTTGAGTGGTACCACCTTCACCTTCTTATGCTCACCCATTATATGAGTTGATTGACATTTCCATTCATATGCCACCACCTCTAATCATTATTAATTTTGATGACTCTGATATGGATGATAAATTTTCCTTAGATACTTTATATATTCACATATCTATTAATCATGTTCTTGTACACAATGTTTTTTTTTATCCCACATAACAATCATAATCTATGTATTCTTAAACTACTTCATTCTCTTCGGCTATACTAAAAAAAATCATACATAATTCTAATCTTTTAGCCATATTATTCTATTTATTATTGTTAGCTATGTTACTACATAGGTCCCCATTTCTAGTGGCTTCTACTCGTAGCTCAGGTGACATGAATTTAGGTCTTTCCTCGGTTACATTCTCTTAGGGTTGTTATATCTATCTTAAACTAATGTGTCAAGTTTATTCACCAAGGACAAATTTTCACAATTCAGGGTATCCCCTTTAAGGATTCTCTTCTTAGGTTACCTAATCACCCTCCTATAGTTCCCAATCCTATTATTAAGTTTATGTACATTCCTTCTACTTGACTTGTCATCTGTAGTAGCTCTCACCCTCCCTAGGATTCCTCACATGTCTTCTAGTGCAGGTGTTATTTCTAGTATCTATCACTCTTATATTCCTCCTTGCATTTATTTTTTGGCACATACTACTTCTCTTGGATATAGCCCACCTAGCTCTCCTCTTAATACTTCTATGATGCGTATTATCACTTCTACGCCACTTACACATGAGAACCATTATTTAACACATTCGAGGCCCATGCCTCCCTTTTTTATAGTATCTTCTTCACCTCCCCACGATGCTCTCATTAGGTAGCTATTGTGCTACCCATTTCACTATACATAGCCAAATTCAAACATACATAAACATTCAAATATTTACAAAAATACAAAACCAAGACTTATACACATAGCTTGTATTGTTAGCATTGTACATTGCATATGTTATTTATCTTTATGGTTTGATAGATAACATGTGTTTTTTATTAATCATTACATAAATACTTTCATGAGGTATATTGATATTGATTCAGGACACACACATAACATTACACGATGAAATGTATTAATCCCTTCGTAGATAGCAAGATTATGTGGGGGGCATCTCATATACATTCAATACAAGTGTTTTTATTTCATTATAGTTACTTTCTACTTTCATTTGATTACATATATTATTTACATGTTATATTTTGAGCTAATAAGGCTAATACATGTATTTGTTTTAGTACTGTACCTACCTTACTTTGTGTGCTTCTTTACTACTTTCTATGATGCCTTTATCAATGATTTGTTATACATGTTTTCTACTTGTTTGTGTTACTACTTGTCCCGCTTCATTTGTATGTATCCTAAGTTCCTTGACTGTCTTGTAATGATGTGGGTGTCCTATGTTTGTGGTTCTATGCCTTTCTTATGTGACATTGCTTCTCTTATATGTGTCCCTAAGTGCCATGATTATCTTATGACATAGTGGGTGTCCCATATTTGTGTCTTTTATGCCTTGATGTGACTATTTTCTATGTAATATTGCTTCTTTTTTCTCACATAACTATTGTTATGTCTCTATGCTTATTTTATTACATGTGAGTTGTTGTTACCACTGCTATTATTATTGTTGTTATTGTTCCCTTATTTTTTGTGTTTCATTGTCTCCATAATGTGCATCCCCTTTTCAGGAATGGGATCCTACCGATGGCCACCACTACAACCTTCTATGTGTTCATATGTAAATTATTAGACTTCATTAGATAAGGATACACATATTTTATTTTTATGTGCATGCTTAAATGCATTATCACATGCACTGGGGCATTCATCAGGAAATATTCTATACCTATATAAAGATTTATGGGTTTAGGTACATGTTTTCATAGAGCACAAGTCCTAAAAAAATATCTCTAAATACAAAAATTGGTGTATAAAAAATCAATAGGTTCAAAAACATATAGTACAATCAAGACTGTATGGACATTCCTAACTCTCTCATACATTTTTTTCCCCGAGGACAATTACACTAGATTTTTCTATAATTTCATAAGATACAAATTTTTGACATAATTTCATACTCAATTGACATGATTCATAGTAGTTTACAGGGGGGTGTGAATATCACACTTCTAGTTCAGTGCTCGATTTCAATCACGGGATTTTGGGGGCATGGGTCTCCTTTTTTATTATCATCTTAACATATTACACACTCTTATTCAGTTGCGTGACACAAAGGGAGGGCATGGGGTGGTAGCCATACTCTTTTATACTTTGTTTATATATACAAATTTTGGGCCTAGATCCATTTGCAATGGCGTGGTTTGTGGGGTTTTGGGAGTTATCAAAGTGGATACATTATTCATTGACATTCCTTCCCATCCTATTACAGGGGAAAATATCTGGGTTACTAAAAAATTTAACACATTGTCTTCTTCCTTCATAGGGTACTTCAATATTGTTGTCTAAAATAACACCCCATGTTATTTTGAACAACTCATCCAAGTTTCAAACTTAGGCATCTCCAGATTGAAGACCCAATAGAATAGAGTTGAGGATTCAATGTTTCATAGAAGACTGGTCAAATGTTAATGTTACATGGACTTGGAAAATATGGAATTCCACAAATTCAGAAATTTCCACACAACAAGCATGTGGTCCACCCATAAGAAGTTATGATGTAAGGAAAAAGTGTCACGGGACATTGTACAACAAAAGAAAATAAGTTTGAATGTGGTTAAGGTTAAAATCCATTAAACAAAGAACTAATTATTACACAAACATCAAGGGCATAGTATTTTATAGAGTTGAAAAAGTGACGAGGATTTCATAGACTGCACAAGAACAAAACAAAAAGGGAAAATATATGGAGAGTTGCAAAGGAAAATAAATGGATCACTGTGACATGTAGAGGAGATAGGTTAAATGTAGAATACATAAAAATCCGCAGAAGAAAGGAACATTATCATAGGTGGAAATAATTTGTGATGTAGGGAAGAAGAACTCCACGACATAGTAGGAGCACTAAATGGCTAAGTGCAGAAGATTTGAAAAGGTAATGGATGTGAGAAGTTACTGAATGAAAGAGGGCAGTCATGGATCAAGAAAAATCATCTAAAGTATGTGGGGGTGTGACCAAATCATGTTTGATTTTGAACCAGATACTCAACTACTCCACCAACCTAAATTTCATTTTAGCGACATCCTCCTCCTACACCGGTGATATGAAGTTATGTGCTTTTGGGGTGATGTCAGATGCCCATACTTGACCTGCGATTTGTCCTTGGTGGTGGCGGGTGATTGATTTCATTGATCATTGGATGTGATCGATCTCTTCTCCTTTCTCTTTGAAATTATATAAATGTAAGTGTTTTTGGCACAAAATAGAGGGTTCTTTTATGCTGAAAATCACAACTCCTCCTTATGAGCTTATAAAAATATTTCTCACAGCCCTCTGCAACTCACATCTGGAGATTTCTTGCCTCAACTATGTGCCTATAAAATGGTTAAGTTTGGATATTAATGCAAGTGTGAATTTGTTTCTTTGAATGCTTCACATTTAATGTAAACATATTCATCCTCATTCACACCATCATTATTTTCCATTTTTTATTTCTTTCCAATCTATGTGCATCTCTTAAAATTTTCACTTATATGTCTTTTAGAGCCAGAATAAACCCATTTTCCAGTTTTGTGAATCACCTCCTTTTTATTTTACTTCTTTCTCTCTATCACCTTGTCTCCTTGGAGTTTCTTAGCTTAGGTTTTGATAGTGTTAGAGTAGAAGTTGGATAGAGTAGTTTGTAACAAACTGGGGTGAGAGAAACCAACCCTTATCACTTGAGGTTTGATCTTGATTTCCCCCACCACACCATTTTTTGAGAGCATTCATGTTTTCAATATAATTTTAAATTCTGACGCAAGAGGGGTTGTGTGAATTTTCAGCAACAATAATTTTTGCACACCTGGTGGGACCAATTTGACGAGGTTTAGACCATTTCCACTAATATCGCTATGTATCTTAACAAATTATAACCTTTGGAGGCCATCTTTCTACACATCTAGTGACTCTTACATCTATATCTCCTTTTTGAGACAGTCACTTTCCTTTCTTTCATTAGAAGAATACAAGTAAGGCACAATGTATTAAGAGGTGAGCCTTTTAAGTACTTACAACTCTCACCAAGAAGAAGAAGTAAGGGAAGAAGAGAAAGATTCATTGTATATATCTATTTTACCTTCAACTAGAAGTCTTTCCACCACCTCTTGGTAAATCCTCCTCTTTCTCTAGAAAAAATTTAAGGTTTAATTCCCTTCATTGCGCATCAAAGTAATCTACCCTTTGTAAGTTTTAATGGTGGTATTCCCTTGGCTCTAAATGCCCAAAATGATATACCAGTGTCTTCTCTAAAAAGTATTCCTTTCTTCATTGGTTTAAAACCTTTCAACGCCCTTTAGATCATATCCATGATGTTATAAATGTGTTCCCAAATCATCTCCTTACTAAGATGATGTTACAATTAGGCTTCTTATTTCTTCACTAAAAGAAAAAACACTTCAATGGTATAAGATCTTGAGACCTGATTCCATTCACACATGGGATGAGCTTGGGACATCACTTTTTCAAAATTTTGATGAAAAAGAAAACAAAATATCCCTATTAGAACAACTAAAAACCATCAAGAGGGCTCCCAATGAACTCATGGCAGATTTCACTTTCAAATTTTAGAAAACATGGGACAAAATTATAATTCTTTTGAGACCAATCATCCACAAGGTGCTTTCCTATATTTCTTAAGAGCTTTGAATTATGATATAGTTGTAATGATATAATCTATGAGTGTTATCGAATTACTTGATACACATCCAATAGCCATTGGGGCTAAAATTGTTTTATATAAGCTATAAATATAGCCCTTAGATTGCCCATGCCCTTACTTCCCGAATTGCCTCAAATACCCCAACCTTATTTTACTCCCATTCCTAAGCCAAATGCCCCATATTTTTCCTTCACTTCCCATCCTTCCCCCAAAATCTGATTGATGATGACAACCTTAGAGCCTTGGTTAAGAACTTGTCTAATGAAATTGTCTATCTGACAAGCTCAATCTTATAGAAGTTACCAAAGTTTTAGCCAAGGGAAATCTTTAGGACAAACTTTTAACCAAGGTCATCAGCCATAAAGAATCTAATATTTAAATAAGAGATATGGCCAAAATTCATCAAATTGATAGATTACAAGGACAAAAAATGCATCTATCTCTTTAAGTAGTTTATTCCTGCACAACTGCTTTCTACTGCCAACACAAACAAAGTACTTGTCCTAGTGCAAAATAATATAATTCAATAAGTCAAATGGTGTTTTTCCAAGCATTCAACCACATAACCAAAATATTTGTACAAATGGTGTGTAATTCCAAACCCGTCATGGTGCAAAATTACTTCAATTAAAAATAATTTTGTGATGGGATATCAGGTGGGTACTAGTGTGGAAGCATAAGAGGTTTCCCCCAAACCTAACTTCATATTTTTTGGGTTTGATGAATTTTGTGTAATTAACTAAGCCACAAATAACTTGATCATGCCGTAACTCCATGTGGAAAATCATACAAGGTTAAAGAGGAGACAAATTGAAATGGATACTCCATACTCTTGTTTTTAAATTCCCCCATTTTAAAGACAAACAATCTAAAAACTTAGGTAGAAATGTAGATTCATCTAGTAACTCTGTGCTTAAGGAATAAATTCTACAGAATATGTTAAAACCTACAAAACACTACGGACCCATGGGCAAAGGAACTACACCAACCAAAGAGCTTTTGTAGATGGAAAAAAATAAGAAAGGAGAATGTTGTACCTTTGATGCACAAATCTACGGGTTATCCACTTTTGCATTATTGAGAAAATGAAGAAAATAAATTTGAATGTGATGATGTGGGATGCCTTATCCATCTCATCTTAGTGGGATCTTCTACAAGAGGCTTTGAAGTACCTTCCCAAATATGAACCAACTATACATAAAAACACACTCCACGGTAAAAATGTGTCAACCAAAGGAGGAATAAGTAAACAAGGCTAAGAATCCCCCACATTTTTACATGAGCAAATCACCTAGTGTATGATTACATGATTTTTTTTTGGAAATTAGTAAAATTTGAGGGTTTTGAAAGGACCACATCCTTGAACAACAAGCCCTCAAGGCTGAATAAAACATTTAAGCATTACAAAGAGGAAATCCCCATCATCAAAAGGGGGAAAAAGAAGGAGAAAATAAGAACCCATGAGAAGAACACAAAAAAACAGAAGCACCCAAAGCTCTAACTGCAACTAGATTACCTAGAAGAATCCCTTACATGGGATCTTAAATGCATGATAAAGGAATCCTTTTTGTGTTTAACGACTTTCCATTCGTCACTCCTATTAAGATCTGTATTTTCATCTGAGTGAGTTGGAAGTCAAAACTTTGAGGAAGCTAAGACTCCATCAATGGATTTCTCTGTAGTGGAACTGGTTTTAGTGCATTTAGTAACTGCATTTGGAATTAGCATCAATGCCTAATCCACCATAACAACTCTAATAACACCCACTGAAGGGTCAGTCGATGGGATTGGATTGGAAACCTTGTCTTCACTGACTAGTGTATCAGTAGTAGAGTCAGATTCCTCCTCAATAACTAAAAGATGTTGGTGGGAATCCTTCCACTAAGAGACCTTTTCGTTTTTAGATTTATGCTTGACCATGTGACAAGCAACATCCAGATGCCCAATGTTAAAAAAAATTCTACATATAAAGGGTAATCCTTCATAATTGAGTGGCTGTGACCAAACCCTATCACACACTTTGAGATCAATAGAAGTAGGTAGATCAATCAAAGTATCTAGATCCACTAATATCCACATGTAGGTAGTATGTGTGAAGGTATCCGTATTAGAATCAATGGATAGAAAGTACCCAAAGCATCACCAATAGCAATTAAACTATCATTTTCCCAAAACTGTAATGACAGATGGGGTAAATGGATCTAGACCAACTTAACATTAAAAGATACTGTGAGAGGATTGAAATTTAGGAATCATGGTTTCATTAGTAAATGATGATTCTGTAGTTCCCATAGCTTAGAAAGAACAATATCTCTAGCGTCATCGAAGCTAAAAGTTATGATAAGAAAACCCCTTGCACAGGGGTAAATATCAATCCTACTGGGAATGAGAGAGCGCCAGTTTGATGAGATCCACGAATGTAGAAGTGGAAGACCTAGCCATTGGCAATTGAAATAATAGATCAAACCATTAGAGGAAACAAATTCCTCAACCTCCAAAACTGAATCCCCAAGGGAGACCATGGGTGCAGTTTTAGTAGCAGAAAAGATCCTGGAAATCAAAGTTACATCATAGGTTTACTTCCCCTCAGATGGTAGAAATTTGTTGCCCTTACCATCATAATGGAAGACTAGGCCCATGCTGCCATTAGTGAAGCTAGGAGAAAATCCTGGTTGAAGAGGAGGCAAATGGGGAGGTCCACCACTAGCAATAGGAGTAGAACCACTGTCACCCACACCAGACCCCCTACAACTGCCCACACAACCACCATTCATGCCGCTGCACTCTAAAACCATGACATCACCAATGTTAGGGTTTACACTGAAACACTTTAGGGGAGAAATACTAGAAGGAGACATTGAAAATACTGCTATAGACATGATATTATTCTCTTATAATTGCATGGTTGACTCAGGTAATAGCACCTTTATAATGCCCAAGAAGATTATTGATATTTTAGGAATTGAGTACAATCTATTTTCTAAAGGTGTCTTGTAACTTAATGGCTCAGCTGTTAACATTTTAGGAGTGATAAAAAATCTTGAGTTAACCCTCCATGTTTGTCCTAGCTTCACCATAACTCAAGATATCTCAGTTATTGACTTGCCTCCTTTGTTTTCCATTTTCTTATCAAGATATTTTATAACTAAGGTGGGTGGATATTTGTCTTCTGATTGGTCTCATATGCTCCTAAGAATTAGATATGGTGTAAAATTTACCATCAAATATGAGCCAATACATTCTTATCATGTTGTGTTTTATGATCCTACTCCTCTCTAATCCAATCATATGGTACATGAAGATCAAGATGATGAATCAATATCAATACAAAAATTTACTCCTCTTAGCTCAATACTTGATACCTTGTTAGATGAATGGGCTAAGGAACATTATGAGTTTGATCCTTATGACACAACTGTGGAGACTGGCCTAGGAACCTACTGCATATATGAAGAAGAATTTATAGCCCCCATGCCACAAAAAGAAGATAACGATGCTTCTGGATTATGGAATATGTTATTTGATGGTTATAGAAATAAAAATGGAGTTGGGGAAGGTTTATTTCTTATTTCTCCAATTGAAAAGAAATTCTTCTTTGCTCATAGGTTGAAGTTCACATGTTTTAACAATGTGACAGAGTATGAGGCATTGATCCATGGTTGTTTTCTAGTAGAGAAAATGAAGATTAAGTAGATGTTTGAAGATATTAAATAGGTTCTTTCCAAAGTTAGAGTAAGGTGTGGGGCTAAGAATAAGCTTTTAAAAGATTATAGACATAGAGTTTGGGACCTCTTGGAAAATTTTGATGTTGTTAACTTGCAAGTACTGCAAAGGAAGTTGAACAAAGAAGTAAATCAGATGGTGGCCATTAAATCACAATTTTCACTAACAAAAAATATCATCCAAGGTAATGAACAACATTTTAGGATGGTTGTTAGGCTAATAAAGTTAGTTGGAAAATATTTGATAATGATGAAAAAAATTATCCAGTTAATCTAAAATGAAGCTCATTTTTTCACAAAATTGAAATATAATTTGAAAGATGGTTATGGTGAGTAGATCGTTTAACTGAGGAAAAATAAATTTCCTAAAGGTTTGTCCACTCTTACAGAAATCTTTAGTCTTAATGATGAATTCAAAAGGAGAAAGAAATAATATAAACAACAAAAAAAGAGGACTACCAATCAGTCACTTTTGTACAAGACAAGGAGTTACTACTTGGAAATGTATGTGATGAATTATGGAAGCAAGCTTTTATGTCCTTATACCATAAATTTAATGATGTCTTCTCATGTAGTTATGAAGATATTAAGGGTTTTGACCCCAATAATGTTCAACACACCATCTTGGCCCATCTGGAGCCACAATATTAGAAAATTCAATTGTTACGAGGATGACACCCCAAGTAATCTTCTCACCTATGCACGCTTCTTCAATAATTCCTTCAGTAATGAAGGAGGAAATGTTGTATGTAGTTTTACTATGCCATATTTTGTGCATGATATGGAGCCACCTTTTTTTTTCACTTGTGTCCATACCTATCTGATTTTCCAAACTTACAAATAACTAAGCACATGACAACTCTTATATTTGTGTCATAAATTTTACACAATTTCCATTGGGATATCTCCCCTATGATATTTCAAGGAAATAGTCAGTAGCCTCCAATTCAACATCATCCTCTAAGTATGGATTCTCATATCAAGTCCCAAACTATGCACAACTCGGTGACTCTCCTGATCAACTGTGCAATGATGTGCATCCTTCTACATGCAAAGTAGAAGTAGTCCTCATGGATGCACGATAACAACCACTGATATAAGCGCTTAGGCTTGACAAAGTAAAGGCACCTCATTAAGTTGTAGGACCCCTGCACTCTCTAGGTCCTTTTGTATTTCCATCATAGACTAATTTTCCATCTAGGGTCCTCTCATTCATATTTTTATTACCTCCTTCTCTATTTCATGCTCATTGGCCTCTTATTGATGGTTTAAGTCATTAATCTTACTCTTGGTCAAGTGTGATTCCCATGGATGACCAATAATAACCTCCATTGGGTACTACATTTTAAAGAACCATTCTTTAGGCATGTCTTCTATCAGAGGATTCTCTTTTCCTTTTCCTTTTCCCTTCAATGATACAGTTGGTGCCTTCTTTGGTTCCATTTCAACTACAAATTATGCTTATGTGATGTGATCCCTAGGCGTCAAATTAATTTCTTCATTCCTGTACGTTGAACATTCTCACCTTATCTTAACCTTTCACACCCTTGATTTTCCTCTTGCTTTGGTTCTCTCTTCAAACCATCATGCCCTAGTTGAGCTCTCATGACTACATGCCCTAGTTTGCAAAACTAAGTGTTGTAATGCAAAACCTAGCTTACTGACTTCCCACGCCTTCTCCTTATGCTCACACTTCCTCCGAAGGAGCCCCAACTCAGGTCATGTTGTAACCACCCTCGTTCGTCTAAATTCTCCTTCGTACAAGCTTCTCACACTTAGTCGTTATTAATCACTCTCTAATAGCTCAAATCTCTTCAATATGCAAGATAAAAGTGAACTCAACCGTGACCCCTTTTATAGATTTCTAAACTTTTTCCGCATTAATTGTTCCTCACCTACCACTGATTTAAAGCACTAAATGTGATTTTTAATTTTTCCATGCCTTTTCCTACTTTCATCTGCATGCGATAATCGTAACCTTTTGGTGCACCACTACTTTCTAGGCTATAAACATATTTGCACATACTTTACTGCTTCGCAACCCATCTTATTTTGCACCACATACCAAGTAGTCCATCCTTCTGCTGCCTCCCTCGCGTTACACTACACAAATATTTTGCTTGCGTGGTTTTTAATTATAAGAAATTCCTCTTCAAGAACCACCATCCTAAGCACCAGTAACACATGTACCACCTTACTTCTTCTATTGATCGTAACTAACTCCTATCCATAAAGTACCCCGATGTTGAATTTCTCGTGCGAGCCTCTGAACCAACTCTAAGGCAAGTACCAACATTCAATACCTCCTGTTTCATATAGTTATACTTGTTTCCACTCTACAATAAAGGTATGCACGGTCCTCTACGCATCAACTCAATAGATAGTAATCAGCTTCAACATGTGAACACGCTTATAACAAGAAAACAAACAAAGTAAAAATAAAACGTGAAAGGAAATATAATCTGAATGACAATATTGCCCTATTACAAACACATATAAGATTATTTATAGTAGGGATTCAACCTACTCCGATTAAATTAATCGAGAAACATGGTGCCATTCAATGCCTGCAATTGACATGCGCTTGAGTCAAGTATTTTGGTCACTACAAAGGGTCCCAACCAGTGGACCTTCAACTTCTCTGGGTGGTGCACAAACTTAGAGTCATACAAAAGTACCATCTTACCAACTAGAAAATACTTTTTCTTGATGTGCATGTCATGCCAATATTTCTATTATGCCTTTTCAGTCTTTTGGCTCCAACACACAATTACACAATGCTCATCTAATTGCATCAATTTATCAATGCGTTCTTCCACAAATTTTTCATCATCCAGTTCTCTTGCATGTGCAATAGGACAGGGATGATAACATGAACTCCACAGGTAAAAATACCTCTGTTTCAAACACCAATTGAAAGGGTGTGGCCTTGTTTAACCATTTATAGGTCGCTCTACATGTCCAAAGAACAAATGATACCTTTTCATCCTAATCCTTTCTTCCAACATGAAATATCTTCGTGAGTGTTTTTCCTAAGATCTTGTTGAAAGCTTCAATGGTGCTATTCACTTGAGGGTGATAAGGGGTAGTCTTATGGTGTGCCACCATAAAATTTGCTAGAAAAATTATGATTGTCTCATTCAAGAAACGAGTTTCTCTATCACTTATCAAGCTTAAAGGGCATTCATACCTGCTGATAATTTTCTCCCAAAAGAAACTTCTTATTGTAGCAACTGTGTAATCTTTTATAAGACCAACCTCTTTCCACCTTGTTAAATAGTTACTATAAGTGATAATGTAGTATGCCCCTGTCCAACGCATAGGTGGTGCAATAGGTCCTACAAAATCAACAACCCACTTCTCAAAAGGTTTTGTGATTTCTATATTCCGCAAAGACATTTCATCTCTATGTCCAGGCTTGCCAATTATCTGACAGTGATAACATGCTTTGAAAAAAGCTTTAGTATCCTTGTACAATGTTTCCCACCATAAGCAAGTGAGAAGGATCTTGTGTGTAGTCTCATTTGTTACATAATGTCCTCCTATAATTTTCCCATGAGCTTCCTCCATGATAGCCTCATGCTCATGCTCCAGAACACACCTACGTAAGACCTCGTCATTGCCCATTTTATATAAATAACCTCCAATAAGATGATATAAAACTTATCGTATAACCAACTGCTTCTTTTCCAATGTTGTCATCCCCTCTAGCACAAAGCCACTACACAAAAATATTGCAATATCCTCTAAATTAGTGGTTGCATGATTCAACTAGAAAAATTTTGCATCAGGTATAGTATCTTCAATACTCTGCGCATCCTCTCTAGAATTGATTCTTGATAAATGATCAGGTCCCATATTCCTCTTTCCTGGATTAATACAATAGTAAAATCAAATGCCTGAAAAATAAGTATCCACTAGAAGATGCGCCTTTACAAAATATGTTTGTTGACGAAGTACTTCAATGCCATATAATCTATGTAAAAGATGAATGGGGTGGCCAATAAGTAGTGTAAAAAACTTGTGAAGCACGTAGATCATAGAAAATGCCTCACACTTTGTTGTAGTATAAATTTTCTCTACTGGTTTCAACTTTCTGCTCACAAAACATATGAGATGATCCACATTAGCCTCTCTTGGCTACGTCAAGATTGCTCCAATATCCATACTAGAGCCATCAACATGGACATGGAAAGGTTTTTTCCATGAAGGGAAGCACAAGATTTATGTGGTAGTAAGATTATCCTTTAATGTTTCAAACACCTTCTGTTGCACATCACCCCAATAAAATTTTCCTTTGGCCTTAAGTAGTTCCTCCAAGGGCATAACAATTTTTGTATATCCTTTTATAAAATTTCTATATCAACCAATATGCCCCAAGAAACCACACACATTGCTTTTATTGGTAGGTTCCTCTAACCCCAAAATCATTGCAATCTTAGCGGGATCCACTAATAATCCATCCTTACAAATAATGTTCCCAATAAAATTTCCAAAGGGTGTAGCAAAGATACACTTCTTAATGTTGAGAGAGATTATTAACTACTTACATCTTTTAAACATGAGCCTTAGATTATCATAGTTATATTTTACTAACCCATAGACAATCCAATCATCTAGATAAATTTGCAAGAACTTATGGATGAATTCCTAAAATGCTTGCAAGAATATGCACGAGAATATTGCTAGAACATTCTTTAATCCAAAAGGCATCACATTGTATGCAAAACTCCCCCATTTGGTGGTGAAGGTGGTCTTATCTTGATCCTCACGTGTAATGTGCACTTGGTGATACCTTGAAAATCCATCACTAAATGAATAAATTTTGTGCCCTACAACTCCCTCAAGGATTTCCTTGGTGAATGGGGTAGGAAAAGGATCTATAACATATGAGGCATTGAGTTCCTTGTAATTTACACATATCTTGATCTACCCATCCTTCTTGATACCAATCACCATAGGGCTAACCCACTCAAATTCCTCAATTGGTTCAATGATCCCATACTTAAGCATCTTGTCTATTTCTTCTTTCACCTTCATATGCAGGTTCGGGTTCATCATGTAAGGTCACTTCCGAAAAAGTCACACACCTTTGCTACACCCTTAAACTACTTGCTCTGTAATGGGATATGATTAGCTAATATGTGGCTAGCATAATATCTCCTTGGTCCTGTCACATCTTTCTATGATTTCATATTATAATAGGGTCGGCATATGGACTAACCATTACCTAAGTAGGATATATATAGAAGGTAGGGGTCGTACAAGATCATCTTGAGCATTATAATCTTATTGTAAGGTTTTAGAGGTTATCCCCTCAAAGTTGTTTAGTGATATAAGATATTCTATTTGGTTCTATTTTGTTATTCATTGATCAATTTGGTATTATATGTAATATGTTATTAAAAATATCTAAGAAGGTTCATTACAAGTGGTATCATAGCTTTGATCTGGAAAGCTTCTCTGTGGTGTTTTTTTTCTATTCTACCAACAACTGGCGGCAGGGAAAAATTAGTTGTGATTTTGAATTTTTTCGTCACCGTGGTATTGCTTGGATTTTTTTTGTAAAAATGAAGTGTTAAAAGATATTAAAGATAACAAAAAAGTTCATAATTTTTTTGAGCCTTTCAAAAGTTAGTGGTTTCATCTTGTCGTCAGGATCACAATGCTACCATCCACCATAACCTTTTTTTTCCACCATTTCACTATTTTTGTTGTCACTACCACTAGTCTTCTTTTCAAAAGACCTTTATAGCTGTACAGTCCACAAGAGACCCTATTTTTTCCATCCTGAACCCTAAAACCTATACCCATAACCCTAAACCCTAAACCCTAAACCTTAAACCATAAACCATAAACCCTGAGCCCTATACCCTAATCAATGGCATGATGCTCAACTCGTGGTAGTAGTAAAGGATCTAACATGCCAAACAAGACACTAGGTAAGGAAGAGGTAGAGTAGGAGTTTGATTTATTTGCTACAGTAGTTGAAATCTAGGAAGATGTTCAAGATAAGATGAAGAAATATTATTTGCACCAAGCTACAACCGAGTTTCATGAAAACATGACACAAATATATGCCCAAATCACCTCTCTTGTTGCATCAGTTTCCAGTATAGGAAATACTAGATTGTCTAACAACCCTCCATCGTATACACCACCACCAATAGGTCCTAATGGATGATTACATAACATGCTATCAAAGGTGGAGATACAAAAAATTTATGGGAAGGATCCAGTCACTTGGATCAACCAAATGGATTTTTTTTATCTACACCAAACCCCTGGAGTACAGAAGGTGATTGTAGCATCCTTATACCTAGAATCAGAGTAATTCATTTTGTATCTCTGGTTGAGCACACAAAAATAAAAAAAGGGACTCAATATCTCTTGGTTAACATTCATGAATGATATTCAGTTACACTATAGCAATAATGTCACTGTAGACATAAAATCACACACTTTGGGTAATTATCTAGTCCTGATTACAATAACTATTCATGTGATTCCTAAGTAAGAAAAATACTAATTAACCCATGTCTCTGGCCACATTTCTTTGCTTTTTGTTTCCACTTTTGGTCTTACACCTTTATTTTCTATCTTTCTTTTTACATTCCAACTTTTATCATCCTAGATACCAACACCCAACCAGGATGTCAGCGCCAGGTGCCCTCGTCCCTTATGGATGCCCCTGTCCCCCAGGGTTCATTTTAATACACCCCTATAAAATTGAAGGTGGAAAATACCTGGCGAATATCCCTGTAACCAGTTTCAGCGAAAGGTGAATTTGACAGTATTCAAAAATAAAATTTTCACCTGGTTTTTCATGGCTCCATCAGTGACCTGCGACAACACTAGATCGCAATGACGTGCGTCACTGGCTCGACACTAGTTTGTAATGTCTTGCGAAATTGGCGCGACACTAGTTTGTAATGACGCGCGACATTGGTGTGACACTAGTTCGTATTGACGCGCTAAATTGTCACCCGCTGTCGCTCGTCAGTGTCTGTTAATGACACGCGACATTGCCTCCTACTGTCACGCGTCACTAGCCCCTGATGACGCACGTCATTTGCTCCTACTGACACGCGTCACTGTTTCCTATTGACGCGTGTCAGCTACGACTATTGTCGCGCGTCAGCTATGACCTTTGACGCGCGACACTGGCTTCTATTGACGCGCGACACTGTAACCTAATGACGCACGTCACTGAACTTGTTGATGCACGTCAGAGGTAATAGTTGACGCGCGACAATAGGAGGAAGTGACGCGGACATCAGTAGGGGATAGTGTCGCGCGTCACTAGGTGCCAGTCTCGTGCGTCAAATGTCCTAGATGACGCGCGACAAAAGTTAGAGTTGACGCGCATCAATAGGAAACAGTGACGCGCGTCAGTAGGAGCAAATGACGCGCATCATCAGGGGCCAGTGACGCCCTATTTAGCTTATAAATACCCTTGTGCCGCTCATTTTCTCGTTTTCGTTTTCCCGTTCTTGAATTTTTGCACGTCTAAATCGTCGTCAAAGATGCAATTACAGCTACAATGTCGACTTCACATGCTTCCCAATTGCAAGTTCAGCAAGAAGATCAAGAGAATCCAACTCAATCGATTTCAAAGATCAACTACAGGAATCACTTATGCCCTCACATCCATACGGCTTTAAAGATGTCTTCAGAATATCAAGCTTTGATGGAAGAGTGTGGATTTACAGGGCTCGTGAATATGCCCCATTTCGAAACAGATCCGGATATTTTGAATTACCTTCTGTCATGCTACAATTCAGAGGACGGTATTTTTTATGTGACTCTGAACGATGGCCAAATGTTCCAATTCACTATTGAAGCAAATGACATACATCGGTTTATGGGCCTTCCTTTCAGAAATTTACTAATTGTTACAACCAAGGCAACACTACTGGAAGAAGACAAGAAATTTCTCGAATCAATGTACGGTTTCCATGTTGATTGTAAGTATAATTCGTTTTAATTCATATTTTTTATTGTTTTTTATTCTGATACAATTTGTTATAAATTTATAGTGATTATCGTTGTTTCGAATTTGCAGCCCATGTCAATAAATCCAGGCGTGGTGTAGATACACAATCAATTGCACACCACTTTCTTGCTGCACTTATTTCATTTTTTCAAGCCAGAATTATTTTGCAGGGTCACCAAACAGATATACCAAATTGGGCCATCGCATACATTTGTGCCACTATCTCAAAACGACAATTCGATTGGTGCACATATCTATCCAAAAAATAAGAACTGACATAATAAATTCAAAACTCTCAGATAAACCTTTCATTTTTTCAACAAACTATCTCCTCGGCTTCTACTATGAGGCAGTTTTAAATTTAAAAGATAAAGAAATTCCTACCTGCTCTGATGAGGCTTTGAAGAAATTCTCAATTCCATTTGAAGAACAACAGGTATAAACTATTTAGTTTGTAATTGTATTTCCATTTTCGACATTACAGTGCAGTTATTAAAACTTAAATTTAAATGTTTTGCAGAGAAGATATTTTGAAGCCCTTCCCCGCAAAAAGAAATTATCGAGAGGAAGAGGCCAACAACACGTGGAGGCTTTGGGGGACTCCCAATCTGAAATGGAAGCTCACTCCTCTCCAAACCCTCAACAATTTGAACTCGTTAAACGCCAGAGAAGTAATACATTGTCATATATTATTTACAAATTCCAAAGTTGCATATTTATTTTTCAATTTAAATTTTTAAAAAAAGAATTGACATTATTTAATATTGATGAATTGCAGGGACTTTGGAACCTTCTTCCCCAACTCACTCCATACAGTCGCATGCATTCATATCTTCTGAATAGCCACTGAGTACAACTCCTACAAGGCCACCCGTAGCACCGAGAAAAACAACCCCTCGATAACAAGGTACAACTTTTCTATAGTACGTTTAATTTCGTAGTTTTGACTTTATGATTTGTTTTAATATTTTTCATTTTTTTCTTGTACTTTTTAGCACATGTCAGTCATGATCAAACCACAGCACCGATACCCACTCAACCATTAATTTTTAAAATGCCAACCAGAGGAACAGTGAAAAAGAACATTGGTTAACGCATGCCTTTTGCTCCGGCCCCTAGTGGGACACTAAACCTTGCCTCCTCGTTTCGAATTCCAACTCTATCACTTGGTGGCTTGCCCAGTGCAACGGGCATATCTGTTTTGAACAATATAAATTTAGATGAAGATTATTTGGGCATTGATAGCAATGACCCAACTGGTTTTTTTGATACCCGCGAGATGATTCAAGGCCAGCAGGTATACTTCAAATTTCAATTTTAATATGCTTTACAATTTTGAATTACATTCTGATTTTAATTTATTTATCTAAATCTTGATTAATTTTTTCAAAAACAGGATCAGCCCACCCAAAGGCAGAAACAAGGAGCAGTTGATCTTGGTGAAAGCCCCCATTCTTCTCCAGCAAGATCGTCTGCATCAGATTCAGATAGTGAACAGTTTCCACGTTTTCCTTTGGAGAACTTAATTGGTAATGATTGTCAATCCCATATCAGTGAGTTTATTATTCCTCATATCTAACAGCTTATATAATGGGAGAAAAGGGCTAAAGTTCTTGTCAATGAAATTATTAGTCGTTATGAAAATTATTGGCAACGGGATAGTTTATACGCTGCAGTCCAGAATCAACCTGCGAAGATGGATTCCTTACTTACCCAAGTAAGAAGTGGGACTGTCACGTTTAACAACAACTATAAAGACGACATTTTAGATAAGGCACTAAAAAAATTGGAAAATATTAGTGCCGAGGCCCAGGCATATTTTAACAAATGGTCCAAGGACAAGGATTTGGTATCAATCGCAAATGCCAAAAGAGATAGAGCTGTTGTAACTACTATTACATTTAAACAATCATTTTTGTTATTTTGAAAATTTGAATTTACATTAATATTTTATATTGACATTACTTTTTTTGTGTAGTTGAAATATGAAAATTTGAAGAGTCAGGCGAAGGTTTTCCAAGTTCACTTGGAAACAGCAAAGAACAACTTATCCGCAGCAAAAATTTGAAGCAAAATATTGTTTTGGTTAACAAACAAAACAATACACTAAAGTGGATAATTAAAGAGCATGGTCTCGACCCTAACATATTATTCAAAGAAAAGGCAGCTTCTGATCCAAATTTGCTGTCGCATGGAGATGCAAAAAATCAAGAAGAAAGAATTATAAAAAATCTGGACAGTGCTGCAAAAGATCTTAGAAGTTTAGGGGTTATTTCTGGTGTTGGGGAAAGAGGTACATCCACAGTGGAAGCCATTGGGGAAGAGAGCAGAGTTGAATTGTATAAAGAAAAAGAGGGTTTTGAAAATTAGAAACTTTTATTATTGAGGAAACTTTATATATTGAATTTGAAAACTTCTACTATTGAGTATCTACTATGGTATTTGAATTTAATAATATGGATTTATATAGTCTTTAATTTTAATTGCATTAGATGGTGATTATCATGAATTATATGTATGTTTCTTATTTACTTGCATTGTCATGAATTGTATGTGGACGTAGATGATGAATGATGATAACTGATAATTAATGATAGATGATGATGAAAGATGATGATCAATTTAATGTGTATAATGTAAAATGTAGTGGCTAAATATCTTGTGGGACTTTAATTATCTTGAAAATTATGTTTTTGGGAAAAAATAGCAACTAAGATTTGAAGCAGATCTTTAGGATTTCTCCTTAATAGACTTATGGTGTAGGAAAATTCTATTTTAAAGAGATTTACCTCTATATAAGTGCATAATCTCTCATTAGAGAGGTTGTTTGACATCCAAAATAGTCAAGACCATTTGTCAGAAAATAACGTTTTGCTGCAAACAATCAAGACCATTGTTTAAAAGATATGGTTTTGTTATCATGGATATTGTTTTGTGTAGAGTAGATTGACAAGTTGCTCTAAATAGTCAAGGTTATGGAATCTAGATTAACAAAAGTTGGAATAACCATGTGATTAACAGATAGGTCAAGCTCGATATAGAACTTTGAAGTTTAATGTAAAACATATAAGGTTGAAGAATCCTATCATTTTTTAATATTTGATAAGGGTGAAGAATAATTGTGGATTAGAACTGGGAGGCTATAAGTTGGAATAATTTTGAGTGTGTAAGAAAATATTGAAGGTTGTAAACTAGATCATAGCAAACTATGTGTGTAGATTTTTATTAGATCATAGCAAACTATGTGTGTAGATTTTTATAAGTCTAAAAATAGATCTATTTCTTCATGGAGAAATCTGAAGAAGTGATGGATCTATGACAAAGCATGGAATTTTAGGAAGAGTGTCAGGACTTATATTTATAATAGTATAATGTATTGTTTAATAGTTTATCCCGTAGTTAAAAAATATATCAAAGGATTTTCCACATATAAAAAATAAATTAAATATAATTCTAAGAAATCAAGAAAGAATCATCACTGGTAAGAAATTAAACATAATTGCAAATATCATAGGGTTTAGCTTACCTCTTGCGTATTAGATTGCTGTGAAATCATCAAGGGTAACGTGCTAGATCTATTTTTTTCCTAACATTGTAGATAGAGGGGTGAGTTGCCTGACATTGTCAGTCCTGTGAAGTGGCAGCAACATCTTTAAATATATAGACCAACAATATCTTTAAATAAATGATAACTAGAGCTGAAAAAATGTAAAGTAACAAACAATAAGATGATGTTGAAGAAGATACCTATTTAAAATTGAAATCATCCCCTGTAATGTGCTAGATCTTTGTCTTAATAAAATTCAACACAAAAAATGGATTAGTAGATAGATGGGTGAGTTGCCTAACATTGTCAGTCCGGAGAAGTAACAGCTTCCTCAAACGGATGTCAACCCACGTTTTCAAAAAGTAAAAATATTGTATTTAACTAAATGTAAATACATAGACATCTTTAATGATAAAAAGAGGAGAAAAAAATGAATAGTAACAAACAATAAGATTAAGGGGAAAAAGATTCCTCCTTAAAGTTGAAATCATCACTGCCACTGGTAATGAGCTATATCTGTGTTTCAAAAAAACTCAACACGAGAAATGGATTAGTAGATAGATGCATGAATTGCCTGAAGTTTTTAGTATATACACCTGTCACATCTTTAATGATAACCAGAGCTGAATAAATGAATAGTAACAAACAATAAGATTAAGGGGAAAAAGATACCTGCTTAAAGTTGAAATCATCATTGCCACTGGTAATGAGCTAGATCTGTGTTTTAAAAAAACCCAACACGAGTAATGGATTAGTAGATAGATGGGTGAATTGCCTGACATTTTTAGTATATAGACCTGTAACATCTTTAGGAAATCCCATGGTTAACCAAAATATGAAATGTGTATAGGAGTGTCTTTTAGTGCTTCATGCCAAATTTAATTAGATTTTGAAATGAGTATTTAAACTTATTCAAGTTTTTATAAAACTCGATCGCTTAGAAATGCAGACTACCACCTTGTATAGGATTCACATCTTGAGATTCTCTCTTCAGGACTGCTTCTTGGAGTGGTTGAATTAAAATATCTTTTTTTTTTCAAAATTTTAAGGTGGTGCATATGATCATAGCTCAATAAGGTCATTTACATATATCATGTTAGTTACAAGAATGAGGTTTGAAAGATACAATAAGGGTAAAGTGATCAAAATTGTTGTGTAACGGAAAATTGTTTTTACTTTCTTCTAATTATCATTGTTGAGTTGATGAAATACTTGGTTGACCATTGCAAGGAGTATCAAAGTATAAAATTCCTGCTACCACCTTGTTTTGTTTTCCTTTGCTGAAGATACAATGTTGAAGTGTATGTTTGAAGAAATTTTTTTTACAGCTCCCCCATTTCTATGCCTTGAATTGATTAATCATGATCTTCTTGAAGTACAATTGATAAAATCAAGTGTCTCAAATATTGAATTTTTTTTTACAGCTCAACATAAATTTCTCTGTGTAAGGTTGGATCATCTTAAAAAGGTAACATTGTGTAAATTTTGTCAACAGTGCCCTTACTGGTACCTCATCTCAAACTCAGTCTTAGCATATATCATGAAGTTTCTTTTTGAACTTACCAAACAAGACCCTATATCATCATCAAGTACACACCAAAAACTTGATAAATTTGAAGGCTTCATCTCAATTGGCTGCATTGCAAACATGAAGGGAATTTCCTCTAGAGCAAAAGAGGTGAAAACTTCGAATTCCATTAAATTTTGGATAAGAAATAAATTATTTGGTAGTCTCAGGCTTCCTTAATGGAACGTCAATGGTCTTGACTGACGCGCGTCAATGGAACGTCAATGGTCTTGACCGATGCGTGACACTCCCCGCTAATGATGCGCGTCACTTGCCCCTAATGACGCACGTCACTGGCACCTAATGACGCGCGTCACTGGCACCTAATGACGCGCGTCACTGTCACCTAATGACGCGCGTCACTTGCACCTAATGACGCACGTCACTGGCACCTAATGATGTGCGTCACTTGTACTAATGACGTGCATCACTGGTTTCTAGTGACGCGTGTCACTGGTTTCTAGTGACGTGCGTCACTGGATCCTAGTGACGCGCGTCACTGGATTCTATTGACGCGCGTCACTTTCTACTTTTGACACGCGTCGCTCGCTCCTATTGTCGCACGTCGCTTAGAGTATTGTCACGCGTCAGCTAGAACCTTTGACGCGCGTCAAGTGAAACCATTGACACCCAATTTATCCTATAAATACCCTTGAACCGGTCATTTTCTCATTTTCACCTTCCAGCTCTAGATTTTTTGCAGGTCTCGATGCTTCCCAACTCCAAGTTCAGTAAAAACAATCAAGAGAATCCAATTCAATCGATTTCCAAGATCAACTACAAGAATCCCTTATGCCCTCACATCCATACTATTTTAATGCCCCATTTCAAAACAGATCCGGATATTTTGAATTACTTTCTGTCATCCTACAATTCAGAGGATGGCATTTTTTATGTGACTCTGAATGATGGCCGAATTTTTCAATTCAGTATCGAAGCAAATGACATCCATCGGTTTACAGGCCTTTCGTTCAAAAATTTACCAATTGTTACAACCAAGGCAACACTCGTGGAAGAAAAGAATTTTCTCGAATCAACGTTCGGTTTCCATGTTGATTGTAAGTATAATTCCTTTTAATCCATATTTTTTATTCTGATACAATTTGCTGTTATAAATTTATAGTAATTTTCACTGTTTCACATTTGCAGCCCATGTCAATAAATAAAAGGCGTGGTGTCTAATATGTAACATTTCTGAGTACATGTAATTTTTGCAATGCTAGTGTCTAAGATGAGCTTTGTTACTTTGATTGACCTGATGAGTGCAGTGGAAAAGTTTAAACAAAAAAAAGATCTTAAGAAAACTGATGGAACCAAGAAGGGGAAGAATTCTGATCAATGTACTTTAATATTAACAGAGGGTGACTCAGCCAAGGCTCTTGCTGTAAGTGTTTGTGCCTTGAATAAGGGAAATGTGAATACTGAATTTATTAGTATTGTGACATGTTTCGACATCACTTTCCAATTTAATTTTTTGTTATTTTAGTTATCTTTATTCTATCAGGTGGCAGGAATATCTATTGTTGGTCAATATTATTATGGCGTGTTTCCTCTCAGAGGTAAGCTGCTCAATGTCAGGGAAGCTACCACTCACCAACAAATGGAGAATAAAGAGATAGTAAATATAAAAAAAATCCTTGGTCTACAGGAAGATAAAATATATGACAACATTAAATCTTTAAGATATGGCCATCTGATGATAATGACAAACCAAGTACATGATCTTTGTATAGTGCTGTTTAGTTTCTGCTTAATTCTGACACATCCTTTCTAGTGAGATCCTTTGACTTGTCCTTTGTCTTTTAAAGGACCATGATGGATCCCACATCAAAGGATTGCTGATCAATTTCATACACCATACCTGGCCATCACTGCTTAAAATTCCTTCATTTGTTGTGGAATTTATCACTCCTATTGTCAGTGTAACTGTTACCCCCTGTATATTTTGTTGAGTGTATTGAGACTCTTTATATTTGTTTTTAAGCCTCAAGATGTTATTTATCTCCATGTCTAATTTTGGCACATGTTGATGTAGGCAACTCACAAAAATGGAAATGTGTTATCTTTTTACACAATTCCTGAGTATGAAGCTTGGAGAGAATCATTGAGTGAATTGATAACTGGCTGGACCATATAGTACTACAAAGTAATGCTAGTTTGTTTTCTCTTTATATGTTTTCAAGTTCTAGTTTTGTTCACTTGCTGATTAGGTATCACTTGTTGGTTGGACCATACAGGGTTTTGGCACAAGTACTTCTAAAGAGGGCAAGGAGTATTTCATACAACTAGACAAGCACAAAAAAGATAGAATCAGCTTATAGAATGGGAGAGAAGGGCTAAGGTTCTTATCAATGAGATTATTAGTCGTTATGAAAATTATTGGCAACGGGATAGTTTGAACGCTGCAGCTGATCCAAATTTGCTGTTGCATGGAGATTTCTTGTTTTGGGGAAGGAGGTACAGCCATAGTGGAAGAAGCCATTAGGGAAGAGTGCAGAGTAGAATTGGATAAAGAAAGAGAGGGTTTTGAAAACTAGAAACTTTTATTATTGAGGAAACTTTAAATATTGAATTTGAAAACTTCTACAATTGAGTATGTACTATGGTTTTTGAATTTAATTATATGGATTCATATACAATCTTTAATTTTAATTGCATTAGATGGTGATTATCATGAATTATATGTATGTTTCTTGTTTACTTGAGTTGTCATGAATTGTATGTGGACGTAGATGATGAATGATGATAATTGATAATTAATGATAGATGATGATGAAAGACGATGATCAATTTAATGTGTACGTAGATTTATCATCAAGCACAGTAATTCTTCTCCTCTAGACTTTTGAACTTGTTTTAAGATAATTATTCTCTACACTTGTAACGATATGATTAGAATGGATAGAATTGTAATGATATAATTATGAATTATTTTAAAAAACGAAGTAACAATCGATAAAATTATGTTGAAGAAGATACCTATTTAAAGTTGAAATCATCACCGGTAATGTGCTAGATCTTTGTCTTAAAAAAAAATTCAACACAAAAAATGGATTAGTAGATAGATGGGTGAGTTGCCTGACATTGTCAGTCCTGAGAAGTAACACCTTCCTCGGACGGATGTCAACCCACGTTTTCAAAAAGTAAAAATGTTGTATTTAACTAAATGTAAATACATACACCTGTCACATCTTTAATGATAACCAGAGCTGAAAAAATGAATAGTAACAAACAATAAAATTATGTTGAAGAAGATACCTATTTAAAATTGAAATCATCACCGGTAATGTGCTAGATCTTTGTCTTAAAAAAAATTCAACACAAAAAATGGATTAGTAGATAAGTGGGTGAGTTTCCTGACATTGTCAGTCTCGAGAAGTAACAGCTTCCTCGGACGGATGTCAACCCACATTTTCAAAAAGTAAAAATATTGTATTTAACTAAATGTAAATACATACACCTGTAACATCTTTAATAATAACCAGAGCTGAATAAATGAATAGTAACAAACAATAAGATTAAGGGGAAAAAAATACCTCCTTAAAGTTGAAATCATCATTGCCACTGGTAATGAGCTAGATCTGTGTTTTAAAAAAAACCCAACACGAGAAATATATTAGCAGATAGATGGGTGAATCGCCTGACATTTTTAGTATATAGACCTGTAACATCTTTAATGATAAAGATAAAAGATAGATAAAGAAGATACCTGTTTAAAGTTGAAACAATCCATTATCAATAGCTTCCTCAAAGTCGATGTTGTCTTCTGTAGAATGTGACGAAGAGCCAATTACACTCTCAAGGTTGGGAATATTTGTACTTGTAGCTGTATTATTCACACCTCTTCTTTCGCAAAGGGAATTCCAGTGCGCAATTTCTCTGTCAAATGGAAAGGTTTCAATGGAGTATCGAGAAACATAACACCTCATGCAGCTTTCCAGATTTTTATCCAACCTGTTTCTCAGTTTTGATTTTATAAATGACAATGCACTGAAAACCCTTTCATCCTCCACAGACCCCAAAATCATTGTTTGGCATAACTCATATAATCTGAAGTACTCACTGATATCTTCTTGTAAAATAGAACTTTGATAGATTCCTCACCACAGCCTTGTAATAGCTCCACTTTCAGAAGGTTGATCTAAATTCTTATATTGGTTCCTCATTGTTGTTGCAAAATTTGTTGACTGAGACTTTAATAAATCGGCATTCAGTATACCTGTGATTTCCACACCCTTGAGCTCTGACGTCTTTGTAAATTGTTCCATTATTGTACCCATTGATTTATGGAAATGCTTACTGACAAAGTCTACACGGCCACCTTCAGTATTCCAAAAATTAGGATTCATCACACCCATGGCTTCCAGAATTTTATCTTTACAGAAACGTTCCCTAATTTCTGATGACAAGGTTTTTAAATTTTTTTTAAGCTTTATTCTTGTTTCAACTATAATAGACTCAAACAAATTACATGTCACGGGAACATCTTCTCATTCTGATCCTGTAATAGCTTGACATTTTTGTAAAATGTGCACAGGTATTTCCCTCCCATTAACAGTGATGCAGAGGTGATCGTGGATATTAAATCTCAAAAAGGTGTTAGGATTTTTAAGATCTAATAAATCTCTCCAATATTTAAAAAAAGGTGCATCAAAACTATCATTGGAATAGTACAATATATCAAGACTTTGACATACCATTTTCCTCATTCGTATAAAATCCACAATATAGATTAATCTGCCCTGTGCATGCTTCATCAGTGTATTGATCTCCTTTAACATTGGAAGAATACCAACCAATGTAAGCAATGTCTCCAAATCAGTTAAACGGAACAACAAGTCCCTCGCCCTATCAACTTCATGACGGTATTTGTGCATGAAACCAACCAATGAAGGATACTCCTCATGAACTCTGCATGCAGGTTCATACAAAGAGATCCATCTAGTCTCCACATCCTTCAGAAGTTTTTTGCCATCTGTAATTCCAATTGTAAATTTTTTGAACTCGAGAAAACGCTTTGGGCTGCTTGACATATAGGCATGAAGTTCTCTTATAAGGTCTTCTAATTTAGCAACATTTTCGTGGTTGCTTACCATTTTATACGCTAAATTCATTCTGTGAGCCATACAGTGAATTGGTAGCATATATGGGGCCACTATTGTTTGTAATCTAACACAGAGCCCTGTTCGGTGACCTTGCATGACAGATGCACCATCTGCTCCAACGCATACCAACTTCATAGCAATTTCATAATCAGTCATACCAGCAACATCTTTCAAATGAGAAACAACTATTTTATATAGGTTTTCGGCATTGTAGTTTTCAACCATTTTCATAACACCCAACAGATGAGGTGTCCTTATATGATTTTCTAAAGTATAGATGTGGATACATACCCATGCGGTGTTGTCGACTGCTGTCACTTCATCAATTGAAAGAGAGATAAAGTTTGCTTTTTTTACATTCTCTTTCAAATCTTCCTTCTCTATCATCGACAGGCATTTTGCCATTTCCCATCCACTACTCTCAGACCAATGAGACTGAGGTACATTCAGCATCCCGTTAAATTGATACAAAACTTTGAAATCGAGGAAAATCTGAAATCGCTCTTCCTTTTTTAAGTATTTGAAAAAGAGTAGAGAATTGTATGAATTTTGCATGTAGATTTGTTTCTTTCATCTTACCAATATGCGATGTGATCGTTCCTCCCTTTTCCAACAGATGTCTGTGTTTTTTCTGCTCTGCCTCATATTCCACTGCGTATCTAACATGCATGCATTCTTTTTCAATTTTCCACCTGTGTTTTGATTTTCTGGCCATCTACCCCCGTTACAGTTAAATATTGTTTTCCACAATGTTTTTCTATAGTGTCCAGCTTCAGTTGCATTTTTTGTTGCTTTCCCCAATTTCCACGTACATATTTTACATGTACATTCAGATGGGATTTCTTCAGAATTAGATGATTGTACAGGTTCAATAAACTGAAATTTAGCTGCCCAATCAAATTTGTATGTCCTGCCAATGGTCCACATATTCTTGTTCGTTTTTAATGCTTTACTTTTTTGAGTAGAATTTTGAGCAATATCACAATCACCTGGTTTCCTCTTTGTTGGACCGGAGTTTGATTTTGATTTCTGTCTTCCATTTTGCTGAGTCTTTGTATCTGTGATATCTAGCTGCACTTCTGGTTGCACCCCAACAGGAACAATATCTTCAAGATCTGGCATATTATCGTAGGTTTCATTTGTTTGACTTTGATACTGTGTAGAATGCATGTCCACCTCAATAATTCCTTCCACACAGTCAGTATTCTGATTCTCTGTGGTGGCATCTATATGATTGGTATTTACAATATCTTTATCCACAGAGTTTCCAAAATACTTGAAGAGTGATTTCTGAGATTTCTTACTTACTTTTAGGTTATTCGTATTCTTTGAGCTGGCACCTTCCATTATTCTGAAAAGAGTCCTGCGTCAGCAAAAGAACCAAGTAGTGACTCTGTCCAGTCTGAGGTCTTTTCGCGCGTCCACTGTCTGAGGTCGCACGTCAACACTGCCTAAGTCGCGCGTCAATACTTCCTCTGTCGCGCGTCACTTCTTTGCCCAAGTCGCGCGTCAACACTTCCTTGGTCGCGCGTCAGAACACCTTTTTCGCACGTCAGTACAGCTCTTGTCGCGCGTCAGTACAACTCCTGTCACGCGTCAGTACAGCTCCTGTCGCGCATCAGTATAGCTCTTGTCGCACGTCAACAATCACAGGCTAACAGTAATATGAATCTCTGGTGCTCAAGGGTATGCGAGTTCAAATTTCACAGTATTGGTAATTTGGTAAGCTACTTGAGGTATACTACGCGGCGAATCACCTAGGTTTTTATAGGAGATGTTTTCAAATGAAGGTGAAGCCGACCCCCCAAAAAAAATATACTATATATTTTAGGCGAACAGGACACCGACCCACTCCGAATAATTCACCTTTTCAAATTTTCCTAAAATGAAATTTTTGCCATATTACGAATATTCGCCGCTAAAATTATCCCTGTTGTCCCCTTTGTACTTCAATCAAAAATTTTGGGTCATTTCTAGCCATTTGAGCGTATTATCTTTTTGGTAGTCAGCCTTTTCAGGGTTATTTACAAAATTCAAGCAAAGGAATCATATAAATATAAAGTTATGTGATTGTAATAAAAGACCAAACACTAAGAATTAGCTATCACCACCTAACGTTGCATCTAAAGGCTATTTAAGAGCATCGAACCATCCATTATAACATCCATTATAAGGACAAGGGCTAGTTTTCTGCATACACTTCATAGAAGGGAATTTTATTCTATTCCATGCACACATCTATTAAATTTATTTACATCTAGCTTAATTTCTCACTATTCAAGTGTGACACTCACAAGAGCCACCTAGGGCATGATTCCACACACACACATAGAACTACATTGGGTCTGAGATGTAGTGCATCGCTTAGTTGTAAGTTCACCATTATGATAGCTGAGGATAGTCCAATCCCTCATTCTACATCTTTATTTTTTAGGATTTGATGTCTATTTGAGGGTTTTATACGTTTATACTTTATTGCAAGTTTCTAGTGAGCTCAAAAATCTCATTGTGAATTCATAGTGATAAAAGGATAATAAAAAAGAATAACTAGATACCCCTTAGAGGAAGTTTCTTGAGCTTTTCCATAGATCTAGGTGCCTTAAAACAGGCCTAGGGTTCCCCGTGGGTGCCCCTGTCCCTCTCCAGGCACCCTAGTCAAGCATGTTCTTCCAAATCTATATCAACTATATGCTAAACCATCAAAATTATCTTTTTGGGTGAGTGAAGTGGAGTATTTAGGTCACATTGTATCACATGAAGGGGTAAAAGTGGACCCTCAAAAGATCAAATCCATGATGGAATGACCCATTCCAAAAACATTGAAATAGTTGTGAGGATTCTTGGGATTAACAGGTTAATATATGAGGTTTTTCAAGCACTATGAGGGTATAATAGTACCTCTCACAACTCTCTTAAAGAAATATTCCTTATAGTGGAATGATGCTGCAACTACAAATTTTGAACATCTCGAAGAGGCTATGTGTACTACCCCAGTCTTGGCTACTCCAAATTTTTTGAAGCCTTTTATTATGGAATGAGATGCATCTAGATATGGAATGGGTGTGGTGCTCATGTAAGAAAGACACCCCATTTCTTTTGAGAGTCGCTAACTCATAGAGAAGAACCTTATCAAGCCTATCTATGAGAAGGAAAATGATGGTTATCCCCCATGCTGCAAAAAAATGGTGACCCTACCTACTAGGTAGGAACTTCAAGGTAAAATTTGACCATGATAGTCTGAAGTATTTCTTAGAACAAAGGTTATCATTTGATGAACAAAAAAAAATGGGTTACTAAATTGTTGGGATTTGACTTTGAAATAATTAACAAGAAGGGGAAGAAAAATGTTATAGCAGATGCACTCTTGAAAAAGGATGAACCCATTAAAGCAATACTTTGTGCCATGTCAATACTACCTCCATATTAGATAGAAGAGGCTAGGACTGAATGGGAACATGATGCAGAAACACAAGATCTCATTCATCTGCTTATTCAAGATTCCAAAGTGTTACACAAATTTGTATGGGATGATGCTACTATTTGGTATAAGGATTGGTTATACTTTTGTAACAATTTAGTACTTAAGTATAAGATCATTCAAGAATTACACTCCTCTCCCATAGGTGGGCATTCTGGCTTCCAGAAGACATATCATCGGATCAAAAAGGAATTATCTTGGCAATGCCTCAAGAGGGATGTACAAAAATTTGTGTCTGAATGTATGATATGTCAGCAATCTAATGGAAAAATAGTCAAGACACCTAGTTTTTTATAGCCCCTGTCTATCCCAAGTTAGTGGTGGGAGGATGTTTCCATGGACTTCATCACAGGGCTTCCCAAGTCAGATGGTAAGAACATCATCATGGTGGTAGTGTACATGCTCACTAAGTATGATCACTTTTGTACACTATCACAACCCTTTACAACTAGTACAGTGGCCTTGGCCTTCATGGACATAGTTCATAAAATCCATGGTACTCCTAAGTTCATTGTAAGTGATAAGAATTTGATATTTAATAGTAATTTTTAGACTGATTTATTTTCAGTTCTAGGTACTCAGCTAGCTCACAGATGATATCAAACTCAATCAGATGGTCAAATAGAGGTAGTCAACAAATTCCTTGAGGGATATCTAGATTGTTTTGTGTCTGATCAATAGGGAAGCTAGGCTCAATGGCTATCCCTTACATAATGATGGTATAACACATCCTTTCATTCCTCTTCCAATATGTCACCATTTGTGGCTTTATATGGGTAAGAACCACCCTCCATCATGTCCACTTTAAGGATACATCATAAGGTTAGGGCAATGGAGGATCACATCTAATATTAACATGAAATCCCAGCAGCCCTTAAGGAAAATTTGGCTCTCTCCCAAAATAGAATGAAACAACAAGCGAATCAATGCTGAAGTGGAAGGCATTTTGATCAGGTGATTGGGTATTTATAAGGATTAAACCATACAAGAAATTTTCACTGAAACAACAAAGGAAGGATAACACGTTGGCTCCCAAGTATTATGGTCCTTATCAGGTCTTACATAAGATTGGAACTCTGGAATACAAATTGGACCTACCCCCTTCAACCAAAATACATCATTTTTTTCATGTCTCCTCCTTGAAGAAGGTCATTAGACAATAGGTACCCACCTAGACAAAATTACCAAAGTTGGATGATGAAGGGTGCATTATTCTTGAACCAAATTCAGTATTTCAAATGTGTACAAAGAAGTTGCGTACTAAGATCCTCCAATAATATTTGATCAAGTGGAAGAACCGACCAAATGAGGATGCCACTTAGGAGGATGAAGAATCCATTTAGAAGCATTCAAGATTACTCAACGTTGAAGATAATTTTGGTTTCAAAGAGATGGACATGCTACAACCTTAATCTACATTACTCTGTAATGAGATATGATTAGCTAACATGTGGTTAGCATAATCTCTCATTGGTCTTGTCACATCTTTCTATGCTTTCATATTATAGTAGGGTCGACATATGGACTAACCATTTCCTAAGTAGAATATATATATATATATATATATTCTCAAGTACTACCCTTACCTTATATATATATATATATATATATATATATATATATATATATATATATATATATATATAAGGTAAGGGTAGTACTTGAGGATTATCTTGGACATTATAATATTATTGCAAGGTTTTGGAGGTTGCCCCCTTAAAGTGGTTGAGTGATATAAGCTATTATATTATGTTCTATTTTGTTGTTCTTTGATCATTTTGGTATTATATGTGATCTATTATTGGCAATATCCAAGAAGGTTCATTACATTATTTCAGCTTAATCTTCATCTCTCATAATGAGGGGTGTGCACCTTTCAACTCATGGTTACCTCTTGGGAGTAAGTCCTAAAAATCACACAATAACTCAATTATCTTTGCTACCTATTGTTCTGACCAGCAATCTCCAATGATAGCCTCCTTTAGTGCACATTTAGTTCTAATTTTAACCTTCTTGGTCTTCATGGGAGCATGGTAAGCGCACGCCTTTTCATTTGTAGTGTCCATTACTTATCGTGCACCTTATATATGGTTGATGTATAGATTCTCAACCTCTTCATCATCAATGATGTACATATTTTTTACTTTCTCTTTCTTTTTCTAGGCGCAAAACAATTTAATATATTCCATTTCCAACGTATCTTCATGCGCCTCTTGATTAGGCTCTCCAAGTAACTGAAGTATGTGCTCCTTTTATTTTTCTCTATCCACCAATGTGATGCACTTCATGATCTATAAAGCCTCATGTACTAGAGGTTTATTATAAAAATAATCAAAAGTGTGAGCCATACCTTCAATCATATCTCGCCAACTTGCAGTCTCTTTCTTGAGCTCATCATGCACATACCGCGCTCCCACGCATTCATGTAGAGTGGAATAGAACTTATACACCCACAAAGATGGTGGTAAAGCTTAATGACCTTACGTATATTTTCTCTCATAGTTATGAACGTGTACCAAAGTAACAATTGTCCCATCATACTCATGTATAAGGGTACATACATTATTCCGAGTGAACCTTATTGAAAAGGTGATTCTCACCTCTCACTAGCCCAATAGGTTACCTCTGTGTGTTTCCCACCAACGCGCTAATGTTCTGTGCAAAGTTTACACTAGCTTATTCCTCCAGTCACCCTCATTTGGCCATTAGTTCTCCATTGCATGTAAGAAATATTCAGGATTTTCTTCACCAATTTACCTGGGTAATTGAGTTGTGCCCAATTACTTAAACATGCATGACCTAATCATCCTAGTGAATTTACCCTTCATTTCATGCTAGATCATTTCATATGTGCCATGGGCCTAATTATCACAAGCAATACTAGTGATGTCGCTAACTGAGTATGTGTCTTCCCATTTAAGTACACCTTCCTTAAAGGGATCTATGTTCTCAGGATTGCATACTGTGTGTGCATAAATTCTATTCAACTCTTCTTCATTCATTGGCTCACTATAGGGTACATCCTTCAAATCATATATGGGTATGATGAAAACCACATTCTTATTCTCAAAACTGATATACCCTTGTTAAAAACATAGGTCCGCATTATTCACATAACACCAGGTAAATCCAAGTAGAAGTGGAAAGTTGTCTTCCTCAGCCATCTCTAATACTTCAAAGTCTCTAGTAAACTTGGCTCCCTAAATGGTAATTGAGGCATCTTTCAACACCCCAATGGGCATGGCCCTTGTTTTGTTTGCCATGTACAAAACATTATAAGATGGATGTAACGGTGGTATCCCCATCTAATTCCATACATCTAGAGTTAGGACATTCACCTCAATGCCTGTGTCAAATAGAATATTGCTCACTAGCCAACCATCACTCATCACATCCAACGTGGTTCGTTATCGTGGTTTTGTGGTGGTAAGTTTGCATGTAGGATTTGATGTTCACGATCAACTCCAACACATGGTTACTTATCGTGCAACCACTCCCATAGCAGGGGGATGATGATATCTTATCTCAGCGTCCTACATATCTCCTTCAAATCATCTACATCCTTCTGAGGGAGATCACTATTCTTAGCATGTTCCTTATCACGTGCCTACTCCGTCAAGAACTATATCTCACCCTGCAAGTCTCTAATCCCTCCCATGGTCTCTTGATAGACCTCCTTTTTATGAGAAACATCTAGATACTTGACATGTATAATGTCTTCTCTCATAATAAGTGGCTTGGATTTAAGAGGCTCACATGTGCGTGCTACTTCTGCACACGTAGTAACCAACATGAGTTATAATTCTAGATCAAGTGTTTTCTTAGGTTCCCATTACTCATTCTTCGTGCTCTATACCTTGATCATTCTTACGCCCTTGTCCTTCTTCTTATTTTTACACATATGATCATAAATATCAGGGTAGTCCTCAACCTTATGTTGTTTTCCACAATATGCACATACCTGATTATGGGGACATTTGTGTTGGTAATGATTTGGGGATCCACAAGTGTAACAAGTCCCACATGTGGATCATCCTCTAGCACCTTGGCCCCTACTCTTGTATCCACCCGATAAACCACCACTTCCATTATTGTGTCCTTCACTAGGATGGGCTTTCTGTGTCTGAGAATTGTTTACCACTATGGTTTGTCATAACCCAGTCTTGCATGCCTCGTGAATTTGGTCCATCACTTAGTAGTCCTTCGTATCATGGGTGTGTGTGTCGAAAATTTTATAGTAAATGGATACATTATTCATCATTGTGCACTACAAGAGGGGGAAATTTCAGACATCATAATTCTTGTGGGAAATCTCACAAGATTGTAATAGTGTGTACACCATTCTATATGGGCAACTATCCTTCATATTCCCCTCTACTTCACAATCAGTGCACCATAATCTACTTTGTGTCACATACACTGAATTTACAGAAAGCTTCTCCAATTGCTAAGTCATTTCTACTATTTGCACATCTAGAAAAGGACTCACCCCCGTATCTGCACTCCTGACTGCTTTAGTGCACAGAGCTGATTCCAATCTTCACACAGATCACTATGTCTTATGTGATAACGCCCTTCAAAATGGAGTCAACAATCCTCTAACGAACCAATGTACATATTGACTTAGATGAATATCATATGATAGTTTGGATAATAAAGTCTTAAATCATGTGTCATATTCTTATACACTCTCAGATAAACCCTGTTTAATGTCCTTGAGCGCACTTATACTCTACTGTTCAAAATTTGTAATGTGAAACTCAATAAAAAATGTTGTGCACAATGCATCATAATCCATCATAGTCTGATGTGGATCATACTTTTTATACCAAATATGTGTGTACCCTTGAAGTGTGGTGGAAAATTGGCTTGCCTTTATATTAGGAGTTGTAATCCCCTTTCCTCTCCATAGCAACTCACACTTATGCACATGCTCAACAACATCCTCCACACCCATGTACTGTGGCAAGTGTAAAGACATCTCAAACATAACTCTAGGTGCTTGCTACTGTGGTTGTTGAAGTGGTGTTTGCTGAGTTTGATTTGGTGGTGGTTGTAGAACCAACCTTAGGCTAGGACCAGATCTAGTTCCAGAACCCCCACTAGGATTCCCTCCTTGCGGTGGCTGACTTGAACCCCTTGAGCCTCTTACACCTCCTATTGTGACTTGCAGCCTTGTAGATGAACTTCCTTGTGTCCTATTTTTTGTGCTAAACTAGAAACCTATTTTATGTGTTGTAGCAACACTTATAGGATTAATTCCAATGTTCTACATGCTAACACTCTGTCTTGACGATACACCTATAAAAAATCCCCAAAAATTACTTCCAAACACTGGCACTTGCTACATTACCATGTACGCGTCTCTAATCTACTATGCTTCCTGAGATGAAAGTAAATTATTTATACCTATATCTCCTTCCCAACATGGATATTCTATATGCTTTCCTTCACTACACTTCCCTTCAACAACTACCTCTAGATCTGAAAAACTTTTTGTAGGCAGCTAGGTCAGATGCGTGCCCACAATTCTCATTCTCTCCTCTAACACACTCTCATTAGAAGCCAATGGGGTCTCTCTACTGTGTTTTCACAATATCAAGAGGACATGATACTATAGCTCCTCATCTTCCATGGGGATCTCAAAACCTTTGCTATTCATCATTTTTCTCGATAGCAATGCTGAATCAACTTCCCTCTGTCATGCTTCATTATACTAGAGCTGTCTTTCCTCTCTCTGAATTTTTTCTACCAGGGATACCAAAATCCTTTCTATTCTTTCTCATACCCATGTGTGTGGTGGGGATTTAGCTAGCCATAAGTAATCTCTCATGTCCAAATTTGATCATCAAGATATTAATAGCTAAAGGTATTGCGTGCAAATAGGATCCTTTGGGCTCACATAAGAACTAGAACTCTTCTTCCTCTGGATAAGAATATGTGGAAATTACATCCTAAAAGTATAATTTCAAAGTATACCTTCCCATGAGAGATCTTCAACTCTAGTACACATCCTAGTCGAATAAAAGAGAGTATGATAGTCTTCCTACGTCCAAGATCTCATCCCTGGGAAATTTTTTTTGTTTGATGCGTAAGATACCAACCATTGGTATACCTCTACTGGGAAAAAGTTGAATAATGTCTCATACAAGAAATCATATAGGTTATCTTACACCCACTTTCACACATTAAAATCAAGTCCAATGCTTTATATCTGTGCAAACACATCTTGGCGGTCTTATACCCAACTCTTAATACCCTCCAAAGATAGTCGATACGCCATCTACATGCAACATCCTGAAAAAAAAATTGAAAAGAGGTCTTGAAAACGGAACCAAAATGTAGTCTTTTATTTACCCAACTAGAGCTATGAGCACTAACTCCTCATCCAGATAAATGTAAATGCTTACTTGAAGCGTACGTAGCCACCAAGTCCCTCATTTTCTTTTCTTATCAGAATGTTAGCATGCATGTCCCTCATATTCATAACCAAGAAAATATTTCATGCATAATAATCATCGTAAACATGGAAATTGGAAAAAAATATAATAAGGAATTTGTCCATCATGTCAATAACACTTAGATCAACATCATAATCATAACAACATCACTTTATCATGAAGTCTGAACATATATCAACAAATCACAATTACTTATCCATTGAAAAATACCATAGTCAATAGATAAACATGTAACTGATTATAATGTATCTCGTTACATCAATGTGTTGGATCATGCGCGCACTCACACAGACTCAATCCATACTCAAAATAATATTTCTACACATACTACAACCTTAAAATCTCAGCTCGGCTAGATTTTTAAAATAGTAGCACATCATTAATATTTATAGGGTGGGGCTTTTCCCTTCACTGCCCATGCACTTTCCTAATAATAGGAGTGTATACAAAAATAGCCTACATACTTTTTCAATAACAGATAATCCTAAATACAACATGCTTTATTTCCTATTTTTAGCTTGTCCCATGCGTGTGCTTCATCTTGATCTGCACGTGCTTTACTTTCCTTGCTTGGCTACCAAGTCTTCATGCTTTTCTCTATTTCTAGATATTTACTTGGGTGAAACTCCAACTTCTGCTTTTATATTTATAGCCTTCTTGGAAAAATGGACAAGTCCTTAACTCCATGTCTTCCTACGTGTAGCTCCACATGCTAACATGTTCTACCTCCATGTGCACCCCTTGTATGCTATCCTGATCTTCTACACACACGTTCTTGTGCATAAGCCTCTTTATTTCATGGACACTTAGTCAATTTCTTCGACCAACCTAGATTGAAGACCTGTAAAATGAAGGAGTTGAGGATTCAATGTTTCATGGAAGACTGGTCAAATGCTAGTACTACGTGGACTTGGAAAATATGGAATTCCATGGAGTTGGATAATTATGTGCAACAAGTATGTAGTCCACCTAGTAGAAGCCACGATGCAAGGAAAAAGTTTTATAGAACACCGCTTGACAAAAGAAAACAAGTTTAAATGTGGTTAAGGTTGGAAGCCACAAAATAAATAACTTAATGTTTCATGGACATCAAGGACATAGTATTTTATAGAGTTGAAAATGTCACAGGGATTTTAAAGACCACATAAGGATAAAGCTGCAAGGAAAAAGAGATGGAGAGACTTGGCATGTAGAAAAGTTAAGTTGATTGTGGGATACATCAAAATTTGTGGAACAAAAGAACATGATTGCGGGTAGAAAAAACCACAATGTAGGGAAGAAGACCTTCGTGATATAGGATGGTTGCGGTTAAGTGTAGAAGATTAAAAAAATAGTATGACCTGAGAAGATGATAAATGAAAGAGCTGGACGTGGATCGAACAAAACCATATAAATTCTATGGGGCATGATAAAGTTGCACATTTTTTGAACCAAACCCTTAACTACTCCACCAAACCAAATTTAATTTTAATGACTCCATCCTCCTACACTAGTGATCTAATGGTGCACACTTGGGGTGATGCCATGCAACCATACCTAACATATGATTGGTCCTTGGTGGTGGTGGGTGGTTGATTTCATTGATCGCTGAATGTGATTGATCTCTTCTCCCTTCTCCCTATAATTCTATAAATGTAAGTGCTTTGACACATACTAGGGGTTCTTTTCTGTTGAATTTATAGCGCCTCCTTATGAGCTTGTAAAAATCTTACTCGCAACCTCTGTAACTTGCACATGGAGATTTTTTTCCTTGAATTTGTGCTTGTAAATGGTTAAGTTTTGATATTAATATAAGTGTGACTTCGTTTCTTTGAATGCTCCATGTTTAATGTGAACATCTATGTCCCCTTGCACACCTTCATTCTTTTCCATTTTTATTTCTTTCCAAGTTTTATGCATCTCTTAAATTTCACTCATGTGTTTACATCTATGTATTTTTAGAGTAAGAATCAACCCATTTTCTAGTTTAGTGCATGATCTCCTTTTTATTTTATTTATTTCTCTCTATCACCATGTCTCCTTGGAATTTCTTAGCTTAGGTTTTGACAGTGTTAGAGTAGAATCTGGACAAGGTAGTTGCAATAGAATGGGGTGATAGGAACCAACCCCTTCACTTGAGGTTTAATCTTGATTGCCCCCCACATTGAAATGTTGAATTCCTAATTCACCAGGGTTACAAATTTTAGTGATAAGAGGTACTATACATTTAAGAATCAACACGTGACCCTAGGTTGCACTTGACCTCCCAAGGTCATGCCAGGACAACTGATATGAAATGGAAAGATCACTATGAGATGGATAAATACGATGAATATGCGAAATACATGAAAATGGGTGAAAATTTCTAACAAGAAATCAAGGCAATCAAATGTCTTCTATGTGAACTATGGGAATCTTCTCATCTAGGACAATGAAGGCCTCTCTAACTTGGACGACCAAAATGGAATGCTCAAGGAGAATGGACACACAAAGGATTCCATCAATGTCAGTATCACCAAACACCCTATCAACTTGTTGTGGAATACGTGAGAATTATCCCATGTTTGCATTGTAAAAGTCTCCAGACAAGGCCATGGAGGTGAAATGAGAGATGCACGGGAGGGGAAAAGATATGGATCATGAAATCTAATATCGAAAAGGATAATGGTGTCAGAATATGTAAACGTTGTCCGATTCAACATTCAAAGAAAACTATAAGATGATAATGGGTGGAAGTCGGGTGGTCCAGAAAATGAGGTGTCTGAGGCCCTGGTCTATGTCTGTGAACTATTTGGTTGTGTTTAGTTGTGGAACTCTAGGATCACACGCCAAATATATGGGTTGCTTAGGGCCTTGGATGGTCATGTGGATGTGTAAACTACTAAAGCAAAGAAATAAACACACATGCAAAGAATCCACAAGAGGGCAACGTCAATTGTTAGGAAACCTAAGCCAACTAAGGATACGTAAGGAGTTGTGGTAATTCCTTTCTAATTAACTCTATATATAACTAGTTAATCTAACAAATGCAAGTTAATTAATTAAATGAAAGAAAGTAAATCTAATCTATTTATTTTTGTGCTTTTCCAATGATTTTAACAAAAGGGAATAAAACAAAAAAAATGAACTAAATAATTTAATCTAATGTTTTTGCATTTTTGTGTTTACTTGGAAACAAAAGAAATATGCAAAGACAATTTAGTTTATTCTAATTAAATGAATTGCTTCTACTCTAAACAATTTAATTTAAACAGTGAAATAACTGGATGTGGCTATTCCCTATTACAAAGGATTTACTCTAATCTTAATAAAACAAAAGCTTTTCCTAATTTGTAATTATGGATATTGCCTCTTCTGGATCTAACTCAGAATCATGGGAAGAATGAAAAGCTTCTTAGAAGTAATTCTTCCCCTGAAGCTTCCCTGGTAAAACATAAACTTTCTAAATGAAGAAATGTAAAGCTATAGGTAAATGAATTGTGCAGGATAAACAACACTATGGCAAGAACCTCCTTCAAATTCTTCCCAAGAAATTCCACAAGGATGAGCTGAGAAGAAATTCTCAATGGAATATTTGCAAAAGAAAACTACTGTAATTATATCTTTCTAAATAGATGCATCTAACAAATTGTAACTTTGAATATATCTAAGAAAATGAAATAAACCTTTAGAAACTTAATAACATGTTCAACTTGGGAATGTTGTACTAAGACAAATCTAGTGATGACACAAATTTTTATGTCCCCTCAGCTTATTATTCCAATGAATGTTCAAATGTGTCCAGGGAATTGTGTTGGAAATGTGTGGAAATAATGGGAGAGAGTGCTGGAACTAGCTGGTTTGCAGGTAGTCTGGTAGTAATGCAGACAAGAGAGTAATAAGGCAAGAGATACATAATTTCTTGTATGATTCTTAGTAGGATTATGACAACATAATGATGTAATTCCAAAACAAAAGACTCCAACTAATGCTTCGGGAAGAATCTTGGTTCTTATAGAAAATAGGTAGAGAAGTGGTCTAGCCCATTTGACAACCAAGGAATGCCACATAACTCAAAGAAGGGGCAGCTAACTCACAAATAATAGTAGAAAGGGAAGGATAAGTTTGTACGCATATAACAAGCCCATGAACAACCAATTTGGTCAAGAAATGTGTGCAAAAAATGAGGTTGAAGAAGGTGACATGGGTTCAAAACATGCTAGAAAAGGGTCAGGAGAAAATGCACAGAATTGTTGGTCTACGTAGATCGGTGGTTACGTAACTGAATTTTTGGGAAGACTTATGGTTATGAAACAACTGAGGTGGTTGCATTACCACTTACGCAGTTCCATGACTTAAAACACGATGGTAAAGGAAAATTTGCAAAAATGATAAAGGAAAGCGGAGAAAGCTAGGAAAAGGAAAAATAAGCTACAATACATGTTGTAAATGAGGATTTGGACTTGAACATCATTGGAGTTGATAGTTTATCATCATTAGGGATTTTACCTATTCTGAAAATGTAACACGTTCAAAATCGGGTGCATACAAGTACCTCTCTCTTCTTCTCCCTCTACCTTTTATTCAGTATTGGGTTTCATGCACATAATAATCTAGTTTATCCTTCGACATAATTGGGGACCGATCACCACTAATACTTCAAAAATTTCAAATATACAATCCAAATCTCTAAGTGTAAGAAATAACACGAGCTCTTCTCTCCACATAATGAACATATGTATTTCTTCCATGTTTTACATCTCTTTATTTCACTTTGTGCAAGTTCAAATTATACATTTTCATTTGAGTTACAATTCAATTTGTAACATATTCTATGGAAACTAACTACACTCTATGTTATGGGGTTCACTATAGAGTATGTCAAAACCAATGCATATAAACAAAAAAACTCCAAGCCAATACAAAATGTGCTATACACTCAGGGATATTTTTCCTTTAAGCATGTAATTTTTATTTCATACCTAAAGGGGGGGGGGGGGGGGAAGACACTCATATTTGACAATTTACCCTTTGACACTACTAGTTGTGACAATGTTCCTTTATTAAGAAAAATATCCACATTCTATCCTCGCTCAGTATATCCTACTTTCTCTCTCCCAACTTACTTATTTCTACACATTGATGTGTCATCACATTCTAAATATAAATGCATAAAATTATATTTAAGCTCTACTTATCATGACACATCTTTCAAATTGCATACATTGTTACCCTCTCCAAAATCATACGGTATGGTCAAGATGTGATATATGGTGCTGGCTGATTTGTACAATCTTGGACTGACACATCCTCTAACTTTTCTTTCAATGTGATTATCTTTGTTTGGTCATTTCATTCTCATGGGTTGGCCTTGTCATAACAAATTACCTTCATAACCTTATATAAGCAAATCAATATCACTTAATTTACTCACTTGACACTCTTACGAGATCTCATTGCAAATACTAGCATAAAAGGCACTTGAGGCTCCCTAAATCTTCCCAAATCTAATGCATATCCATTAGAGTAGTCACTATTATATTTTTAAAGCATTCAACTAGGTTAAAGATTTCAACTTACCTCATTTCCAAGCACCTAGAGATCCCAATCCAATTTCTTAGCAAGAGAAAAATAATCCCAAGCATTGTCAAATTGATTCATGCTACTAATCTAGATACATAGATATAGATATCACATGCTAGGTGGAAAACTATGTTGTGGTTTTACGCCTCTTCAGAGTAGTGCTGACATATGTAATGCATAAATTACACTTTAATCCAAACACTAACCTTTTTACAGGTTCTTCAAACCATGGTTAGGGTTTTGAGTGTGGTTTAGACTATTTAGAGGGTTTCACAATTGTGTGACACTCAGGGCTTGAAAATGACACTCATTTCCATACAAGAAAATGGCATAGAAAGTTATAAGGTGAATTTTGACCATGTCTAAAACTGTATAGAAGGTCCAAGATTGTACAAAAATTTCTAGAAAAGTTGTACATTTTCAAACTAGGGCATTTCCAACTATAATATTAGTAATAAAAGACATTCAAGTTTAATAATACCACTTTATCTAGTATATACACCCAAATATCTCCTATATCACTCTATACAACTAAACACATTTCTATTTTTGTGTTTTTGACCTTATATGATGTAGGTGCATCATTTTTGATGTCAATAAGATCTTGTTTGTGCTTCATAGATTTTTGGGAGGTCCATAAATTCCATAATAAGCTTTGTAAGCACTAGAGGCATGTTCTTAGTCATTGGTAAGTCTTCCCTCCAAAACACTAAATTTCAATATGAGTATTTACAATGTAAATTCATAAGAATAAGACATATTCAAACGTGAGAGTCATGGTGAGTTGTCATAAATATATTATGAGTGTGTAACATAGACTAGGTGGTTTTAATTCTTGATATATTTGTGAAGTCAATATATGTTGTTATAATTTATGTCTAAGTTGAGAAAAATAGTCCAACTTGTTTAATGCATATGGTTGAGAGAAAATCTCAACAAAAGGATGATTTTATAAACTTGGAGTAGAATCAAAATAGTTGGGTCATCATTAATTGAGCTCTAGGAAGTCAAATATCAACTCATTAGGAGCATAAGAGAAAAAAACTAATTTTGTAGGGTTGGTTTGTTGATATATGGATGTGTGTTTGTATGCTAAGGGGGAATGTAAGAAGTATTGTTATGAAAGAATGAGAAAAGAAGCTTTTATGAGTTCCTCCACACAATTCTAAACTCCATTATTACATATTGATGTTTGCTAATGCTTAGACCCATATTTTATACAAGATAGAGGTTATAAACACAAAATCACTCACTTGGGTACATTTCTAGGTCCATAAACACATACTTGCATTTACATGATTCCAAAGCGATAAAAATACTAATTGACAACTACCTTTGGCCTCTTTTTTGGATTTCTTGCTTTCTCTTTGGTCTTACATACCCTACAACCCAGTCTGAGTTTTATTGCTTTATCTTTTATTAATTTAGACGCTAGGTCCCCATACTCTTTCTATCTTACTCACTTTTTTTGGGCCTCTTTTATCTTTTGGGCATCTTATTTTCTTATGGGTCGGCCTTCCAGTTGTCAATTATGAAATTCAACCAAGGGAATTATATAAATACAAAGCCATGTGACCAAAATAAAGGACCAAGCTCTAAGATTCTATTGTCATCACCTAAGGTTACATCGAAAGGCATCTAAGAGAATCAAAGACATCCATCTAGCACTCATTCAAGGGATAAGGGATTACATTTTTCTACATACACGTATAAGAAGGGAAGTTCATTTTTCCATCCACACATCTATTTACATTAGTACATATAGCTATCACTCGCTATCACATGCACTTGCATAAGGGATTCCTAGGGCACAATTCTATCACACATGCACAACAACTACATGGAGTTTAAGATGTAGTGTAACGCTCGGTCATAAGTTCACTCAGTTCCACTGGGGGTAGTTTGAATCTCCATATTGCATCTTTTATTTTTGGGATTTAATGTAGTTTGAGGGTTTTGTAGGTCATATTCTCTTCGTATTCTACAAGAGAATTTGGCGATCATCCAGCAATCGTGTTTTAAATTGTCAGGTTTGGGATTTACAGAGGGCATAACACGTATGTGTTATAACATGTATGCGTACGAGTTATAACGTGTACGTGTTATGCCTACTATAAATAAAAAAAAGAGGTCTGAGCCTCTATCATTTTATCTCCCTCAAACGCGAGTTTTAGAGCTTAACCGTGCTCATCGCGTTTTTTCATTCAGTTGGATCTCAAGCTCAAAGGATCATTTTTGGATCACCGGGAATATCTGAATCTGACGATGGCGCCACGGAGAAGAGGTAAGCACAATTGTTTTCTCAAAATTGCATTGAAATATGATAATTATAGATTAAAATTTGAATTGAATACAAATTTTTTATTGTTACAGTTAGATGTCAAGGGAATCAACCACAACCAAACCTTGTTATTCCTATCATCCCTGCCTGACACTCCCATAATTGCTCAACATCCCCCGGGTAGTCAAGAAGATTTAGCAGGCCACATAGTTGAATTTTTTTTTGAAATTGAGGATTTAATCAAAATAATGAGGGATTCACAATCTACAAACCCCACCATCGCCTCTCTTGCAAACACATTGGAGGCATTACTTATTCAAGTTGACACGACAACAGGGCAAATTGATCATTGGACAACTTACAAAGAGGGTTGTAGGGTTTATTATTCCAACAAATTGTCATATGTGGATGTAAAGAAAAAATAAATTTCAAAAGACCTCATATGCGCCTTATTCACGGACCCCCGCACTAATTTTCCTATTCCGTTGTCATGTAAATGGTTTCCCATCCATTGGTGCAATAATAATTTGATTAAAAATAATTTTTGGGGACTGATGGTGGATGGTGTTTGATTTTCCACCTTGTAATAAGAACAAGGTGCCACTATACTTTCTTGAGGAAACTCTATTGCGAGTTTATCCTCAATGAGATCCCAAATTATTTTGATTTCTGAGATTTCTAGGGCCGAGGAAAAGGATCTGCACAGGATTGACCAGGTGCACAACGTGCACCTATTCAGTAGGGTAGAGTTCCCTACACAAAAGCCCCCTCACCCTGAGATTGTCCCTCAAGTAGTGAAGGAGACAGTAGAGATTGATACACTCCACGTGCTTCAGGGGCTATCTGCGATCCTTGTTCGACATACGAGGGATATTTCTGAGCCAGATGCTCGTGGAGGTACACAGAGTATTCCCTCAGGGAGTACTAGCATGAGGCCACATCTTTTCTCGTCATGTGGTAGCATATGTTTGGGGCTCGAGGAGGATGATACTTTCATGCGTATTGATTTTGGTGCACTTGGTGCTAGGGGTGCACACGATAATGTCACTATGTCAGATGTCCTTTTGAGTGAGACATTTGGATTACATTCATCGGCGTCACCTTCATGCAGGTAAATTTGTTATGTTTTGTTATGTGTGTTACAAAAAGTTTGGAGTACTTGATTTACTTATATATGTTAAATTTTTGAAATAATTGTATTTGTACATGTATATGCATTGATATTACAGTGCGCGGGAGGCACATCTTCATCCTGACCATAGGCGGCGAGCACCATGCATACACATACATTCATAGAGGTAATTTAGAATGTTAATTATGTAAACATACATTCACATACATGTGTATGTATGTATGTATATGTATGTATGTATGTATGTATGTATCATGTATGTATGTATGTATGTATGTTCTTGTATGTCCATATAACTCATCTGTGATATACATGTTTGATAAAGATGTTGACTTCACTAGACACCCCACCATCTTTGCGACAAGTAGATAAAGGTGTTGCCTGCTGTGATTTCATCTGCGCAGCAACTCACTAAGGTATTCAAACAACATGTAAATTTTGTTAAATTTTTCATTATAATTCATATTATGTTAAATTACATGTTATTAAGGTATTTCATTATAGAATTGTTAAATTATGTTAATAATGTCCTTCATTGTGTATATACAGGAGTTACCTATGCGATAGATAACAGCCCTGTTCATTTAATTCACAGGCATGGTGGGGGTAAAAACAATAGTTCTATTATTGATTAAAATTAGTTAAAATATTGTCATTATGTACATATATGTACTTAGTTCTATTTCCGCTAATTCTGATGTTAGATTTTTTGATCTTATGTGTATGTAGGGAAGTTCAAACCCCCTCCATTTTGACTTCGAAGGCAAGGAATCCTCCATCTTGTCGTCTTCGTACCCCCATTCATACTGCTTGGATCTCCTAATGACTCATCTGAGCATGAGATGCATATTTGGCGGTGATCCAAAACTTGCGGGTAAGTTTGTGTATTTATGTAAATACTTTCATTCTAGCATGGTCTTGAATACATGTTGAAAATATATATAAATTAATTTTTGACAAAAAAGTATTCTTTGAATTTACATGCTCATCCACATGTGAGTATTCAACGGAAGAGGACTCATAGCATGGGCTCAAATGATCAAAAGTCATCTCATAGATCTATATTTTCGTCTAAGTGAGGGCCTTCTTCAAGAAATGCCAAGAGAGGGATATATTTTGATGATTAGGAAATATATATGTCTTACATGACATTTTTTTTGTATGCCTATGTGTACATGGCATTGTATGTACGCCTATATGGCATTTGAACTTGATGGTATATGACCTATTTGAGACATTTTTATATTTATTATGCACCTTAAAATACTATTTGGAACTTGATATTTTTGTATGAGACCTTACATTTCTGAGATTATTTTTGCATGAAACTAATATGATGTGCACTTGACAATATTTAAGACATTATGGATTATTTTTTCATTTATTGGTGATGTACATGTACTAGCATTTTCAATGTATAATATGCATCAAACTTTGGAAATCAATATTTATATAATGTATGTATATAAAGAGTTACCTAATCTGAGTAATTATTCATTCAATTTATCAATGTGTATATGTGTATTTACCTTACTTGCGCTTCTTCTTGCTCATGGTCTCTTTGTACTGGTTCTTATCTTATCATGCACTTACTACATTCTTCAATGCTTCTTAGTCTTCTCCCCTGTTAAAACACCTTGAGAGTCGTCACAATTTGATGCCTTTCATCTGTTGATATTTTGAGAATGTCTCTCCATATTCATTACTCCAATGCTTGAGAATGTCTCCATATGCAATGACATTTTGAGTGAACAGACACTCAATGATTCTTGATTGTCTAATCTATGTCCAATTCGTGTTATTACCTTTAAATCTGTAGGCATTTCAAGTTATTTGGAAATCACATCACACCCTTCACTAGGCTTGATGACTACCCCTATCATTTTGAAGGTGCTTTTGAAAGAATCCATGGGTTTATCATAGCATAAATTATCAATGAATGGAAGGTCACTAAGTCGTAGGCCAGCTGACTCCCATTCAAAAATAAACAAGAAAGATTTACTAGGTGATTGATAACTCCTGTGTGTTCTTAGACATTCCCCTATCAAATTCATTCCTAAGCCAATCTAGTCATTAAACAAGAACTCTTGGACAAGGTGTCATATCTGAAGAGATGTCTCTAGGTGCCACGGAGTCCGATAAATAGCACTTGTCGAAGATATATAGTGTGTTTTGGTCTGAGGTCTCGATAAGGGACCATGCCCAGACGAGGTAGCCCAAAATCACGAGGAGTGCATATGGAACCAAAACAAAGCCTCCACTAGCATTCATCAAGCCATCCAGATGTGTTGGTGTAGACGGTTCGGTCCCACACGACTATTGTTTGCAAAGTATTACATCTGGTAGCCTTACACTAACTCAGACTGCACTATTTCACGCGTTTGCAAATAATATGACATCAAGAGAACCGAATGGAGATGGATAAAAACTACGAGAGAATTTTTTAGAGGGCCCCGACATGGAGGTTTTAGATCTGACGAGACGTCTCTAGGTGCCACGGAGTCTGAGAAATCACCCGTTGAAGATATAGTGTGTTTTGGTCTGAGGGATCTTAAGGGACTACGCCCTACACTAGGTAGCCCGAAAGCACGGGGGAGCATAGGGAACCAAAAAAAATCCTCCACTAGCATTCACCAGGCCATCTAGATGTGTTGGCATAGACGGTTCGGTCCCATGAGCTACCATTTGCAAAATATAGCGTCTAGCAGCCTTACATTGACTCAGACTACACTATTTCACGCGTTTTCAACTAATAGGACAACGAGAGATCACCGAAATGGATATGGATAAAACCTGTGAGATGATTTCTTAGAGGGCCCTAACATGGAGGTTTTGGATCTGACGAGACATTTCTAGGTGCCATGGATGTTGAGAAATTACATGTCGAAGATATAACGTGTTTTGGTCTTAGGGCTCTTAAGGGACTATGCCCAGACGAGGTAGCCCGAAAGCACGGGGAGTGTAGGGAACCAAAAAAAATCCTCCCCTAGCATTTAACCTAGCCACCCAGACATGTTGGCGTAGTTAGTTTGGACGCTAAGAGCTTCGGTTTGTAAAGTATTGTGTCTGAAAACCTTACACTGACTTAGATTGCAGTATTTTGTGCATTTGGAAATAATAGGACAACAAGAGAACCGAGTGGAGATGGATAAAAACCATGAGAGATAATTTTTTAGAGGGATTATGACATGGAGGTTTTGAATCTAATGAGACATCTCTAGGTGCCACGGAGTCCGAGAAATCACCTGTCGAAGATATAACGTGTTTTGGTCTTCAGGGCTCTTAAGGGACTACGCCCAAACGAGGTAGCCTGAAAGCACGGGAGCTTAGGGAACCAAAAAAAATCCTCCACTAGTGTTCACTAGGGCATACATATGTGTTGGCATAAACGGTTTGGTCTCACTGAGCTACCGTTTGCAAAATATAGCGTCTGACAACCTTACACTGACTTATACTGCACTATTTCGCGCGTTTGCAAACAATAGGACAACGAGAGAACCGAATGGAGATGGATAAAACCATGAGATTATTTCATAGAGGGTCTGATATAAAGGTTTCAATATCTGACAAGATGTCTCTAGGTGCCACGGAGTCTGAGAAATCACCCGTCGAAGATATAACATGTTTTGGTCTCAGGGCTCTTAAGGGACTACGCCCCGGACGAGGTATCCCGAAAGCACGTGGAGCATAGGGAACCAAAACAAAGCCTCCACTAGCATTCACCAGGCCATTCAAACATGTTGGTGCATACGGTTCAAGTCCCACGAGCTACCGTTTGCAAAATACAGCAGTCTGGACAGCCTTACACTGACTCAGACTACAGTATTTTGTCGTGTTTGCAAATAATAGGACAACGAGATAACCAAATAGATATGGATAAAACCATGAGAGAATTTCATAGAGGGTCTAGATGTGGAGGTTTTGGATTTTACGAAGATGTCTCTAGGTGCCACGATGTTCTGAGAAATCACTCTGTCGAAGATATAGCGTGTTTTGGTCTCAGGGCTCTTAAGGGACTACGACGCCGAACAAGGTACCCGAAAGCACATGGAGCGTAGGGAACCAAAAAAAAATCCTCCATTAGCAGTTCACCAGGCCATCTAGACATGTGTTGGCATAGATGGTTGGGTTCCCACAAGCTACTGTTTGTAAAATATAGCTTCTAGCAGCCTTACACTAGACTCAAACTGCACTATTTTCATGAGTTTGCAAACAATAGGACACCGAGAGAACAAAATGGAGATGGATAAAACCATGATAGTATTTTGTAGAGGACCCCAATATGGAGGTTTTGGATCTGATGATGACGTCTCTAGGTGCCATGGAGTTTGAGAAATCACTCGTCGAAGATATAGTGTGTTTTGGTCTCAGGGCTCTTAAGGGACTACACCCGGGACGAGGTAGCCCGAAAGCATGGGGAGCGTAGGGAACCAAAAAAAAGCATCCACTAGCATTCACCAGGCCATCCAGATGTGTTGGTGCAGATGGTTTGGTCCCACAAGCTACCGTTTGCAAAATATAGCATCTGACAGCCTTACACTGACTCAGACTACACTATTTCACGCGTTTGCAAACAATAGGACAACGAGATCACCAAAAGGATATGAATAAAACCATGAGAGGATTTTGTAGAGGGCCCCGACATGGAGGTTTTAGATCTGGAGAGACATCTCCTAGGTGCCACGGAGTCCGAGAAATCACCCATCAAAGATATAATCGTGTTTTGGTTTCAGAGCTCTTAAGGGACTATGCCCAGATGAAGTAGCCCACAAGCATGGGGAGCGTCCGTAGCATTCACTAGGCCATCCAGACATGTTGGCATAGACGGTTCAGTCACAGGAGCTACTTATTTACAAAATATAGCATCTAACAGCCTTACACTGAGTCAGAATCCACTATTTTTGGTGCATTTGCAAATAATAGGACAACGAGATCATCAAAAGGATATGGAAAAAACCATGCGAGAGGATTTTGTAGAGGGCCCTCGACATGGAGCTTTAGAATTTGAAGAAATGTCTCTGTCATGGAGTCTATCACCCGTCAAAGATATATGTATGCAAAGGACAATGAGAAATAAACCTCTGCCAGTCAATGAGGGCTCCCAGATGTTATCCCAATTTTGACAATGAGAAAGTACCCTTGTATTGACTTAGATTACACATTGTGCGTTTGCAAACAATAGGACAGCGAGAGAACCGAATGGATATGGAAATAAACCGCGAGAGGATTTCGTAGAGGGCCTCGTCGTGGAGGTTTTAGATCTGATGATATGTCTCTAAGTTCCACAGAGTTCTGAGAAATCACCCATCAGATCCAAAACCTCCATGTCGGGGCCCTCTATGGAAATATCTTCGGTTTTATCTATCTTCATTTTGTTCTCTTCGTTTTCCTATTATTTGCAAACGCGTGAAATAGTGTAGTCTGAGTCAATGTAAGGCTGTCACACACTATATTTTGTAAATAATAGCTCATGGGACACAACCACCTACGCAGACATGTCTGGATGGCCTAGTGAATGATCGGTGGAGGCTTTGTTTTGGTTCACTACACTCCTCATACTTTCGAGCTATGTCGTCTAGGCGTCATCCTTGCATACTCCCTTAAGAGCCCTGAGACTAAAACACCCTATATCTTCGACGGATGATTTTTCAGACTTCCGTGGCACTTAGAGACATATCATCATATCCAAAACCTCCATAGTAGGGCCCTCTAGGAAATCCTCTCACGAGTTTTACCCATATCCATTTGGTTCTCTCGTTGTCCTATTGTTTGCAAATGCGTGAAATATTGTGCAGTCTTAGTTAGTGTAAGGTTGCCAGATGCTATATTTTTGAAAGGGTAGCTCGTGGGACCAAACCATCTGTGCCAACACATCCAGATGGCCAATAGTAAAACACTAGTGGAGGCTTTGTTTTGGTTCCCTATGCTCCCCGTGCTTTCAGGCTACCTCGTCTGAGTGTAGTCCCTTAAGAGCCCTGAGACTAAAACACGCTATATCTTCGACGGGTGATTTCTCGGACTCCGTGGCACCTAGAGACATCTTGTCAGATTCCAAAACCTCCATGTCAGGGTCCTCTACGAAAGAATCTCATGGATTTTATTCATCTCCATTCTGTTCTCTTGATGTCCTATTGTTTGCAAATGCATGAAATAGTGTAGTTATAGTCAATGTAAGGCTGCCAGATGCTATATTTTTGTAAACGGTAGCTCATGGGACTAAACCGTTTACACCAACACGTCTGGGATGGCTGGTGAATGCTAGTGGAAGCTTTGTTTTTGTTCCCTATGCTCCTCGTGCTTTCGGGCTACCTCATCCGGGCATAGTCCCTTAAGAGCCCTGAGACCAAAACATGCTATATCTTCAACGGGTGATTTCTCAGGACTCCGTGGCACCTAGAGATGTCTCATCAGATCTAAAACCTCCATGTCAGGGTCCCTCTATGAAAAGCCTCTCGTACCGTTTTATCCATCTCCATTCGGTTATCTCGATTGTCCTATTGTTTGTAAACAGTCTAAGTCAATGAAATAGTGTCCCAGTCACCTGAGTCAATGTAAGTTCTACAAGATAGGCAATCACCTGAATAATATAGGTGATTCATACAATATAGGTGGTGAAATGAGAATTTATTAGTTTGTTGTTCCTTTCTAATATTTAATTTCTCTTAGCTTCACTTGGCTTTGAGAATAATAAATTCTTTACTGATAGTGCCAACCACGTGAAGATGGAAGCTTTTTTGGCACCCACTAACCTACATAAACATGTTAGTAAGCAATTAAATAGAATTTTAAATCATAAAAGAATTTTAACAAAATCATTTAAGCAAATATTCAAATTAAATTCATGAAGAACATATCTTTGCAAATTCAATCCAATGAACCACAAGGATCAACTATACTCTTGACAGTAGCAATAATTGCTTCATGATCTAATTCACGAACCTTCCACAAATTCTTGTTTAATGGCCGACCTTGATATTTGATCAATTTAATATTTGTTGCAAGGACCAAACATGAATAGTGAAGTATCTTTCGATGTACTTAATAGTCTTCAAACAACCAAATGTTTGATTTTTTGAGAGGATATCGTCGAAGCCAAGTTCCAGTGACTACCACTGACCACGTGGGATACTTAAGGTCTTCACCATCAATGACTGTGGAAGTCAATTTTTCCCCTCTACACAACGAGACAAGAAGTAGTATGTTCCCTCTTCGTTAAATTCCATCGCAATAACTGAAAAAATGTGCCCTATGTATCACAAAGTAAAATTATTCAATCAATTTAAAATACATTAAGAGTTGACCATTTAATAATTTATAAATCTAAAACATGGTATGTACATAAATGTATGTACCTTGTTGCACTAAATCAGATACTTGGTCAAAGTCAGGTGATGTTGTCATTTGATCTAAAGACCCTGAAAGTTGTAATGCTCATGGAACTTGATGTATGTCGAGTGGAATTAGAGGTCTACAAGTCCATTCATCCATCTAATGATGTGACTCACATTCATTCCACGCAAAATCAATGCATGATATACAAAAACATGTCATACACCTAGTATAAATAGTCCAAGAATTTACATTTGAACTACCGAATGAGTGCATATCACTTGATCCTGCAACTTTCATATAATCTTCAAATTTTTCTAGATGTTGTTCCTCTATCAACCAAAAATATCTACGAACTGTTGATCTTTCTTGAGATTCATGGCCCATATTCATGACACACCAATCAACAATGTTTTTTGCATTTGTAAATTTAGCACCATCCTTGAACTTTAACTCTTCTCTTGCAAGTGTTCATTTCACACATGCTCATGTACCATCATACTCTCCTTTTCCATGCACTACCTCAGTAAAACTCTAGATATGTTTTACATTTGTTTCTTTGTGCATCCTGCTTGGCCAATAAAACATCCGTGCATTCTTGAATTGTGACGTGCAGTTGTCTGACCAAATGTAATGTTGAACAAAATTAATTTTCCTCTCATTCAAGTTCACATAAAACACCTGAAAACACCCTTGTACATATTTTGTAGAATGTGTCTGATCATCACTGATGTAGAAATGATACTCTCTTAATATTTTTTGATCTTGCTCAGTGCTTTCAGGGGAGTGCATGAATGTTATATGCACGAAAATATAAACTTACATTGAGTTATAATATTGAGACTGAACCTCCATTTGTGGATGTAATGTGTAATTCTCTGTGAAGTCAACTACTGAAACAATAGTACCAAGTGGGAATGTGTCCTTGCTTAACTTGAATTTTTCATCCAACCATCGAGCTCTATGTGTGTGCTTTGCATACTCATAAAAAAGTTCTTCTCTGAATTTGACCATATATTCTGATACAGGGAATTATTTTCTAACAAGCTCACAGCTCTTGGATTCTTTTCCATCTTTTAATTGATATGCCACCGATTTATATTTGGTGAAATCAACCAATTCTTTTCTTATTGAATATGTACTCTCCTCATAGATACAACTTTTCAGATTTGGCAAGCCACCGCACACATTGCACATTCCATCCAAACATGCTTTGTTATAAAAAAATTGTCTTGTTGATTTTTCACAAACTATTGTTGGAAAAAATTCCCTTGAATATTTTTGTGGGACATTTATTCCACACTCTTGTAACATGATGTCAGTATGTAAAACATGATGTATTTGACAAAAAACATCATAATGCATTAAAAATTTAACATGATGCTTGCAACAAAAAGCGGTACGTGAGTGATTGATTTTCACATAAAAGGGTTTGCTCATTTCAAAGAATCTTTGGATAATGTTAATTTGTGGATTTTTCATTCTTAAATTTAGAGAACAATTGTGTTTGAGTCATATCTAAGATTTTTTTTGACACATAATTCCTTGATTATGAGAACTTATTCTTCTTTTTATTGTATCTCTTCTATTCGGTGGCACCCTTGTGTTCTCATTCCAAAATTTTACAATTAATTCTTATAAAATATCATATGTATTCTTGTCTTTTTGTGGAATTTTGGTAGAGAAAGCCCAATAGTCAGTGTTATTGACTCACTCAAGATGTTTATGTTTCCCTATTACTTTCATTAGTGTTTTTCTATTTAGATTCAGATAACTACTTGTTTTTATAATGAAGCATTTATTAACTATTTTATCACTTACTATAAAATTAGTAAGTGAACGCCGTGTAGCATTACTATATTTAGTGCGTCTTTTTCCACCTACTGTTTGGCATGCTTTATGTATATTTTCAAAAATTGACAGAATTTGATCAATAACATTCGATGTTATTAACCCCAGGGTCTTTATTATAGGTATTTTCTTAATTAATTTCATCAATGTAACAAATAACTGACATCTTGGTCTGTCATTTGAATTTTTAAAGTAATTATCCCAAATTCCACTAGCTTTTCTTCTCACATTTCTTTAAAATATTTTTTTAGGCATTGATTTTATAATGTTTTCATCAATTTCAATTAAGTGAATTGGTTTTCTTCGTAAAATGGAAGGATGTGTATTCTTAGAGGCGAAGATTCATTTACAAGGTTACTTTCTTCATCCAGTGTTTTCATACAAATTTTGAGGGTTAACATTTAGATTCTCAGGAAAGGGTTCAACACTTGGATTCATATCAATTCCTTCATCCATACCAACATTATCATTCAATTGAATATCATTATTCATTGAAAAATCATTATTCATTGTGAAATCATTATTCTCTACATTTTCATTATGTATTTCATCCCCATTTTCTAATACCTTAGCTACATTTGATATAGAAAATGTACATTTCCCTGCACAAAGTTTTTGCATTCTCTTCAATTTCTTTATTCTCATCTCTTTCAATTGCTCCGATGTCTTGTTCCTAAATTTTCTCTTGTCTTTAGCTCAAATGATTATCGCCCATGATTTGAAAAAAAACAACTAGTGGAGTAGGGGACAAAATGAACTCCTAAAAAATCGTGCAAGAATGTACAGAAATTTGTAGAAACCAAACAGAATGTATGCATAATTCCCGTGAAAGAGATGAAAGGGATGTTGGGGGGACCACAATATATAAACAAAGCATAACAAGTACGCATTATAACACATACACGTTATATATTTTCTACCTTTTCCAAGCACATGCCTCAAGGCTTGGGATTCGTGTTTGGATCCCCAAGCCTGAGGCATGGACCTGTTACAAAAATAACAAACAAGCTGCATGTTTTTGCAGAGAAAATGTTAAAATTTCAACTTCCGCCATGATAAATCAACATCAAATGATCGAGTACAAAATTAAAGCAAAAATTATACCACGACGTAAATATAAAGTTATGTGATCATGATAAGGGACCATAATTTTTCAAGCATTTTCTAAGCTATCACCACCTAAGGTTGCATCCATCAAGGTATTTAAGAGCTCCAACTATGCATCTTTTTATAGGTCCATTTCACGAAGGGACACAAGGGTATGGTTTTCTTCATCACACTTCATAGGAGGGAAGTTTATTATATTCCATGCATCGACATTTATTAAATTATACATTATAGCTACTTGCTCACTTTTCCAAGTGCGATTACGCATACGATTTTACCTAGGGCATAATTTCCGAACACATCTACATTTTCGATATTTTTTGAGGTCTGAGTTATGTAGTGGCACGTGATCAGAGCTTCGTTCTTTTTCAAACCATAAAATGTGGTGTAATGAGGACAATCATAACCCCTCATTTTACATCTCCTATAAAAATCTTTTAAAATTTGATGTCAAACTTAAGGGTTTTACTAGGTCTATTCTTTATACCAAAGGGTTTATCAAACGATACTCAATGATATTGGTGCAACCTCGGAGCGATCAAAGGAGAATGGGGGGAAAAAATATTATGACACCTCTAGAGGAGGTTTTCCAAGAATTTTTGCAAACCCAAGCACCCATAAATAGGCATTTGTTGGCATTTTACGTTGTTTGACCCACTTGACCCTCTCCAGGTGCATCAGTCCAACCCGTTCCTAGTAGCTTATGCATTTTCTCGACTGCTTTTGTGCGATGCTCCTATTGTTCCACTCACCTGGTCATCACTTCGGTACATTTTAGAATTGATTATGAATCAGCTAAGTTCCCTTTCTCCTCCTTTCTCTTAGGGTTTCATAATTTATTACTTAATTACTTAGGTGTATTTCCTGCATTTCATTGTCATTTTTTTACTACTGTAATAACATTCAAATTAGGGATATAATTTACATTTTAGACTAATCACTCCCAAGTTCCCCTATCCTACTATGGGTGCCCATGTATAGCCTGTTTTATGACCTATAGAATTTATTCAGAGCAATAACGACACAAATCACTTTTTGTTCAACAATTTTCCTAGTCTGCATCAATCCCGACATCAGGTGTAAATCAACTAAGTCCTCTCTCTCTCTTGCACTTAGGATTTTATATTTTACTTGATTATTTCTTGTGTCATCTATATTATAGTAGTTGTTTATCATTTATTTATCATATGTGACTCTGCAATAAGGGTTTTACAAATTCTGTATTTTTAAAATCATTTGGCAAACCCATCTTTTGAACACTCTCAGATCTTTCATTCTTCCTTTTACTTTAATCTCCTAAGGTTCTTCCATCATGGATATTTTTATCTATGCCTTTTTGCAAGCTAATCTTGAATGTAAGGCTAAAATCAAATCTCTTCTAGATAATACTTACATTCCTTCTACTACTCCTTTGGATCATGTTTATCAATTATTCATCGATTTATTTTCTCAATACCTTACTTTCCCATCTGATGTAGTTGCTGCTCTTTCTATGATAGTGATTCTCCTCTTTATATCCAGGCTTGCATATTTAACATTGGCATTAGGAAAGTAATAGTTGATAATGGATTTGAGCTAAATCTTTGTAATCTCACATTTATTCAACAACTTGGCCTTTTCTTAGCACATCAATCCGACATCCATTTCTATACATATATATGATTCTTCTATGTGTAAGTGCATGGGAAATATCACCTTGCCCCTCATAGTTAGGCCTAAAACCATTCCTATGGTATTCTTTATCATCGACACAAAAATTCAATACAATTGCTTACTTGGTCGGCCAAAACTTCGCGCTATGCAAGTAGTACCTTCTACAGTTCTATGGTGTGTTACATTCCTACATAATGGCCAAACATACATAATTAGTACTAACCGCGACCCATTCAAATATTGTTACCTAGACCCACTCAAATCTCTACCCTACTCCACTTCTATCTATCACAATTCCAATCATCCCCATAATCCTCCTACATATCTTACTGATGATTATCAACTCACGGAACATCCTGCACCTATCACATGACATGCTTCATCTCCATGGATCTATTTATGCATTGGAAATCATGCCATCCACTTAATCTCTCTAATAACACTCTGTGTATCAACACCTCCTCCATTTCACACGCACTCTTTTCATACATGAACTCTTATTGGACTCTCAGTATCCCATTCAACCCCACGTGCTCTGACACTGTCTACACACATGATGGCTTCACCTGACTTGGATTCACATTAGATCATCTTTTCCCATCACCTCATTCTCCTCACCTTTATCATGGATGTGTCTTTGTTTCTGCTGCTTATGGTCTTCGTTTCCTTAATTTACCAGTATTTATTTCATGCACTTCTCGTGCCTCTCCACTTACACTTGGACTGTCTTGGATTGGCTACATTGGGGGCACTTTAGATCCTATTCACACTGCTATCACATTCTCCAAGGCATTTTGCCTCATCTCTATTTTCTCTATTTGTGATGATTATTTTCTTGGATATACTCAAAATATCACCTACTAGTATGTCCATGGTTGTCCACAACCACCTTTCACTCATGAAGAATACACAATGCACATGTACAATCTATGCCACAATGGATCCTTATATGGTCAACCTCATACTGTTACTTACCAAGTCTCTGATTCAGGACCCTATTGGATATGATCTTGATGATGATGATCTTCTAGATGATGTTACTTGATTATTTTCCACTTCATACACTTGGGGGCATCATGCTTTCTTTCCCCCTCCTATCATTCTCAGGTATCTCTTATTTCTAATCTTGTGCTTTGTGCCTCATATTTTCTACTTCTAAACAATGTTAGCCATGAAGAGATGTAAAACATAGAGTTCGAGTATGAATCTCCCAAATGAGAAGGTTAGAAATTATACCTTACATGCTTGTGTGTTGAAGCGACACCAATCAAAGCTTCTTGCTATGCAAGAAGTAAATGAGAATCAAGTGCAAATATAATGTAGAATTAAAAAAAATGTACTTAAAATAAAATGACAATAGGAATTACCATATCCATGGGGATAGAAGTATACCCATGTCGGTGCTCCAGCACTGTAAAACACACACATTCAAAATAGAGTCAAAACATGCTATATATAACCAAAATTACTATTTCTATAAATCATTTGCACTTACCCACTTGGTGAATTTTGAGCTCTATATCACCTGTGACTGTTTTGAGCAAGAGCATAACTAAAATGAAGAGTGTGATGATTTAAGGATGGCCCAACTAGTGGGAGGAACAACGGTTTAGGAATAGGTGAGTTATTTGCATTTGCTTATTTTTACCCTATAATGTATAAAATGTGAAAAATTCAACTTGGGGGGGAAATTTTTAGTAATTTTGTAGTCAAAATGTTCATAAGGGGGGACACTTAGTAGTATTTATAATTTGTTTCACTGAAAAGGCATTTTTTTGTCTTTTTTTTTACATTTTAGGGGACCTAGGGTACAACCCACTTTTTACAGATAGAACCCACCGTGGAGATTGTGCAACCACAGCTATGTGTAAAGCGGGGTAGTTGTGTAACCACTGAGTTGGTTGCATAACCATCAAGGGTTTAAGGAAAAATGTGGAATTTCCATGGCAGTTATGCAACCTCCTCTTTGTACAGAGTGAAGGTTACGTAATTGCCAAGGAAAAAATCAAAAATTACTAAGTATGATAAAATATTTGGTTTTAAAATGTGTTTATGATGTTTTTGATGATCTTATTTTACACCAAAAGGTTCTAACTTTCCATTTTCTTTCCATTTAAGAATGAAGGGTAAGTACATTAGATGGAGTAGGGCTCAAAAATGTGATTGGCTACTTGCCATCTTGGATTCATTATCTTAGGCAGAGAGGGATTTACTGCATAGAGCCAGGATATGGAGGATATCCCAGACACAGTTAGGTACACCTGCTAGCCATTTACTATTTGATCTACTGAGTTACTGGGATGCATACCGGAACACCTTTTTGGCTACCTGGATTCAGAGGGGAGCGGACTATCACTCTTGAGGATGTCTTAGGATTTTGGGAGTTCATGTCACCTACAAGAGGTTAAATTTGACCAATACAGGTTCAGTGGCATTATCTCGACAGTGAGCCACTTACATGGGAGATGGATTGGTACAATGTACTAGTGCCAAACAAGGAATGAGAATTTTATCCATTACCTCTACTCCTATCCATGCCTTGCGTAAGGCCATCACTGGAATTTTGGCTTCGCATTTGGTTAGGGACAAGGGCAGAGAAAAGTTACTTTACTACTAGGCCCCCATTATTCAGAGCATCGATCAACATGGCTACACATATGCATGGGGTGTTGACATTTTGGGTACTACCTACCATGATCTCTACATAGTTGTTTGATTGAAGGGCAAGGCCCTTAGTCATCCTATGCTAGTGATGTGCTGGGTATACGAGTGCATCATCCCCTACTAGATGAGTGTTGGGATAACTGACCTTGGTTCTATAAGAGTTACAAGATGGACAGAGATGGCCCTGCTCAGAGGGTCACATTAGTTAGTTTACACCCTTACCACTGTTGACATGGTTGCATAGCCATATCAGTGCATGGACAATTTATGGGGTGAGGATGTTGTTATTATAGCTGCATACAGTTCTACTACACAGTTGGTGGATCGAACCAACAAAGTGAAGGTCCACCCTATTGACAGAGTACCAAAACATTTTGGAATTCCTTATATTGATTCCCTCCCTACAATCCCAATAGTATATAGGGGGATTAGAGAGGCTAGAGCTTCCCTAAAGGGAAAACTTAAGTGGATTGTCGTCACACATGGGATTTTGATCAGTATTATACAAATTATACAAGACCCAGTTGTACCAAAGTTGATCTTATAGATAGATGTCATGCCCACACAATGGGGAGGAGGAGAATGGAGTTGAGGAAGGAGGAGATGAGGAGGGAGGAGGAGACGAGGAGAGTGACACATAGTGGGTTGCTACTAGGGAAGCTTCAGTAGCATCCAGGGCCGAGGCAAAGGCCGAGGTTGAGACATTGCATACAGAGGATAACCTTCCACCTATAGGAGGTGGAGGGGATAAGGAGTAGGTTTTTGGGTGATGGGTGGCCACAAAGGAGGTCAAAATAGAGAAGTTACTTGTAGCATCTCCCGTACCACCAACAACACCAATAGACCTATCCTGGATGCCAAGAGATCTGACTAAGTAAAACACTCTTCTCTCGAATCTACTTTTTAGACTAGAATTGTTAGTGAATTACACACTATATTTTTTTGGGTTTTCATTTTTTTTCTAACTTATCACTCTCTTATTTGCATTTTTCAGCCATTGCAGATGACTGACAAGATTTCATTTGTCAGATTTTTCTTGACACCTTTACTCTTCCTTTCAAGGAAGACGTGAGAGCAATTTCATGTAGACAGTAGGAAACCAATGATGTTTGGTCATCATACAGATGCATTTTCACCAATGTGGGTTGCATCCATGACACATATGTGACTGAGCTCACTGTATATGAGTTGTCTAAGAGGAGATAGAGGCAAGGCTACTCTCGTAGCAAGACTACTACTAGAAGGTCACGTGTCCCATCCTATAGTTATTCTCACTAATTGGCACATGTAGGCTCTCACTCACACCATAGGAGCTACAATAAGAGTCCTCATCATGTACCCTCACAGGGGTCATGTGAATAGGCTATATGCCTTTATTGATTTGTCACATTTTTGGATACATATATCAATTTTTTTTATTTTCAGCTCATAGATGAGCATTTTGACCACACTCGCAAGAGTGTGATGGAATTGTATAGAAAATTGACCTTATTATAGATATATACATATATACATTTATTTTTGGTTCAGTTATTCTTTGTAAGAGTTGACTCAATGATGGTTTGTTTCACTTATGTACTCTTAGATGTTTAGAATCTCCAATGTTTTTATATGTTTTATGAATGCATGTTATGGATGACGATGATGTAAATGTAGAACATAATGATTCATATTTTTTTTATGTATACATGATGATGCATATGAGGAAGAATTGTAATTTGATACTTTGGTTTTCAAACAATATTTGGCACTTCTATTTTGTTGGCAAAATGTGATGAATCTAATATAATAAGAAAATGAATTATCTCCACTTTTAATTCCACATAACTAGTAAGATATGAGGGATCAACACTAGGATCCAAAAGGGACACGAGTTATATGGTTTTGATGAGTGATCATGGTGATAATAAGACAATAATTTTACAAAGATCCAATTAGGAACCTACAACTCAACCCTAAACACAGTCAACTACCTAGTCCCGAATGTGATTTTCTTGCAAGTTTATCTAGACTTAGATCTGTAGATGGCCACTTGATTGAAAAAATATGGTTTTAATGATTCAAATCTCTTACTACATACACATCTAATTCATTTTCTTGGAAATTTTATGGCTTCAAAGCACTTTTTATTCACTAACTTATTTACAACTTATTTGACTTACTTGAAGAGACCCCCTATATCTTGCCCCATGCTACTAGTAAGAAGCATGAGATCATCACCGAGGGAAAGATATAGGTGAATAAGGGCACTTCCTTCCTTTCCCAATATCATGCTACCAGTAGGAAGCATGGGCTCATCACAAAATATTGGTAGTGCAAGAAAGTGTAGTATTATTTGTAAAAGAAAGAGTTTTTGTATTTATCATTATATATATATTTGATCTTGACTTGTGATTTTGGGAGGGAAAAATTTCCCCTAGCCTTGACGCCACACAACCAGTAAGATGCGAGGGTTATCCACCAAAGGTTGAGATAGGAAAGCAAGAGCTCTAAGTGACATGTTTAGATTTCTTTTGTTATCAGAGATATTTTCAGGGAAAGATGTGACATCAAGAAGATTATAGAACAGACTATGGGTAAAGACACCTGAGCTAGAAGAAACTATGAGTAGTACTAACTATGTAAGCCTTGGTAGTATTGGTAGTACCAATGTCAAAATTTTGTCTTGATTACTGAAATGATAAAGAGATTAGAACTGTTTGATGATAATATGATGGATACTTGAAGAGGTATGATTAAGAAGTTTTTCCAACACTTGGAAGTTTTTAGAAGTTTTTTGAAAAGTAAGTTTCTTAATTTACAATTTCATAATATGATAATGCAGATGATATGCAACATGAATGCAATAATGTACAAGTGGAGATGCAAATGAATTATGCATAAAAGCATTTAAGGTGAAACGAATTAACTTATTTGTTGAATTCCTCACTCTCAAAAGTAAATAGGTGACACATAATGTTATTAAAGTCTTGTATTACCTGGTACAAGCATAACCATTTGGGTCTGAATGTTCTTCCTTCCTTAATCTTCTTGTCAATTTGGCTATCGAGTCTCAACAATACATCCCTTACATGTATTTCACACTTGTATATTTTCTTGATATACCAACAACACATCCTGTCAGCATAAACACTATGTCGTTGTTCAACTATAAGTCAAACTTCATCAAGGGTTTCCAGCTGAACCATCCATGCCTCTCGATATACATAATCTAGAATGCTTTACAAAGATATGAAAAGGCTAGGCAACTCTACCTCAAGTGGTAAGACCGCTTCATATATGAAGACTAAACAATATGGGGTTGCCCCCGTGGGTGTTCTTACTGATGTCCTATAGGTCCATAAAGCCAGAAATAGCTTGAGGTTCCAATCAAAATTTTTCTCCTCAACCATCTTAAGTAGGATTGAATTTAGTGTCTTATTTGTAGCCTCAACTTATCCATTAGCCTGAGGGTAATATAAAGAGGCTATGTGGTGGGATACCTTAAAGTGTGCACACAATTCTCACACCTCTTAATTTATTAATGGAGTGTCATTATCTGATATAATGACTTGTGGAACTCCATATCTACAGATGATTGGGTTTAGAATAAACTTGGTGATCACAGATCTAGGTATAGTAGTAAGAGGTATGGCCTCAACCCCCTTAGTGAAATAATCGATGGCTATGATGATGAAATTATGGCCCTTTAAGGAGAAGGGATATATCTTCCCTATCAAATCAAGCCCCCAGGTAGAGAAGGATCAATGTGTCACTATGGGCTATAGAGAATTTGCAGGAATATGTATCTCGTGTGAGAATTCTTGACATTTTTGACACCTACAAGCATACTCTACATCGTCATGCTCTAAGGTGGGCCAAAAATAGCCCATGAGGTGAATTTTGTGAGCCATTACATGCCTCCCAAGTTGACTACCATAGACTCCACTGCGGGCTTCAAAGAGGATTTTATCTGAATATTCTTCGCCAACACATCTCAACAACATACTATCGAAGGCTCTACAATAGAGCACTTCTTAAAAAATCAATAAAAAATTGGCGGCTATGACACACAACCATAATCTTTGTTGTGAGGTTTCTCCCTCAGGATATGAATGGTCCATAATATGATTGACAATATCAATGTATCATGGACACACCACAATGGGAGGCTTAGTATCTATGTAAAACACACACTCATTCAGAAAATCTAGGTCTAATAGATCCCCAGAGTCTATAGGTTTATTTGCTAACCAATCAATACTATTTTTTCCCTTTACAGAATGAAGTGACCAACCTTCTTCGATAAGGTGCCTTGAGTTAGGAAAGTTCGCAATTAATCAGATTTGGAAATTATCCTAGTCTTTTGGTTAAGCATATAATACCTTAAACTCTTGGTTTTGAAAACTATTTCGAAGCACTCCTTCTCTACTTGCATATAATGTGTTTTATAATCAATAAGAGTATGACTTATAAAGTATATGGCACGCTCACGATGATCATTGTCCTCTTGTGCCAACATGTATGTTAATGAGACATTCGTGGATCATGAATATAGGATCAGAAGATGATCAGCTATTAGTGGCATGAGTGTAGGCAGTGACATAAGAAATCATTTCACTTATTCAAATGATTTATGGCACTCCATTGTCTAGTCTTTGCTACACTATTTCTTTAACTAGTTATTAATGAGATGAACAATGCATGTCAAATCAAGGATAAACATGTGGATTGCCCCACATTTACCTAGGAATTATCTAATGCCTAACTTATTAGTGGGTGAGGAAATTTCCAAGACTGAACTAATTTTTTTTGGATCAACATCGATGCCCCAAGATAAAATGATGTATTCGAGTAACTTGCCTCTAGTGACTCCAAACATGCACTTCTCAGAATGTAGTGTCACTCCGTATTTGATTAGGTGTGAAAGAATGACACAAAGTAATTTGGGATGATCAACACATTTCTTCACTTTTTATATCAGGTCATCAACATATGATTGCAAAATATTAAGGATAAGATCATAAAAAATGTATGTCATTTCCCACTAGTAAGTAGCTCCGACATTCTTTAAGCTGAAAGGCATGACTGCATAACAGAAAGTTCCCCAAGGAGTTGTAAAAATAGTTTTTGTTTGATCTTCCTCAGAGATCCTTATCTAGTTGTAACTTGAAAATCCATCCATGAGAGACAATAACTCATACCCAGCTGTTGCTTCAACAATAACATCAATGGAAGGCAAGGTAAAATCATCTTCGAGACAAGCCTTGTTAATGTCCTTGAAATCAATGCAGAGATGTATCTTCCCATTCTTTTCGAGAATGGGGACTATGTTTGACACCCACATAAAATAATCCACTAGTTTGATAAATCCCACTTGAAGGAATTTCATGACCTCCTCTTTAACCATTAGAGCCACATTAAGCTTTATGGGTATTGATTTCTACTTCATGGGATTGGCATCAAATTTGTGACAAGGTTGTGAACCACAACATCAGGAGCAATTCCCATCATTTATTTGCAACTAAAGGTGAAGGATTTTGAGTTCTCTTTAAGCACCTTTGTATGCACTTCTATCTCATGTGGAGTCAAAGAAGAGCTGAGGTTCAAGATCTTGGGATCCTCTTATGTCCCTATATCGATATCTATGGTTCCTTCGATCAAAGAGGCATTAACCTCTTCAAAATCAGGAGGGGATGAAGGTAGTTCCCGTTCTTCTTCCTTTACCTCATCGATCTCAAGACCCTCCGATGAGGAAGGATCCATCATGTGATCTCCAAAGTAGAAGGAAGGGTGAGGTATAAGATAAAAGCCCCTCTTATGGTACACAAGATGAAGATCAATGTATGCATTGAGGTCTCATAGGATTGCCTCATCATTCTCCACATATTCCAAGGTGGCGAGATCATTCTAAGTCTTGACATATGCCAAAATCACATTAGTTGGTATCCTTCAAATTAGAGGTTTAGATCGAATCAAAATAGTGAATTCAGTTTCTTTCAGGTCTTTGCTTAGACAAAAACAAGAGGAAGAATAAACCATAGAATCGTATAATAGGGTTTTCTCTCATGGAATCAATTCAATAGAAATAAAATCAAAACCCTTGCTAAGCTCATGAACCATGGTCTTGTAGAGTAGTAGGTTCTTTGCTCTAGTCTCATAGACTTTTGAGACTTGATTAACGACAAGTTGAGAGTCACCCAAAACTCTCATGTCAATCACACCCATCCTCTTAGCCACACTAAGACCAAGAAGTAGAGCTTGATACTTAGTTCCATTGTTTGTGCACTCAAATTTTATCTTGAATACAAAAGGCATGACCTTCCCATTTAGGGAAGTGAGAATCACCCCAACCCCAACACCAAAGTGACACTTTGCATAATCGTAGTTAAGAGTCCAACAGTCATTAGGGAAGATGGAGGCTTGATCTTTCTTGGAGTCTTCTTCCTTGACTTCTATGACTTCAACCATACAAACCTCGTCAAATACACTAGATGGGAGAGAATCAATTCCAAGAGCATGTCTTATGCCTAGGTAATCAAATGGGAAAAAAATAAACAAATCATTCTCCAAAATATTAAAAATCTCATCTATAGTTTTTGTTGACACAATTTATACTACAACAACCTTAATTTCACTATAATTAACCCCTTCGATTGCCTTAGGGGTTTCCAACTCATTCATAGGAACATGTAAGGATTTAGGTTTTGAACCCTGAGGCTTGTTTGACTGATTGGCCAAGAGATTAAACTCAGTATGAACCCCTAGTTTCTTATTTAGGTCAGAAAAATGGATATCAAATGGCTTTAGATCACCCCGAGCTATGAAAACCTTACCCAGGTGCAAGAATATAACCTCTTGGAATAATGTGGAAGGGATTTCCTTCATTATATGAATCTGGGGTAAACCAAGAATCATATTATAGTTATTTTCTCGATCTATAATATAAAATTCGATCAACATGTACTTAGGTCCAAGAGTGACTGGAAGCATTATAGTTCCAATAGAAGTGGCTTTAAAGCTAACATAGCCCCTCAACATATTTTACGTTTAAGAACAATTTGTTTCTCCATAGCCTAAATTTTGAAGAAATGAGAAAGCGACTATATTAACAACATACCCATCGTCTATAATTACATGCTTAACATAGTTTTTGTATATACAAACCTGTAGGTACACCGCAATATCACCCCTTTGTGCTAACTCAATGCCAACAAACATCTTGCTAATGTTGAACACAAACCCAACATATCTCTTAGGCTGCACTAGGGGGATAGACATAAAAGTCTATATGATTGATTTGGGCCTCTAGAGGGGGAGTGACATGAATAATATGACCAATACCTAGTAATTGTAATAAAGTCGATCGATACGTAGGATAATTCTTTAAAAAATCTAGAAAGGAAATGTGGGAAAAGGTTTTAGTTAGGTCCATGATCAAATCATAGTCTCTTACTAGCTTGGGAGATATTGGGGTATCATCTGACATCAAGGGATGCACGAGAAGAGGTTGCATAGAATAATCACCAGTATTAGTCATTGTGTTAACTTTGGTTTCAGTCTCCAACTTAGCCAAGCCTATCATCTTGGTCTGATTTCGACTATCTAAAGGATGATATACTAGAGGGTTCAAAGACATAGATGCCTCATGATCGATGTTTGCAATGGGAGACCCCTTGTTAGTACCATGGGGATTAAGCTTTCCATTTTCAAGGCATGTTTGAAGAGGGTCTCTAAAAAACCTAAGATTAGCATTTTGTGGAGCAACATGCCCCATATGAGTATTCTGAGTAGGTGTCATGGGATTAGCTAGAAATATCTCAATTAAGAGTTGTCTCTAGTCTTCTGAAATCCATTGTATGAATTTATTACAATCATGACACATACAAACATCATGTCCTTTAACCTTATGAAAACCATAATATAAATCGATATTGCAGTCATGGGGTATTTAATTCTGGTTTTGATGTTGTCCATAATTTCTATTGTTGTTATGTTGTTGGTTGTTATAATTGAAGTTCAGAGGCCTCTGGCCTTGGTTCTGATATTGGTTTGGAAGTTGGTTCGGATATCTGCTTGGGTATTAAACCTGGCCTCAGACCTGGACTTGTTGAGGTGGGGGAGGATGACTAAATTCAACCTCATTAACAGAAGGAGTGAAGTTGTTAGCCCTTTGATTATTAGTATTTACGTTGTTATTTCCATTATTTGTGTTGCTTGTGCTAACGAAATTTGGATTTTTGGTTTGATCAGTGACATCATCTGTTATAGCACCACAATTATTATTAAGGAATTTGGGTCCTTGATTGTTGTTGTTTGAACCATTTGGGTAATTTGAATTACCTTGTAAGGGAGTGACAAGTTTCCCATTCGAGCCATAGGTCTTCCAACCGCTATCAATCACCACTTGGTCAATGTGGAGGGCACCCTCTAAGACCTCCTCATAGATCCTAAGAGGGAAATTTTGCACTTCCTCCTTAGTTTATCGATCTAGGAAATGGAGGAATAGGTCACAAAGCTCCATTTGATCCATGTTGGGAGCACTGGACGAGGAGTAGAGGACTTTCCCGCCACCTTTGAATGAAGTGGGTGGTGGATTCATTGTGCTCTTGTTTAATGTGAATGAATTATCTAATTCTAGTTCTCAAGAGTTTTTTCATATAAAAAATTTTTTATGAACACTAAAATGAGTTACTTAAATGAATGAATCAAGGATTCTAGTATTCTATAGTACCATTTGAGAGCGATCCCCTCAAGGGTCTTGGGAAATATCTTAGCTATAACCGCATCCCATGGGAGTATCTATCTAATGGTGGTTGCATACACTTTAATGTGAGCATTTAGACCCCCCTCCACTTTGAATTTTGAAAGGTCCAAAAATGGTCATGGAAACATTACACTTCTTATGGTAAATTCAAGGGGATCCTTGAGATATTTAGAATATGTGCCCACCCCATAAGACTTTACCATAGACGACCCTTGATGGGGAGGTGGAGGTGGAAAAAGAGGTTGATAAGGCACAATATAAGCATTTACGGGAGTGTAGGGTATCCCATGGGGCTGACCATATGAACAAACCAAATATCTAGGTTGCCTAGGGCCTTGGATGGTCATGTGATGTGTAAATTACTAAAGCAAGGAAACACACACACAAACACAAAGAATCTGCAAGAGGGCAAGGTCAATGTTTAGGAAACCTAAGCCAACTAAGGATACGTAAGGAGTTGTGATAATTCCTTTCTAATTAACTCTATATGCAACTAATTAATCTCACAAATGAAAGCTAATTAACTCTATATTTATTTTTGTGCTTTTCCAATGATTTTTAAAAAAGTGAATAAAATAAATAAAATGAACTAACTAATTTAATCTAATGTTTTTGCATTTTTGTGTTTACTGGGAAACATAAGAAATATGCACAGATAATTTAACTTCTTCTAATTAAATGAAATTACTTCTACTCTAAAAAAATTAAACTAAATAGTGAAAAAGCCAGATGTGGCTATTTCCTTGTTATAGAGGATTTACTCTAATCTTAATAAAATAAAATCTTTTCCTAATTTGTAACTTTGGATATTTCCTCTTTTGGATCTACCTTAGAATCATGGGAAGAATGAAAAGCTTCTCAAAAGAAATTCTTCCCATGAAGCTTCCTCGGTAAAACATAAGCTTTCTAAATGAAGAAATGTAAAGCTACAGGTAAATGAATTGTGTAGGATAAACAACACTATGGAAAGAACCTCCTCCAAATTCTTCCTATGTAAATACACATGGATGAGTTGAGAAGAAATCCTCAATGAAATATTTTCAAAAGAAAACTATTGTAATTGTATCTTTCTAAACATATGTATCTAATAGATTGTAACTTTGAATCTATCTAAGAAAATGAAAGAAACCTCTAGGAATTTAATAACATGTCCAACTTGAGAATGTTTTACTGAGACAAATCTGGTGCTAGCAAGGCTTTTGATGTCCCCTTATATTCTTATTCTAATGAATGTTTAAATGTATCCAGGGAACTATGCTGGAAATGTGTGGAAATAATGGGAGAGAGTGTTGGATCTAGCTGGTTTGCATGCAGTCTGGTAGCAATGCATGCAAGAGAGTAACAAGGCAAGAGATATGTTCTTTCTTTTTTTCTTATTAGCAGGATTACGACAACATAACAATATAATTCCAAAAAAAAAATACTCTAACCAATGCTTCAGGAAGAAGCTTGGCTTTTATAGAAAATAGGTAGAGAATTGGTCTATCCCACTTGGCAACCAAGGAATGCCACATCACTCAAAGAAGGGGCAGTTAACTCATAAATAACAACATGAACAAAAGGAGAAGTTTATATGCATTTAAAACACGCTGGAAAAGGATCAAGAGAAAACACATAGAACTGCCAGTTTGTCTAGACTGGTGGTTGCATAACCATCGGCACGGTTTTGTAACTTAAAGCAGGAAGGCCAAGGAAAAGTCGAAAAAATGATAAAGGAAAGCAGAGAAAGCTAAGAAAAGGAAATATAACCTACAAAACATGTTGCAAATGAGGATTTAGACATGAACATCATTGGAATTGATAATTTATCATCATTGGGGATTTTACCTTGTTCCAACAATGTAGCATGTGCAAAATTGGGTGCGTATAAGTACCTCTCTCTTCTTCTCCCTCTACCTTTTATTTAGTGTTGGGTTGCATGCACCCAATACTCTAGTTTATCCTTTGACATAATTGGGGATTGATCACCACCAATACTTCAAAAATTTCAACAATACAATCCAAATCTTTAAGTGTAAGTAAATAACACGAGCTCTTCCTTCCACATAATGAACATATGAATTTCTTCTTCGTTTTCCATATCTTTATTTCACTTTGTGCAAGTTCAAATTGTAAATTTTCATTTGAGTTACAGTTTAATTTGTACTATATTATATGGACACTAACTCCACTCTTTGTTATAGGTTTCACTATAGAGTGTGTCAACACAAATGCATATAAACAAAAAAACTCCAAGAAAATACAAAGTGTGTTTACACACTCAGGTATTTTTTTCCTTTAAGCATAAAATTTTTCTTTCAAACCTAAAGGGGGTAAATACAGACACTCATATTTAGTAATTTACCCTTTGACACTACTAGTTGTGACAACGTTTCTTTGCTAAGAAAAATATCCACATTCTACCCTCGTCCAGTATATCCTACTGTCTCTTTCCCAACTTACTTATTTATACACATTGATGTGACATCACATTCTAAATATAAATGTATAAAATTATATTTAATCTCTTCTATTGTTACCCTCTCCAAAAAGCATTCAGTATGGTCAAGATGTGATATATGGTCTTGGCCGATTTGTACAATCTTGGACTGAAACATCCTTTAACTTTTATTTCAATGTGATTATCTCTTTTTGGTCATTTCATTTTCATGGGTTGCTCTTGTCATAACAAATTACCTTCAAAACCTTATATAAACAAGTTAATGTCACTTTATTTACTCACTTGACACTCTTACGAGCTCTCATTACAAATAATAGCATAAAAGGCACTTGAGGCTCCCTAAATCTTCCCAAATCTAATACACATCCATTAGAGTAGTCACTATTATAGTTTTGAAGCACTCAACTAGGTCAAAGATTTCAACTTCCCTCATTTCCAAGCATCCAAAGATCCCAATCCAATGTCTTACTGAGATAAAAATAATCTCAAGCATTGTCAAAGTGATTCATATTACTAATCTAGATGCATAGATATAGATATCACATGTTAGGTTGAAAACTATGTTGTGGTTTTACGCCTCTTCAGAGTAGTGCTGACATATGCAATGCATAGATTTCACTTTAATCCAAACACTAACCTTTTTATAGGTTCTTTCAGCCATGGTTAGGGTTTTGAGTATGGTTTAAATTATTTATAGAGTTTCACAATTTTTTGACAATTAGGGCTTGACAATGACACTCATTTCCATACAAGCAAAGGGCACATGAAGTTACAAGGCTCACTTTAGTAGGTCCAAAACTGTATAGAAGGTCCAAGATCATACAAACATTTCTAGAAAAGTTGTACATTTTCAAACCACACCATTTTCCAGCTACAATCTTAGTAATAAAACGCATTCAAGTTTAATAATACACTTTATCCAGTCTATACACCCAAATATCTCCTATATCACTCTATACAACTAAACACATTTCTATTTTTGTGTTTTTGACCTTATATGATGTATGTGCATCAATTTTGATTTGTTAATAAGATCTTGTTTGTGCTTTACATAGTTTCGCGAGGTCCATAAATTCCATAAAAATATTTGTAAGCATTAGAGGTATGTTCTTAGTCATTGGAATGTCTTCCCTCCAAAACACTAAATTTCAATTTAAGTATTTACCAGGTAAATTCATAAGAATAAGACATATTCAAAAGTGAGACTCATGTTGAGTTTTCATAAATATCTTGTGAGTGTGCAACATAGACTAGGTGGTTTTTAGTCTTGATATATTGGTGGAGTTAATATATGTTGTTATAATTTGTGTCTAAGTTGAGAAAAATAGTTCAACTTTCTTAGTGCATATGGTTGATAGAAAATCTCAACAAAAGAATGATTTTTTATACTTGGAGTAGAATCAAAATAGTTGGGTCATCATTAATTCAGCTCTAGGATTTCAAATATTAGCTCATTAGGAGCATAAGCGATAGAAAAACTAATTTTGCAGGGTTGGTATGTTGATATATGGATGTGTGTTTATATGCTAAGGGGGAATGTAAGAAGTATTGTTATGAATGAATGAGAAAATAAGATTTTATGAGTTCCTTCACATAATTCTAAACCCCATTCTTACGTATTACTGTTTGCTAATGATTAGAACCATATTTTATACAAGATAGAGGTTGTAGACACAAAATCATGCACTTAGGTACATTTCTAGGTCCATAAACACATACTTTCATTTACATGGTTTCTAAGTGATACAACTAGTAATTGATAGCTACCTTTGGCCTGTTGTTTGGATTTCTTGCTTTCTCTTTGGTATTACACACCCTACATCCCAATCCAAGTTTAATTACTTTATCTTTTATGGCTTCAGACATGAGCGCCCCCAACCTATTTCTATCTTATTCACTCTTTTTGGGCATCTTATTTTCTTATGGGTCGGCCTTCCAGTTGCCAATTATGAAATTCAACCAAGGGAATCATATAAATACAAATCCATGTGACCAAAATAAAGTACCAAGCTCTAAGCATCTATTATCATCACCTAAGGTGGCATTCAAAGGCATCTAAGAGCATCAATAACATCCATCTAGCACTCATTTAAGGGACAAGAGACTACATTTTTCTGCATACACACATAGGAAGGGAAGTTCATTTTTTCATCCACACATCTATTTATATTGGTACATCTAGCTATCTACCATTATCACGTACACTTGAATATGGGATTCCTAGGGCGTGATTATATCAGACACACATAAAAAATACATGGAGTCTAAGATGTAATGTAGTTATCACTCATAAGTTCACTCAGTTGTGTGACTATTGGGGCTAGTCTGACTCCCCATATCATATCTTTTGCTTTTGCGATTTGATGTAGTTTTAGGGTTTTGTAGTTCATCTTCTCTTTACAGGTTACAAGTGAATTCAATGATCATCCAACAACATAAAAGTGACCAACAATGACCATCAAGGACCACCTTGTGATACTAGAAAATTTAGATTTCTATCTCATGCATAGTCACAAGTGCCCAATAGGGGTCTCTAACGCATGAGTGCCCTTTCCTCGGTCCAAGCACCTTAGTCCTAGCTCATTTGAAAAATCTAGGATATTTTGTGCTTAGTTGCGATAGTCTGCCCTTCCTTTTTATCAATTTCTCCAGTCTGCACAGTTTCGACATCAGACATAACTCAACTAAGTCCTCTCTCTCTTGCACTTAAGGTTTTCTATTTTACTTACTTATTGCTTGTGTCATCTATATTCCTACAGTTGTTTATCATTTATTTATCATACATGAATCTGTAATTAGGGTTTTAGAAATTCCATATTTTTTAAATTAGAGGTCAATTGAGTATTTCTCATGCATGCTTTGTTTTACATATATGGTCTGTGTTATGGTTTAAGAGAAAGCTTATAGTCTAGAGTGATAGAGGCATTTTTAGCACACCTTTCAAAGGAGAAAAGCTGCAGAATATTGATACAAAGTTGTAGAGCTCAATGTTTGGGTTTGAAACCTTCATTGAGTCAAGTTATAGAAATTTTTGTCTCTCTTGTACCTAGAAACCCTCAACCAGGGTTTTAGAAGTAAAATCTTCATAATTTGTATATTCCTCAAAATTGGAGACCAAAATTAAAGTGAAGGAACTAACATAAGTTTAAAGGGAGGTAAAGAAGTGTTTTCATCGAGTTTTGGTAAAAATAGCGATCTTTTGCAGGCTTAAGTGAGCCTAATAGGCTGAACGATGG